>CP126893.1:110987500-111307500 GCA_030440675.1 Furcifer pardalis
TAAAACCCAAAGGTGGGCGCCAGGACACACTCTCTTGGATGCTATGCTTTGAGCTGCAATCATGTAGAAGCCTCAGCAAGAGGGGGGGGCAATGGGCTTTCCCTCAAAAAGGCAGCTTTCTTTATTTGATATGTTCTCTGAACTTTTGCTGGACTTTATTCTGTACCTTACTTTGATTTCAATATACTTTTAAAATACCTGAAGGAGACTGGAGTATTTACTTGGCTCACATTACCTGAATCGACACTAATTTCATGAGCTCCCTTGCTCACCATCTAGACCAATAATGGCAAACCTTGGCACTCCAGCTGTTCTTCAATTTCAATTTCCAGAAGCCCTGATCAGTAGGAGCGCTGACTTGGATTCATCATCACTGACCTAGACTTAAGTCAGGAGTGAGAAGGCAATCTTTTAGGAAAAGCCTGGGCTGCTGGGCCAGAGAGCAGGCAGTAAAGCTTGGGAACAAGTCACAGGGTATGCTTCAAACTTCAACCATGTGTGTTGCTTCTGTATGAGTGCTATCTGTCCCAACATTGCCCCAATGACAGAGCTTTGATGTTATGTAGTGAGAAATGTAGGGTGTGTTTTTCTCTCTTTCCCTCTCACCCTAGAGCCTCATAATGGTTTCTTTCTTTTTACGAAAAGCACTCTAACATTATTATATTTCAAAAATCAACTTTACCACAATGTGTAAATATTTTAGGAATGTCAAAGATAAATGTGATATTAGTTCTTCCTAGGGGCTTGGGTGATATTAGTTCTTCCTAGGGGCTTGGGTGATGCACGCATAGGAGACAGAGTTTCATCTTCTTACAGCGGCAATTTAAACCTTTTCTAGGAAACATTGAGAACCTCAAATGATTGATTCTTGCATGACAAAACCAATGATGGCATTTGAGGTGAGCTCCCTAATAGCCTCTTAAGGAGATTCACAGTCCATCCAATGTGGTTAGTAAAGATGTTAAGCCCACAGTTTCACATTGAGAGAAGAAGAAGGAAAAAAATATGTTTACTTCTTGCAGTGAGATTTCTCTGCCTGAGATTACTGTTGTTGTTATTGTTGTTTAAGAATTCTCATGAGATTTCTCAGTTGTTTTTGCCATTCTTTTCACAGGAGAAATACCAATCTTCTCAGAAATAATTCAATTTCTGCACAAAATGGCATCGTTCCTGTATTTGATTTCCTGGAAAGGGCGTTGAGGGGCACAGAATTTGGCAGTTTCATGTGTAACAGTGAGGAAAGTGAGGGGAGAGGGAAAATGAGACCAAGGTCTCTCATTATAATGGGAAGCTAAGAAATCCACTTGGTGCAGCAAGAAGTCCTGAGGTGTGAGGCTTAGAATACTGCGATAAACAAGAATATTCTTCACATTCCTACATGCCTGGTACTCATTTGGAGTAATGCAGAACTAGAACCCAGTTCTAGGAATGCATGGTTTCATGACTAGAGCAACTATAATAGAGGCCAGTGCATCTTTTGCATACAGTAGTAAAGTGCATTCTTTGCACCTTGGCCTAAATCTCTTGATTGATCTCCTGTCATAGTCTGAGGGCTGGACTGAGATTGGGTTTAAGTCTCAATTCTGCTCTGCCCATGCATTTCAGTGGGTGACATTAAACCAGTTACTTTGTCTCAGCATGACCTACCAGCAAGGATTATGGGGAGGATAAAACAGGAGCCACATATACTGTCTTGAATTAACTGGATGGATGATAGAGTACCAGTTTCAGAAATAAATAAGTAAAACTCAAGCAAGCAGAGTTTAGGATTTAGCCTTTGGAGGTAGACTCTGGCTGTGGAACCTTGGATATCCTCTGCTAGTCATAATAAGCATTTATACACATCTAGAGATCCTTTCCCTCATTAAGATGCCAAAACATCTTTGCTATTTTTTCAAACGAAACAGCCTGTTATCTAGTAGGACAAAGCCCTCACAGATTTTTCAGTTAGTGGAAAATGTTACACATTTTTGATTTTCCAAATGGCTCGATCTCCAAATTACTAGCTTGCTTTGATTTTTTTTAAACTCACCTATATATTGGCATTTCAAAGGGTACAGCAAAATTGAAATTTCTAGTTACAGAAAGCTATATGTCAGGAGTCATTTTTAACACTTTAAGAGATTACTGGGAAAAGTTAAAGGCTTCTGATGTTTAATGGTAGACCTCAAGGCTAACTGTGCACACTTACCTGCAACCAAACAACCATCTGACAAGAGCATCTTTAATTTGTAATCATCCATAAGATTACACCATGCTTTCCTCGGCTGACAACCAGATAACCTTTTCAAATATTAACAAGTACCGTATATACTCAAATATAAGCCGACCCGAATATAAGCCAAGGTACCTAATTTTGACCTGTGAAACCAGGAAAACAGATTGACCCAAATATAAGCTGAGGGTGGCAAATGCAGTAGCTGCTAGTGAGTTTCAATAATCAAAATATGGTACATGAAAATAAGATGCAGCAGAAAGGAGTTTTCTCCATGCCAATTGAGATGCACCGACAACAGGATGGGAGAAGTGGGTGGAGAAGGCTATTAGCTGCCGCCTTTTTCCATTGCACTCAGTGACCCGAGTATAAGCTGAGCCCACTTTTCACCTCATTTTAGGACTGAAAAACTAGGCTTATACTCGAGTATATACAGTACTGTAATGGCATTGGCCAGAATAGATTGTTAAATGTCTAAAATAAAGCAGTGCAAAAAGAATTAAAATACGTGAATACTATCCTCGTGTCTATTAATTACTGGCAAACATCAAAATTTATCAAGATACATTAGTAAAGAACCATCAAAATCCTGTTTGCCCATTGTCAAGATCATACGGACTGTGGTTGTTGCAACTCTTCTCATGTTGGATCCAAAGTAGTCCCAAAATTCTCCATCCAATAAGTTCTTCTCTTCCCTCCCTCCCTCCCTCCCATTTATTTTACATTGTATGATCAGTTGTAACAACCTGCATTTTTCATTTCCCATTATGTGATGCAAATATTATAACTTTTTTGCTTTTTACAAGTTTTTAAGATGCCTTTAGTCTTTTATTCATGAGTCCTGATGCTTGTCCTTTGGTCAACTTTGTGATTTAAGAAATTCTTCTCATCCTGTCCTAAATCATGGCTTGACATCTCTCCCCAAGTGCATGTAAGGAGACTAAAACTTGACAAGCTTGGAATATCTGAGCTACTTGAAAGAGGGGGTCTTACTGGCACCTTTTTGAACCCCTTCCTCAAGTAGATTGGATGTGAAAAGATACATTAATTGTTTAATTTTGATGCTTCTTCTGTTTCTAATTGTCCATATTTTCTTTAACCTAAAGCAAACTACAGCAATGACAGGATTAGGGGCCATTCAAATACCACATGATCTAAAATAGGCCACTTTTTGACCCCCCTCCCCCCTCTGTGACTTTCCATGACTTTTGGTTCGCCCCCCCCCCCATCACATGGTTTCTCTGTTTTCCCTGATTTGAAGAGAAATGGCAGAAGCTCAAGAAAGAAAGGCCTACCTTTTCATGCAAGCAAGGAAGGAAGGGGGAAATATTTGCAATCTGGATTTCGATGGGAAAGCCTCCCCCCGCCCCCCTCTCTGTCTCTCCTCTGATGTCTCCTTTTGGGCTTATTTTTGCTTTGGGAAAAACCTCCCTGCATCCCCCAATTATAAGGCCCTCTTCATTGCCCCTAAGTCACCCACTTCCTTCTCGTCCTTCCAGGTGTCCTGAACGGTAGCGGGGGAGAAAACTCTCAAGAAAACCCTCTTTCCCCCTCCCTCCCTCTGCCAAAGAAGTGCCTCTTTTCCCCCTCAGAGACTGACTGAGAGAGAGAGAGTGAATGGTTGGGCAAAGGGGAGTGGGCATGGCCTGGTCTGTGGTGAAGCTGGCGGTGGATTCTGGGATTTGTAGTAGTGATGGGGAAAACACAAAGGGAACCCTTTCCCAAATGCTATTTTCCCACCCACCGACCCACTCACCCCCTTCCTTCCTAAGTGATTTCTGGTTGGGAGGGTTTTTTCCTTCTTCCCACTCAGGGTGGAAGGAAGGGCCATGACTTCTTCATCCCTGGGAGGAAGGAATGAAGGGGAAGAATACTGACTGACTGACTGACTGACTTACTTACTTTTATATCCTGCCCATTTGGTAACAAGACCACTCCGGGTGGATTGCAAACAGTTAAAACATAATATAAGAAGAAGAAACTCAAGGTACCCCACCTCAACTTATTTAATGTACCAGGTCTTTAAATGTTTTTGTTTTTGTGTTTCTGTTCTTGTTCTTTTTACTTTTGTTTTATTTTTTTCCCTTGTCTGATATATCTGGACAGACTAACACAGCTACCATTCTGAAAACTCAATTCAAATGTTCGTTTTTTCCCATTTCTTCTACTGTACTGTGGAGTCTCATACATACTGTAAACATTCTTACTTCTTCATCTAACTTTCAGTTCAGATAACATGCTTACCATCCTCCAGCCACATAATATCTGAAGCGTTTTTGCTGATACTGCTTTTGTATTTTCATTTCTTTTTAGCTTTGGTGAGGGTACTTAGAAAATATAACATGGCAGCTTTCTGTTACCTTCCACATCTCACTGATTCAATTAATTGCACTGGCAACCATCACTGATGCAGTGTTGTTTTTTTAATACCAAAGCCCCTACTCCAGTGATGACGAACGTTGGCACTCCGGGTGTTCTTGGACTTCAATTACCAAAAGCCCAAATCAGCACTCCTGCTGATCAAGGCTTCAAGGAATTGAAGTTCAAGAACATCTGTAGTGCCAAGGTTTGCTCTCACTGCCTTACTCTATCCTTTGTATTTGACATTTAATGGGAACCACCATTGCTGGTGCCAAGGATTAGGTGGGATAGACAGGCAACTTAGTTCCTCAAGGCTCCAAAGTCCTCCCATTTCTTCTACTGTACTGTTGGGCTTTCCTGGGGCTATTGAACCATTGCCCAATATTCAGCATGGCTGAGGTACATGGTGGCACTACTCACTACCCACAAATGTCTGTGGGAAAAATTTGTGATGCTCCAATTTCTCATGTTTAGTGGTACTTAAATAAAGGCATTCAGTTCCCAGTGCCTTTAATAAATGTTCCAGATTCTTCTCCAGGGTTTATGAATCAGTGTCTGCTTTCACCAAGTGACTCTGGGAAATGCCTGGAACAGATTTGTTCTCATTGCTGATAATATTCAATATAGAGCTCCCTGAAAATGTTTGGCTCCTGCACATTTTCACTACTTGTTTTGTCTTTCCATCTTCAATGTGTTCTACAAATCTTGTCAAACACTTTCCAGTCTGCATCTAGGCTGAGCTCCTTAAAGAATAGCAGTAATATAAGATGTTGACCTGCTTCACCACCAGCCCTACCCACCAACGGTGGCCTCCTCTCTCCATAGCTGCTCTTCTGCTCTCAGTCCATGGTACAATCCCAGAAATAACATGAGTAAATTCCTTATTTGCTGTTTTTGGCACTGTCTCCCATCAAGGAGAAGGAGAGCTTTTACACTATGAGCTATTCAAGCGAATTGGCAGGCGGGCCACCAGAAACTGCATCTGCCCCATCTGGTTTTAATGATAACTTTTGGCCAAGTTTTACCAGTGCCTCAGCTTCAAAATCCCTGCTTGCTGCTATTACTGGGCTTGAGCATCCAAAGGATGGAATTTGTCAGCTCATTGAACCAGGAAATAGAAAGCACTAAAAAGATCCCTTGCCAGTGGAGGAGGAAGAGGAGGAGGATGAAGGTGGGAACTCATTTATGTGAGAAAACCTGTTGCTTTCAGGCCTCCCCAGGCACATAAACATCAAGCATGTCATACAAATATAAGGTCTACCTCAGTGGAATGGAAGGATGAAAATATAAATTTCATTCTGGGTTTGAGATACAATTTAGGGACAGTCAAATCTGCTGAAACTGCATCCGAAATAAACTTCCTCAAAGCCTTTGTTCCATTGGGGATGACACTGTTATGACTCCACCAACAATTACAGCAAATAACATGCCTTCCAGATTGTGGCAGCAAATAGACGCACCCCACAAGGGAACGAATAAGAAATGTCCACAAGGGAACGAATGAGAAACACCCAGTTTATGTCACTTTTGCCTGTTTTTTTTTTTTTAATTAATGCTGCTTCATTAAGTTTCATTCTAGCCCACCTTCCTCTCAAAACCAGAACTCAGGGTAGGGTAGCTTACAGAATTTTAACAAGGACTTGGAGATACTTGGAAGGGGAAGGGATGCCTCCTGCTGCTTCTCCTAAGAAGGTAGGCCTTCCTTGGAGTTGGACTGTCCACTCCTTCTGGCTGCCCTTCCTAATCAGCTTCTTGTAGATGAGATCACAACAACAGAAGCAAGATGCTCCTGTTTTGTGGCCCTTCCTGCACAACTTCCAGTAGCTTCCACAATAGAAGGAGCCAGATTATATAAAAGCATTATTAACCTATACTAGGTCCTTAGATCTCACCCTTGCTCAAAAGCCAGTCATATCCAACTCTAGGGTTCAATGCTCCTCTCTGTTTACAACCAAAGAGCCAGCACTGTCTGCATCTGTAGATGTTTCTGTGGACATGTGGCAGGCATGCCTCAACACCGGAGTGCATGGAACACTGTTTACCTTCCCACCAAAGTAGTACTCATTTATCTACTTACAATGTCTTGCTTTTGAACTGCTAGGTTGGCAGGAGCTAGGACATAGATGGGCGCTCACTCCATCATGCAGTACTTGGGTCTTGAACTGCTGACCTGCTGACCTTCCAGTTGTCAAGTTCAGCATCTTAACCACTTGAGCCACCTCAGTCCAAAAACCTATAAAAGCAACCAGCAAAATCAAGAGCTAAAATGAAAGGATCCTTCCTTTTATATCATCTTTAGTGGATATAGCACATCAGTTTATTTCTGCCAGGACAGAATGCATAAATTCTAGGGGAAATGTCATTATCTTAAATTAGGGGAAAAATATGTTTTATTAACTAAGAAGCTCAGTTATATGTTATAAGTGAAGATTTAGTTCAAAAATATAATTTTGCTATGCAAATTTATGTAAAATGAAATTATACCCAGCTGGGGATTGCAGGGAGGGATGAAGACATGAATCTGCATGCTTTCATGTATATTTTTCCACAAAGCTATGTTAGTCTGGACAGCCATCACTATGTTTTATTGGAGATTAATTAAGAAAACAGCTGCTTAACATGTTATGAAATCAATAATGCCTTGGGTCAAATTATCTGACTGAAAGCTTAAAGCAAATGAAAAGTGAGCCAGGTAATCTATTTGGCTGGGAAATACACATTAAACTGTGGAAATCTAGGAAAGACATGATGCAAATTATGTTACAGTATAGTCTTTCAGGAGAAGTGCTGTCATTTTCTTTCCATTTTCCCTGGCCTCGTTATCTTAAGTGAATTGTTAAGAGGTCATGATTTCTGTGATTGAAATTGGTGTTTAAAATTAATTACTCAAAACTGGGCTAATTATAATTTCCAGTTTTAAAAATGTAAGTAGATGGATGAGGAACATAACAGGATTTTTAAACTAAGCCACATCGTATATGCCTACATAGAGTTTTTTCAATCATGGTGCTGATAAATATATAAACATCCTCCAAAGCTGTCTATTGGAACTGCAGATCTAAACAGAGAAGATAAAGCAGAAAGATGGCATGAAAGCTACTCTTGCACTTACAAAGCACTTCGCCCTTATTCCATCTTTTCTCCTTAATGGATTTTCTGAGGCAAGAAAGAGAGGACTAACTGTGGGGGTGGTGTTGCTATTTTTAAAGGCCCAGCTTCAACAACCAGCGGAGGCATTACTCAGACAAACAGGTTTAGTTTAGAAAGAACTTTTGCAGCTTACATTCCACCTCTACAGATGCATCTCAGGAAACGGATTGTAATTTGGTAAAAGCTTGTGCTAAAATAAATATATTAGTCTTAACTCTTTGAGGTAAAGTTCTAGTGACTTTCATTGAAAGAGGTAGGGAAAGGCCAGAATCAAAACCTCCTCTGATATCCGCCCCTTGAGTCATGAAAGAAATAATTCAGTATTGTTTTAAATATTTGCTTTTTTAAAAAATGTGCCATAATTGCTGGCATCTGTCAAAGCTTATGTTTCAGGACTTGTCTCTTGGTATAATGCAAGAAATCAAAATCTGTCCATCTTGTGGTCTAGCTTTTAGCTACGGTAAGTGTTCATTGTTTAGACTTTCATTAAATGCTAATTTTACAGTTCTCTCCCTCTACTTACCAGCTGAACAGCTTTGAGTAATGACTATGTGGTGAATGAAAGGGTCAGGAACTTCACATGTTTGAAGAGAAGTATGGGCACAAACCCTCTCAGGCCAGGTCAACATCGTCTCTTGTTGGCTTCCAGTTTGTGGCTTCCCGTTTGAGAAGCTTAGCCATGACAGCTTCTGCATGCGAGTAGCTTGTTCTTTGTAGTTCTGATTGTATCACCTAAGCCACTGAAATTCTAGGATGTCTTTTGTTCTGAGAATTTATGAGTGGCAAGAACAAAAGCACCCCAATGTTGGTACAGTAGATGACCTGTTTTCATGGTCCTAAGCTGGAGCTGTTCCACAGTTCTGCCTTCTTGTCCTCCACTACTGATTAGCCGGCAATATTCCATAACTAAAATGTTAGAGTCATACTGCCAGTGAAGTGAAGTTATCCTTCATTATGGTGCAATGACAATATTTTTATTTTGAGAGAAAGGAATTGATTGCAAATTAGTAGTTATTTGTAACTTTTTTCCAAACTTTGAATAATGCAATGTGGATGCATGTTGTCTATATAGTATGTGAAAGTCTATCAGGGTACAGATCACATTCATTCATGCTGCATTACCTTCACTTGAGTGTTTATGTAATTACATACTTAAATGTGTGCTCCCATCTGAAACTCCCCTAACAAATCATCTATGTATATATATAAAATATCCAAGTCCAAAGCAAAATGATGATGGAAGAAGGTATTTTATAGCAGTTCAAAATGGTGGCAGAACAATGTCTTAGCACTAATTAGAACTCATATATCATCTTATAACTACAGAGCTGTAAAATCCATCCCCTGTTAAGGAGGCATAATGAGGAATTTAACTCCCGACCTCTAGCTCTGCAATCAGATATCTAAACCACACAGCTATCCAGCAATTGGCCTGTGGAGGATCTTTTCTGATAAATGATCTTTTTCATTTTTATTATTTTTCATAGTTGGGTTTTTTTAAGAACTATTCTAGCAGTGCTGGTGCTAAATTGAATTGGCTGCTTTACAGATTGTGCCTTTGGGAAAGTGGTTTATTATTATTATTAATTATTATCTATTATTATTATTATCATCATCTACAAATTCTGTCAGACAAACAGCTACAATTTTTCAATAAACTGTGTTAGCTGTTGCTCAGGCAGTTGGACCTAAGCAGACATTTGGTGTAAAGAGATTATTGTTTCCTTTTTAAAAAAATATTTGTTTATTGTTTGGCTCCCAACAAATCACCTGGTTTTTGCTTTGAGAAAAAAGCATAGAGGTTTTGTTTTCTTCCAGATTTCCAACAATGCTGTTTAAAACAAAGTAAGAAGTTTGCAGATGAGGTTCTTCAGGAGTGAGTCAAGACTCCAGATGTTCTTGGACTTCAATTCCCAGAAGCCCAAGCCCCCATGAATCCACATGAATGGGTTTACTGTGATTCATCTGGCCCACACTGCCCTCATCGCTCCTGGAAACGAAAGTAAAATGTGCTCGTATGGGCCAGATGAAGCATGGACCGGATGAATCGCAGTAAACCCATTTGTGCGGATTCATGGGGGCTTGGGCTTCTGGGAATTAAGGTCCAAGAACATCTGGAGTGCCATCTATGGTGTAGTAGATGGTTTCTAACAACATTAGTACACATGCTGGTAGTTTCAAAGATTGACTGATGCAATAGGCTACTCTTGAGCTGATACAGAAGCTGTAGAAGGTAACGAATGCAACAGACAGACTGATTTTGGGTGTGAACAGATATTATTAAATATTTTCCTGATTCTGGTTCACCTACACTGGCTACCTGTCCACTTCTATAAAGTCCAAAATGGTTTGGGACCTGACTACCTATTGGAGTGCCTCTTCCTAAGTGCAATTGCTTGCTCCACTGGATCCTCCCAGGCTTTAGTTATGGGGCTTCACTCTAAGAGAGGCCCATAAGTTCTCCACCAGTAATCATGAACTCAGTGGGACATGAGGGTCATGTGACATGGCCTTGCTGTCCATTAGTATATTCAGGAAAATAGATACAGTAATATTGAAATCAAGCTAGAGTTATTATTCTGTAGACTCCTCCCTTACCAGAAATTATATTATTTCTGACACTTTCCAGCTTGCTCAGAACAGCTGGAGAATAATTTTAATGAGAGAGGGAGAAAGTGAAGTGACCATCATATCTTCTGGCTGTTTCTCTGACCTTTAACCTCTTAGATACCGATGTTCTCCCAAAGTCTACCTTGATGACAGTAGCAAAATATTTCAGGCGTTTCCCCTATGCATTATTAAATCCCAAAAAGAGCTTTGGTGCTTTGAAATGTGTTCTCATTAGCTGCAATTAAATCTTAAAATATTCCTCCAGGCCTGGTTCAAATACAAGTCCTCATCAAGTTTTCTCTCATTAAAGTTCTACTTTCCACAAATCGCCATGCATGCCAAAAAAGTTTCCCAAGTAAAAGCTTCCCGTATGCATATATTATTATCCAGAGATGTGCACTGGAGGTTTTCTTAAATATGAATTCCTGTAGGTCACATGACAGCCCAGCATCTTGCTAATTAGTACATAATTGCATGATAAGCATTTTTTTCATAATTCCTTGAAAAAATTGGCACTGCAGTTCCAAAAAGGGGGTACCTCACTTTTACCTTTGCTTGCAGTTGTCACAAACACTCATCAAGACTTCATGAAATAATAAATGTTTCAGTGACAATCTTTCTTTTTTAAAAGTGTATTTTGCATTGCTATTTATAAATTAAAAGAAGAACAAATATACAAGGCCTTATCCAGATAATGGAATTGAGCTTCCAACTTCTGGCAACCTACTTTTTAAAAAATGACATTTGGACAAATTACTTTTCTAAATTACAACTCCCAAAATCTCCCACCCAGACGCTATACTGAATGAGGGATTCTTGGAGCTTAGTCTGCACATAGCCTGGCTTTTGGAATATAGTGAGTCCAGATGTTGATCTTCAGAGGAAAGATATGTTGATATTTTCTCCTAATCAGGCGTTTAAGGTATCCGACTATCCTGGTTGATTGGCCAGATCTTAAATGAGCCTCTGGGCCACTGTTTCCCAACCTATGGTGCTTGGTTTTCACTAGAAGAATTAGTTCAATTCCCAGAAGCCTAAGTCATTATATTGGCTGATCAGTGCTTCGGAATTAAAGTCCAAAAACCAAAGGTTGGGAAACACTGCTCTAAACTGTTGCTGCATCATTCAGATCATTTTGAGGGTAATTTAAAATATTAGGCTGCAGGAAAGAATAAGAATAAGAGTAAGAAAACATTATCATCTACAGCAAGGTTTCTCAATGTTGGGCCTCCAAATGTTCTTGGACTTCAATTACTAGAAGCCCTGACCAGCAGGTGTGCTGAATTAGGCTTATGGGAAATGAATTCCAAGAACATCTGGAGGCCCAACATTGAGAAACCCTCATCTACAGTGTTTGTGTGTCCTCTAACTCTCCTTAGAAATGGTTAACTTAAAATTAGTATAAAGCCCTTCATTTGTATTAGTTTTGCCAAGCTCCAAACCAATTGGAAGACTGAGGGATACCTGACACTCGACTGAAGACTGCATTATGTTGCTGGAAAAGGTGGTTATTTTAAACAACTGCTGTGGTCATCAATCACTGTATTTGGATGTGTGCATGCATGTCTCAGTGTCCATTCTGTTTCTTGGGTCTGTTGCAGGGATAGTGGTGACGCAAAGGACTCAGCAGGGGCCAGCTGTCCAGAGAAGAGTTAGCAAGCAGGAGCACAAGAAAAATAGAAGAGACTGCAACAGGGAAGAGGAAAGGAGCTGGTTGGGGAGTTGCACTCTTCTCCACCCCCCCCCCTTTAAAAAAAAACTTAGTGCTGTAGGTCCTATCTTGCACAGACTACAAAAGAGAAAGCATGGGTCCTTCAGCTCATGGCTTCACAGTGATACAAAAATATGGATCCAAGTCATGAATCCCCAGGGATCTACATGATTTTTTTAAAATGGGAAACAAACAAAACCACTGCTAAATCATAGCTCCTATTTCTCTCCACAAAACACGAGTACAAATGTCATGGGTCCTTTGGTGCATGTCTTTAAAAATGAAACAACCCTATAGATCCAAGGTGAAGATCCTCATGGTTTTCAAATGATTTTTGTCAGGGATTTCTGATGGTATGTGTGGCAGCATAGCAGAATAGCGGTTAGGCTATTGCACAGAGGAAGGTTCGGGTGCAAAGACACACACACATACAGCTTCAGTGAATAGCGCAGTTTACTTCTGGGTGAGGGAAAGACAATAGATACAGAACTATATACACAGGTACCAGTCTGTCTTCAAGCCCCACAGTTGCAACAGAGCTTGGAATCCCCAAAGCAGAGGCGTAGCTACCGCCGTATCTGCCATATCAATTATACGGGGGCCCCAACGTGCATAAGCAAAACAAAACTTTACCCTTCCTAAGGGCCCCCAAACAAATTTTTATACGGGGCCCTGCCAAGGCACGCTACTCTTCTGCCCCAAAGGCTCCAGTCCAATAAGCATGCACAGAGTCCTGCCAGCAAAACACTGACTGCAGTTTGCCAAAGTCAGTGTGCTCTTCTCAGCAGCATAGAGTACCTGATAGTTCTTGGTAGAAGCAGAGTTTCTGACAGCACATCTTCTCCCTCTCAAGTCAGTTGTCAGTCTGTCACAGTTCCTCCTCAGTAGGCCATAGTTATACTGTGCTGTTGCTATACTACCCACAAAGTGGCCAAAGCTGTGCTGTTGCTGAGGCACATACGCCAGGTAGACACAGCTGTGTAATCAGTCTGTGCCTCAACTCCAAACACCTGTGTCTGGAGCTCTGCAGGAGTCTTAAAGCTATACTCACACATTGGGCAGGAATCTTGGTACAATACCCCTTAAAATGCCCTAACAATTTTCATGTGAGAGCAAACCAAAACCACTGTGAAATCATAGGCCATATTTGTGCCCACTGCCTTCAATACAGAATACATGTGTCCTTCTATGCACTGCTTTGCAGTGGTGCAAAAAATGTATCTGAGGCATGGATCCTCATGGATCCACATGACCTTTATGTAGGATCCTTCCTAAACCACCGTCCAATCACAGTTGCCCATTGTGCCAAGAGGTAATGACACAGAAATCATGTATCTTTTGGTGCATGGCTTTCTGTGGGACAAAAACATTGATCTGCCAATCGAACTACGCACACAAACAGAGCTCCTACCCTTTTGGAAGGGTCTTAAAACCTGGCTGGCAGGGCAAGTATGGGGATCTAAGAATGTTGGATCTCATGCTGGGTGGCTGATCTAATTGAGTCAGCCACCCCACCGGCCACCCCACCCCGCTCTGACCTATTGCTGGTTTGAAGCTATGTAAGTATAACTTTCATAATTTTTAAAATTAATTTTAATTTAATTTTAACCGAATTTTTAACATTTAGTCAATTTTAATTATAATTGTAATGAATGTATTGAATTTTAAGAGGCACTAGGTATGCTGAAGTGCCAGATTGGCTGGCTACGTACTACACACTATTGTTTTAAGTTATGTCTTTTTGTAATGTTGTAAGCCGCTCAGAGTTGGGGTCTACCTAATTGGGGCGGGATAACAAAATTGGATAAATAAAATAAAATAAAAATAAATCTGAGGCACAGATTATTATGGAGCCATATCAGTCTCATATGACATCCAACCCAAACTACTGTCCAATGAAATGCCCCATCTCTGTCCACAGCTAACAATACATAAATCATGGTTCACTTGGTACATGGCTTTGTAATGCAAAACCAATGATTTATAACATGGATCCTCATGGATTCTCACCACCCAAGAACTCATGATTTCTCTGGTGTAGTATGTTGGTACAAATGGTATCTATGATTTGACAGTGGTTTGAGGTAGTTGCAAAACTGTCTTTGGTTCTCAATAGGAATGAGATCTGGAACAACCTAAAGGGATAAATGTTGTCAGCTGACGAAAATCAACATGATTCAGCTAGAAGTGACTGAATATTGCTTATCGATATCAGTTGTAAATCTGTAGTGGATAAAGTTACACAAACCCTTTAGAAAGGAGGGTGTTTCCCCATACATGATGGATGCAACAGAACCTTCATCAGAAGATTTTTTTTTCCTCACCTCCTGCACTCCAAAACTGGCCCCTAGTCTTCATAGAATATAACTAGTCATGTAATATAGGAACTATTTCCTAGATCTGTAGGGGAGGAGAATTGCAATGGACTGGCTGAGTAAGTGGCCAAATATGCTCAACAGTGACAGCAGTTGCTGTTGGTTTTACTAGGGCTCGCATTTCATGTGGTCTTAACAACAGAAAACATGAGTTGTAGTGATCTCTCTCAGAGCACACACATTTCTGCTCCTTTCCAGGCCTTGTGCTATTGTTGCCAGGGCTTGTGCAAGATAGCAAAGTTCTACATACAACTAAAATCATGCATATATTCTGCGTATACATATCACCTCTAGTGAGAGCTGTTGTGGTAGGACAGAGTACTGGACTAGGACCCAAGAGATCTGGGTTGATATCTTCTCAGCCATGAAAACTTCTTGGAGGGTGGCAGGCAGTATAAACCATTCCTGGAACATCCGACATACCATTAGGGGTGCCTTAAGTTAGAAGCAATTTGGTGTCACAGGACAACCACCACCTCTAACGGAAAGGGCTGCTTACAGGCTTTGGTCCAAAGAACCAGATTTTGGAATTAATTCTCTGGGACTCAGACTTTGGTCTCCAAATCCAAGAACACAGGATGTTGCAGATCTGGCAAGCTTGATCCGTTTTGAGAGGTCATGCAGAGGTCTGTCTCAAGATGGTTTAAAAAACATTGTTTCTTCTCCTTTTTCATAGTGTTCATCTACTCCCCACTGTGTGTTGTAGCCTTCTGCCAGTAAATATCTCCTGACAGATTCCGGGAAGCAAATTCTTGGTTTTCTGGGCTATGTATTCATCATTGTGCTTCTGCATTCTGTGTCCAACAGCAATGTACACATTCTTTTACAGTTTTTGCTGAATGATCTCCCCAGAACATCACAAAGTCACCCACTGTTGTCACAAAGTAATGTGCATGTGTTTGGACCCTGAAATCTTGTGGAATAGAATGCTGTTGAGCTGGCAACTCTTAGCTGTAGGATGATCAGAGTTTCATCCTATAGCCTGTGCGTCTCTGGAAACCTGTCTCTACAACAAGAATTGCATTGCTGAAGTCCAGTCAGTTGCCCATGCTGTTTATCTCCATAAATGTTGACCTGCCACATTAGTTCTTTCACTATTTCTTAGATATCAAAGTTATGTTTTGTTTGATCTATACAAGCCATAGCTTAGGGTCATGACAAAAGGCAAGCTTTGTTTTCTGATTAAGTTATGTTTTAAATATTTTCATGTACTCTAAATGGAATAAACATCCAAGCGTACATTCCACTTGTTGAATGGGTGGAGAGTGTCAAGTCCCTTGGTGGTATTGTTTTAAAA
The DNA here is from genome assembly GCA_030440675.1 of Furcifer pardalis. Taxonomy (NCBI): domain Eukaryota; kingdom Metazoa; phylum Chordata; class Lepidosauria; order Squamata; family Chamaeleonidae; genus Furcifer; species Furcifer pardalis. Next base: position 111,003,220 of record CP126893.1, read on the forward strand.
GTTTTCATATTATTTTAAATGGATTTATAGACTGCTCCTGATTCACAGGGCCTTCCCGTAAATGAACATTCCACAGTTCCTTTGAGGGGGTTAAGGTGCCAGCCCCAGAAATATATGGAAAAATGAAAAGGGTGTTGAATATATTTTTTTTAAATATAATTCCCCTCCTCATCTGGTAAGATACAGAACTGTGGCAGGAAATAAGGTTTTGCCATGTTATATGAGCCAAAGTTTTCGCAGTAAAATATGTAGTCTCCAGGCTCTGCAAGAACTGAGAATCAGCCAACTAAAAGTGGAAAAGACATTATGCAAGCCTACAGACAAATTTTAAAACTAATGTCCAGGCGTCCTTAACAGCAGGGAATGTATGACTCTGCCCTTTGTAAGACCTCTTGTGCACAACCCTCTCCCCCTGGGCGTTAAGAAAGAACAGATATATCTGCAAAATTTTAGACAATTTCCTCCATTCTCTGATCTGTGGGTGTTTCACATCTTCCACATCTGTGAGCAAGAACTCATTATAGCTTACTACAGCAGAACACTATGTTTAAAACGAGGGAGGGAAGATTGAAAGCAATATGTCTGCAATGCTGACAGGTTATGGAAGGTAGCCCAGCAATTCAGATTATGAGAAGAAAAGATGTTACATTTTCTTTTGTGAAAAATTACCAACTTCGGCCATTGCTGTGTTTCTCTACTGGAAAGAACATGTCACAGTCTTTATCCTTCTCCTTGAAATTATTTATGCTTTGTTTCATCCTGTTCAGTATGTTGCCTTTTACAATTATATTTTCAAGCATATTGAACCAATGTTCTGTTTAACAACAACAGCATTAAAAATTATTTTATTGTTCTAAATACCACCTATGGTACAAAGAGTTTTTCATTTAAAGTTAACAGGAGAATCAAAGTATTTTTCATTCCAACAAGTTAAATCTTGGGCATCCATTCTTGAACTAAAGAGGTTACTGCACCTTTAGTTTTCACCTACAATGAACCTTTTAAGGTAAGTACTGATATTTCTAGAGTGGTGGGTACTATAAATAACAGTTACAAAGTTACCTTTTAGATATAAGTAAAGCCTAAGTTACTTAGGTGCAACAAATAACAAGTACAGTAAAACATTGGATAACGCTAAGACTTGGTTCCACAAGTCTTGGTGTTATCTGATTTTTAGTGTTAGCCGATCCATGTTAAAATCCTATGGGATGGATCGGATAACGTTAAAGCTCCATAGAAATACATTGTAACCACACAGGCTTGAGTGGTTGTTATCTGATCCATCCCTTAGGACCTTAACGTTATTCGATCCAATTCTCCTCCCCAGATTACTTAACGTTATGCGATTTTAGTGTTATCCAATCCAATCGTTATCCTGTGTTTTATTGTATTGTACAGTGGAACCTCATATAAAAATCACCAAAATCGCATAACAACGAAATCGCATAACAATTAGGTTTTTAGGGGAAATGGCATCACACATAACAATTTTCCCTATGGAAAAAAATCATACAACAATTTTTCAATGGGAAAAACCACTTAGCAAAAAAAATCATTGTATGATACATCCCATAGGGAAATTCGCTATACGATGCATGTATCGTATAGCAATTGTTTTGTACAACAACAAGCTCCATGGAACGGATTAAAAATTTTGTATGAGGTACCACTGTAGTAATTTTCCAATGTTACTTTTAAGGGTGTTATTATAGTCCATTTTACAGGAATGTTTTACCTTTCTATGTTGTGAGAGAGTATTCTTTAGCCAGTATCCTGTTGCATAAGTTATGATCCACAATTCCAATGAAGTCATCAACAGTGGTCATGCTGTGGCCATCTTGGAGAAACTAAAATATTTCCATTCCCCTCTCCAAGTCTCAAGCTTGGCAGTGGCATTTTTCCATCTTCTGAAGGCTTCTTAGAACAAAGAGATCCCCAGAACCTGGCAAGGAGGGTGGGAAGCTTTCAATTCCTCTGATCCAGCCATGGATTGGCTGCAGCTCATGACATCATCAAAGTTGAACAGCATAACTGTACCAAGTGGATTCCAGCCTTTGTATCCTTTTGCATACTGTATTTATAAATATTCCCAAGGTGCAGTATCAGAATTGACCACAAGAGAGAACTGAGTCGCCTCGGCGAGTGGGCGGCAATATTAATCTAAATGAATAAATAAATAAATAAATAAAATAAACTAGATAGTATTTTTGTACAGTATTTTTAAAGGCAGGTTCTTTTTCTTCTGTATCTAGGTCAGACGTTAAACTCAAAAATGAAGCCACCTTTGGTGAATTAATTCTGTAGTTCCTTTCACCTGACCTAGTGTGAGAAAGATAATAATTCTGTGTCAGAAATTATTCTGGGTTGAAAGGATTTTTGCAGAAGAAACTCCACTCAGGGAACGTCCAAATGAGGTTCCTTTCATGCCCCCAAGAGCTGAGACAGAGACAGGCGCACAATGCGTCATACAGTACCTGGTCTCGAACTGCAGACTTGCCAGTCTTCCAGTTAAAAAAGAGAGCTTCTTAACCACTGAGCCACTACATCCCCATCTGAGAAAGATTAGCCAGCACAAAAGGTTGTCATTGCCCAGGGTATGCCCGATTGTGGTTCAAAAATACCACAATCTTCAAGGAGGCTTGTGCAACCAGAGCAACACTAATCATAACAATCTGACTTGCTGAGAAGCAATAAGATCAAAAGAGTTCCTTTTAAATTGTGACATTCTGAGCTCTGATTGCTAATTACCTATATAGTCTACCTCAACAAATGTACTATCACAATAGGAACAGAGTTCTAACCAAAAATAACCATGGAAGTCTCATTTCACAAGCTCTTATATACTGTATTTTTAATTGATTTTATGTTGTTTTAAACACACTGAGTATTTTGATGAAAGGGGGGCTATAAATGACAATAGGCCCTACATGGACCTCTTGCATCTTTCTTCATCATTATTTTCTTATACTTATTAGTGCAAGTAGTGTAGACTTGGATTGCACACAGGAATTCTTGTTTCAGCATGGAGCTGGCCTAATTTAAGCCACAGAAATCCAATTGTTCTTTTAAACCTTATCATCCAAGAGGCAGTGGGTTCTCATGCCATGCACCCATGCATTGTGGGTCTTTTGTTAATGTGGCTTGGTTTTCATTTGCAAGTTGCAATAGTATTGGTTCTTTATCGTTTTCTACTGTCACCTGATGAAGTGGGATGGTGCTCTGACAGAAATAGTTTCACATTTTGACAATTTGACCTATATAGACATTCCTGAGACCAGCAAGCCCACCTCTGCCCCTGCTTCATGGCAAATAAAGGCACTCTACCCACACCTTTGGGTGGTGGCACCAGCATGTTGACAGGAGGGTTTGGGTTGACCTTTGTAAATCATCAAGGTCGCTCTACTTCTTCCTCTTTCTCAAGAGATACCGCAATTTTGAAGGGTGGGGGAGAAAGAGAATAGGGTGCTGATAGGAATCCAACTGTTAAATTCCATCACCTGGAAGAACAGAAACTGACTCATGAGGGAAATGTGTTTTAGTAACCCCAGCAGTCACCACACCACTGTATGGGTTCTGCTACTGGGTGATACAGAACAGCCATAGCTCAGCAGCACTAAGGACTCCCACTGTGGAAGTGGTTAGCAATAGCTCTTTGTATTACTCATCACTGCACTGACAGAAGAGAGGAGTACGATTAGCAGCCCTCTCCCCACCCACCACAAAATGTCCTATCCATGATTTATTTATTTATTTATTTATTTCCTTCGACTTATTATCCCGCCCGATCGGGTAAAAAAACCAACTCTGGGCGGCTTACATACACAATTTAAAAATACATAGCTAAACCATGATGCCTTGTGCAGTGGAAATAATGCCCTTTGATTTCTGTATGAAAGAAGTATAGGGCAATTACTGCTACCATTTGCTACTACTAGGGCAACCCCAGCCAAAAGGCAATGTAATAACCTCCCTCTGAGGATTGAACTTAATTTTCTGTCTAAATCAGACACACGGCAGACCAGGTTTTAAAATAATAATGATGATAATGAAGCATGAAAGTGCAGCAGTGGAACTGTTTAATATAAGCAGCAATAGCATGCCTACTCTTTGGCTGTTCAAAATGGCATATTATGGTAGAACATAATCAGTATCTAATTGTGGAACATCTTCCAATTACTTGGAGAGAGAAGGAGGGAAACCAGTGGTTAGTCTGTCTGTCTGTCTGTCTGTCTCTCTCCCTCTCTCTCTCTCTCTCTCTCTCTCTCACACACACACACACACACACACACACACACGAGACAGAGAGAGTGCAGATGACAATTTATTTATTTATTTATTCAGATTTATATTGCTGCCCACTCGCGAGGCGACTCAGGGCGGCTTACAGTAAAAACAGCAACAGTACAATAAAAATTATAAAATACAATGAAGGTGCAATTCTTTTGTATATTAGTGTGAAAAGAAGATACCAGCCAAGAAAGAAAATCAAGGTTGTGACAGGGTTTTCTTGTAGCTTCTTACATCAAAAAGTTGCTTTTATTTCATTTAAAAGATGTTCTTCAGTTTTCAAAGTACATACTGTAGCTCTCAAACAACTGTCAAAAGTAGCTCTTGTAAACAGGGTTTAATACCTCTAGAGAAACCTACTGGATATTATCTGATTTGTGCTGCAACAGTTGGGGATTGTGTCCTGGTTCATGACACAACTAACTTCAGAAAACTCTTGTTTTTGGTCACAGAAAAACTATGAGCTGGAAAATCATTGTCCAAATTATTTGGATGCCTGAGGTGAGTTCTGTGCCATGCTGGCATACTTGTTAAACATGTTCAGAAACAAAACTGTGATTGTTCAAAAACTGATGAGAAGATTAGCTGTTCTAATCACCAGCATGAGTTGCTGAGATCATCAATGGTTAAGCAAGACTTCCTTGTGACCTTGGCTTTACAACAGCCAGCCTTACTAACCTTGTAGAACAGGTTTTAGCTTTTGAGCTTTCCATTGTCCAACTGTCTGAACCAACATTCTTCAGCAAAAATGTAACAAAGAGTTTATTAAAACCAACATTTTCCCCTTTATCGATGGCAGAAAACATGGGTTCTGTGGTGGGCCTATTTAACAGGAACATCTCCCATCCACTCCTGATGTGAAAGTGAAGAATATGTCTTTGCAGAAGGACCACCAAAGTTGCCAAGTGATTATTATTGCGTTTATTCATCATGTCATCATCAGGGCTGTGGTGGCTCAGTGGTTAAGAAACTTGCCTTGTTAGCTGGAATGCTGGCAAGTCAGCAGTTCGAGACCCAGGTACTGCATGACGGATTGAGCACTTCTCTATGTCCTAGCTCTTGGGAACATGAAAGGAGCCTCATTTAGGCATTCTCTGAGCGGAGTTTCTTCCACAAAAATCCTTTCAACCCAGAATAATTTCTGACACAAAATGATTATTATTATCACCATGCCATTCACATAGGTAGCTACCTTTTTAATAAAAAATCCCAAAATATTCCTAATAACAAGCAGGGACATAGATAGCTTTGCCCCGAACAGACCCGGTGCGTAATCTGGGGGTCCTCTTGGACTCACGACTACTGCTCGAAGAACAGGTGGCAGCCGTGGCCAGGAGGGCTTTTGCACAACTTTGTGTAATACACCAGTTATGCCCACTCCTAGATTGGGACTCCTTGCTCATGATCACACATGCTTTGGTCACCTCCAGACTTGATTACTGTAATGCGCTCTACATGGGGCTACCCTTGGTGACCATTCGGAGGGTGCAGCTGGTCCAGAATGAAGCGGCTCGGGTAGTGATGGGGTGCGGGCATTATGCTCGTGCCTCACCACTGCTTTGGGAGCTGCACTGGTTGCCAGTATGTCTCCAGGTGCAATTCAAGGTGCTGTTCATTACCTTTAAAGCCCTATATGGTAGTGGGCCAGGATACGTAAGAGACCGCGTCACCCCAAGAACATCTGTCCGTCCCACCAGGGTGGATCGGAGAGGCTCTCTTATCATTCCATCGGCTAGAGAGGCGCATCTCTCTAGCACCAGGAGGAGGGCCTTCTCCGTGTCTGCCCCGGCCCTTTGGAACCTCCTACCAACTGAGTTACGTCTACAGACAGAGCTTCTGCCCTTTCAGAAGGGCCTAAAAACCTGGCTGGCAGGGCAGATGTGGGGCTCCAGGAATGTGGGGTCCCATGTTGGGTGGCTGATCTGATGGGACAGCCACCCCTCTCACTGTTTTAAACTTTTTAAATTTTTAAATCTTTTTAGTATTTTGTAAATTACAGTTTAATTTTTAAAAATTAATTTTAAACCATATTGCTGAATTTGTAGGGGTATAGTGGGATTGTTTAGTTTGTTTTGCACTCATGTGGGATTTTGCATTGTTTAGTTGTTTTGCACTCATGTTGTAAGCTGCCTAGAGTCGGGTTCACCTGATTGGGGTGGGATAATAAATCTAAATAAATCAATAAATCAATAGCTGTCTTATATTAAGCCAAAGCATAATAGCCTACTATTGTCAATTCTGAATGGCACCATGACAATCCAACTATGAAAGCATCATTTTTTACATGATATGGACAGCGAGGAGAACAAATAGGTCAATCTTAGAAGAAATCAACCCTGAATGCTCCTTAGAAGGTCAAATAATAAAGATGAAGCTAAAGTACTTTGGACATCAAATGAGAAGAGAGGATTCACTTGAGAAAGCCTTGATGCTTGGAAGGGTCGAGGGCAAAAGAAGAAGGGGACAGCCCAAGATGAGATGGCTAGATGGTATTGTGGACACAATGGGCACAGAGCTGAGCGAGTTGAGGGGGATGGTGGAGGACAGGAGTGCCTGGTGGACAGTGGTCCATGGGGTCGCAGAGGGTCGGAATCAACTGTGCGACTGAACAACAAATGGTTGTACCTTATAGCATCATATCTAATTTGGCTTAAATCAGCCAAATGCAGTAAAATGGAATATCCCTCTATAAATCTGACTGCATTCCTTGAAAAACAAGTAGCCTACAAAAATCAAGATATATCTTTTTTAAAAGTTGTCATTACTTACTAACAAAATTAACTCATGGTCAGTTGCACGAAGCAGCATGACCTTCTTCCCACAGCAAAACACTCTCCGTGCAAGATGTCTTTTTGATCTTTTGTGTGTAGCTGACTGACTGGGTTCTGCTTCATTCCTGACATGTAGATAAAGGATTTAAAAGATACTGCAACGCCTACCAAATTACCATGCTGTCTTTATCAAAGATAGCAGCTCCATTGTAAAGAGAAACAATGGAATTATTTTTAGCACACTGATGCAGATTATTAGAAGGCTCTTGTTTGAACGAAACCAGCAGACGTGGCAGTGCAGGTATAATATTAGGAAGTTTAGTGGTCAAATCATGAAGAATTTGAGGTTAGAATAAATTCTGTGATCCGGGAAATAATTGCTATTTAATATAAATTTGGCATCTGGCATTTAGGACAGAGTAATTGTGGTGGCTTAGAGGTTAAGATGCTGAGCTTGACAGCCAGAGGGTCTGCAGATCAGTTTGAGACCCGAGTGCTGCACAAAAGAGTGAGCACCTGTCATCTGTCCCAGCTCCTGCCAAGCTAGCAGTTCAAAAGCAAGACACTGAAAGTAAATAAATAGGTAACAGTGTTCTGTGCACTCCAGCATCTAGTCATGCCTGCCACAATACAACAGAAATGTCTGCAGACGCAGACAGCGCTGGCTCTTTGACTGTAATCAGAGATGAACACCAACCCCTAGAGTCAGACATGACTTACTTTCAAGTAAGGGAGACCTTTACCTTTAATTGATCCTAAGTGCTTTTACTCTCATATTGGTTCCCAACCCACGGGTCTTGACCTCAGTAGTGTAGCATTGATTTCAGCTGCCCGGGGCATAAGCCAAATTTGCCACCTCCTGGTGGATACTGGTGCCCACTCCTGCTAGGGCTTCTGGGAATTGTAGTCCAAGAATACACACAGCCCAAAATGCACCGCCTGGGGCGAACCGCCCCCTCACCCCCCCTTCCTACGCCACTGCCTGACCTGGTCTTGCTATTAGCCTCAGATAGGGCATCACCCCTTTTGCTGCCTACTTCAGTCCTGGGACAAACTAACCTTCTCCGTGTCTGCCCCGACCCTCTGGAACCTCCTGCCCACCGAACTGCGCCTTCAGACGGAGCTCTTACCATTCCGGAAAGGCGTAAAAACCTGGCTGGCAGGACAGGTTTGGGGACCTGGGAACGTGGGTTCCCACACTAAGTGGCTTACATAAGAACTGCCTCCCTGGGTTGGAATATGGGGATACTGATGTGTAGTCCTGCGTCGTCTTAATTCGGTGCTGATTTTTAATTCTGATGTTTTTAATTCTGATGTTTTTAGTGACATGGAGTTGGGTTTTATTTCTGTTTTTACTAGATTGTAAGCCGCCCAGAGTCGGGTCCCCCCGATTGGGGCGGGGTATTAAATTTAATAAATAATAATAATAATAATAATAATAACCATTTTACCATATCCACAGCAAGAGACCCCAGACAGAGCCTAACCTAGGATGTGTTTGCCCCTTGCTCTCAGCCATCCCTCACTGCCACCCTTCCTATACCAACTTTCAGGCTGACCTCATTTGGGGACCCAAATTTGGGAATCACTGACTTAGAGGGCAGGAGTGGAAACTAACCGCTACATTAATAAGTAACATGAGGCAAGGGGTTGCATTTACATTTCCTTATAAAAAAAACAAGCAGACTTGATGGAATATTTATTTATTTATTTATTTATTTATTTATTTATTTGCTACCCATTTAACAATAATGTTACTATGCATGGTTTATACTAGTAACAAAATACAAGAAACATACAGTATATATGCCACACACACCAACATAATTAAAGTAGAAATAAATCATTAAAAATAGCAGATAACACCAACACTTGATGTTGGTGTTAAAAGGGATAATTAATAGTCAGAAAAAGGAAAATATTGGACAGGGGCAGGATATTCTCAGAGACTTCCTTATACAACTCAGCCTTACCTAATTTTCAGGAAGTCTAGCTGTGGTTCCCAATGTGGGGCACATGCCCCACAGGGGGTCAATTTGGTTTTTAAGAGGGGCAATTTGGAAATGAGTTATTAACACTGAGTGGCCTTATAGGATTCATCCACATGAATAGGAGTTCACTTTTTGAAAAAGAAGAATTATATGTTACGGGGAGGGGCGGTCAGGATTTTAGAGATGCTTAGGTGGAGCATGCCCCCCCCCAAAAAAGGTTGGGAACCACTGGTCTAAAGGAAATGGGCCTGGGACAGCCTGAGATGGAAGGATGTTACAAAGTGATGAGGCCACCCCCTTACTGTATTTGGAAGAGAGCTTAACTCTTTCCTCCCTTTCATTGTTAAGTGAAATCCCCCTCCCCCTCCAAATCATTCTATCAGGTCATTTGAGGTTTTTAAAACTGCACATATTAATTTCAATTACATTTTAACAACACTTCTGCTTGGGCCCTTGCATGGTAAACAAAATAGTGTTTTTAAATTTAAAATTTAAAACATATCCTTACATTCCAATCCCCCTTTAATTATAGTGTGTGTAAAAATGCATATCCAGATAGGCATGGGGTCACTTTAGCAGTTCTTTGATAAACACCATGATCCATCACAAATCACAACATACTTGTTAACTTTATCTCACACCAAAAGCCTTTGCCATTGCAGGATGCTAAGCTGTCATATGTTTCTGGCTATTGAGATGTGTCTGCTTGCTTGCTGGCTGGCTGGCTGGCTGGCTGGCTGGCTGGCTTCTATCCCATCCATTCAGTGATAAAATTCACTACTCTGGGCAACATGTACAAATCATAAAACAAAACCCACACACAATACAATTCAAAATAAAGAATAAAACACAATATTCTTAAAAACATGACAGTCCACAATAAATCTGAGTTTGGTTTTCTTTCTGGTTTAGTAAAAATCGCTTTGCTCTCAGCTGGAACCATACCATTGTCTGCAGTAAGTCTGTGGTACAGCTGCCAATGTGAAGGCAGTTTGAAGCCGATCACCTGCCTGATCATAAATACAATTCAGTGCAATCATAAATACAATCAAAAGCAACTAAGCCTAGGCTTGTAAATCTCTACTGTGAAAACCCTTGGGGAAGGCAAGCCTACAGCATGTGGGAAAACAGGGGAAGGAACCACCGGGGCTGTGTGACAGGACTGGAAGTCTCTCATAGTTATACAAATCTCAGTATATAATTGGCAAGTGTTCTCTTGCCTCCCAGTGACAGAAATTATGAAAAGGTCATCTTTTCTTTTCTTTCAGATTTAAGGACACAATGTGAGTCTACCAATTTACAAAAAGAGGGAAAACTGAACCACCTACCAAAGGCAACAGAAAAAGCCCATTGAATGGCTGGGAGCACAGACAAGCGCGCTTTTATTCTTAGAGCTTTTCTTCTGGCTACAAGGAGTAATCTGGGCTTGGTATAAAATGAATAAATCCCATTGGAAGATAAGGACAGACACCTGATGGTTTATTACTCCATGCAGAGCCGGCTCAGGGCAAACCTTTCTTTGCTCAGCATCTCTGGAAGCTCACAATGAGATGAGAGCTTTGCACTCAAACACCTTGAGACAATGCTGGCACTGAGGGAAACTGCCATTCATGGACGCTGGCCACAGAAATGCCAGCCTCCAGCCGTGTCTCCTTCAATCACAGACGCCACAGGAAAACTGAGCACAAATGCTCGGCAGGCACACACAAAAGGCCTGGGAGCAGAGCAGAGGTCAGGCGAATAGGGCTCGTTTTACCATGGTTCCCCCACTGGAACAACAAGGAGTGCTGTGTGAGCTTCCTTTCAGTGCTGAGGATCCTAAAAGGGGTGCATGTGAAAGTAGACCCCCTGTTCACCAACACGCAGCAGAGTTGGTGAGAGAAATTTATCTGGTGCCTGAATGCAATTAGGATGGCTTTCAGTTCGGAGTTTTCAAAGTTGCTTGTAGGAAGCTGAAGGCATCAGTGTGGTTGAAAGGACTCCTGGTTGTTACATTCAATCACTCATTTCTGTTTTGAGGGTGGGAGGTGCGGGAAATATATGTGTTGAATTAGGGTCAATTTATTAGTCTGCATATAATTTACTGAGCTACACTTTTTGTTTTATTTTTCATCAAATCATAGGCCACCTTGCTTACATTGAGATGGAAATAATTCAAATTTATAATCAAGTGGGGTCTGCAAGAAAAGCAACAAGATGTATCTCTCTCCCCATAGCATCCTTTTCCCATCTCCCAAGTCACCCAGTTTTCTGTCTCAGTATTCGTGTGGTCATGGGTCATGGTTTATCTTCCCTGGGTTTTTTTAGGGTCATCCCATCCCTCACCTGTTGAAGACACACACACACCACTTTTGCCACAGGTACATAATACCTTTAGGGGACTGTGGTGGCTTAGTGGTTAAGATTTCATTTTCATTTCAAATTTATACCCTGCCTTGCTCAGGCAAACCTGACTCTAGGTGGCTTACAAAGTATAAAAAATAACATAACAGTCACAAATTCCACATTACAGTATCATAATCACAATCATCACAGTATCAGAATATATATATATAGATAGATAGATACATGTCAATAACACAGTAACAATCAGAAAGTATTAACATCACCATAAAATGTTACCAAAAAAATCCAAGTAAAAAAAGAAGGTATTCAGTCCCAGTGACAGCCGACCTAAGCCCTGGAGTTGTAGCTCTCTCAAGATGCTGAACTGGACAACTGGGAGGTCGGCAGTTTGACAGTTCGAGAACCGAATGCTACATGATGGAGTGAGCACCCATCTCTGTCCCAGCTCCTGCCAACCTAGCAGTTTGAAAGTGAGAAATTGAAAGCAGATAAATTTGCGTTCCTTCAGTGGGAAGGTAACAGCATTCCATGCGCTCTGGTGTCTAGTCATGCCTGCACATGTTCACAGAAAAATCTGCAGCTGCAGATAGCACTGGCTTCTTGGCTATAAACAGAGATGAGCACTGAACCCTAGAGTAGGATACAACTGGCTTTTGAGCAAGGACAACCTTTACCTATAAATGCAAAGCTGTGGTAGTTTGCAACTACCAGAATTCTACGTGTGTGTGTGTGTGTGTGTGTGTGTGTGAGAGAGAGAGAGAGAGAGAGAGAGGGAGAGAGGGAGAGAGGGAGAGAGAGAGAGAGAGAAGCCAAACATTGAATGGTGCATCCTTGTCAATTTCTAAGCTACTTTATTGCCATCATGGAATGGTCAGAAACATTTTGTATCAGTAACAGAACTTTGCCACAGACACTGGAGTTTCTGTGAGTAAAAGGGTTGTGTGGTGGGGTGAGTAGATGTTAACATTTCGAAGTGATCAAGTGGGAAAGCTCAAATCCCAACAACAGTTATTTGAAAGGAAAATCAAATGAAATCCATGGAAGGTACTTCTGAGTAAATATATATTTAGGACTAAAGAGAGAGAAAGCAACTGCTCTTTGAACAAGTTTACAGAGGGAAAGCAGATATACACTGTGTAGACTTATATGATCTCTAGCCAGACCCATAAACAAAGAAAGAATTAAAGTTTCCCACACTCCCATGTTGCATGACTGGAACCCAACAGGAGAAATAAACCACAGGCTCCAAAATCACTCAGACGGGGATGACTTCAGAGCCACACAAAACGTGCTGTAGCAGACATATGTGGTTCTGGAGGCAGGCAGGCACAGGCTGCAAAGAACATAGACCATAAGAGAGAGATTGCTGAGAAAGTGTGCAGGCTTAGAGAGAGAAGGAAAGAGAGAATCAGAACATTTACAGCATCTCTATCACAAAATGGTAGGATTAAAGCTGTAATTGCTTGAGCATGACCCTTTCCCAACCAGGAGTCTTCCACAGGCTGCACCCACTTACTTTCACTTAGGATCACACAAATTGGGGGTGATGAGGGTTGTATTCTGATACATCACTTGCCATCGTCGTTGTCATCATCATAATTATCATGTGCTGTCAAGTGGATTCTGATTTTATGCCCACCGTTTCCAGGGTTCTATAGGTAGGATACACACAGATGTGGTTTACTATTCTTGTCTTTTGGGGGCTTTTAGAGTCTGTGCAGTTTGCCCATGGCTACACAAGCTGGCTTTTCTTCTAGAAGACAGAATGAAATTTAAACACCCAATCTCTGCCTCTGCAGCCAGATGCCTGAATCACTGAACTATCCAGCCAGTCAGACACATAAGGAAGCAAAAACTGGGGAAGTTTGAACTTGAAAACTGGAAGATTGGCAGGTCACCAGTTCAAGAGTACTGCATGATGGAATGAGCTCTTGTCTCTGTCCCAGCACCTGCCAACCTAGCGGTTTGAAAACAAGAAATTGCAAGTAGATAAATAGAGGCCACTTAGGTGGGAAGGTAAACAATGTTCCATGTTCAGTCATTCCTGCCACATTTCTACAGAAACATCTGCAGCTGAAGACAGCACTGGCTCTTTGGCTGAACTCTAGAGTCAGATATGACTGCCTTTCAAGCAAGGGCGACCTTTACCTAACATATTTATTATCCTTCCTTTATCTTTATGTCTGAGATATGTTGTAGTGTAGAATTAATCCAGTGTGCTTGAAGGCACAGTGAAGTCCCCCTTAAAGTTCTCATCAAGTCTACATTTCCCTTCCCTAGTTTCAACAAGAGATCATTTATTTTCGCGGCAAAGCTAGATTAAGATGATACTTCAGTTTTCATATAAACCTGTTGAAAGGGATGTGGACTCTTAAAAGACTGAGAAATACTGTTGTAGATGAAAAGTAAAGAAAATTTCATTGTGTGTTACATCCACCACTTGTTTGTACCACAACGACCTATAATATGGAAGATTTTTTTTCTACCACCTTACATTTGTCCCTGAAACATTCAGTTGATGAAAAGGCTTTATTTCCTTTCAGCCCATGTCTGCATCTGCTCTAAACTGACAGTAAGACATGGAAGACAATGGAAAGAGGAATGAAACCCTTATGCTTCTCTGCTTTGTAGCCTACCTAAAGCCACTATCTCAAAATGGAACATTTTGAAGTGGAAATGGAGGAAGGGTTATCAATCATAATTTGAAGAAATGATGTGGAACAACACATTTCTCTCTCTCTTTCCCCAAATGTGGAGAAATCACAGAATGTAAAATATGTGGAACCATTTTCATCACCACCAATCTGGAAGAAAATAATGGCCTAAATAAGGGGTGGGCAACCACAGTGGGGATGAGGGCCATTTTTCATATGTAGCCTGCCCTTCCCAATTTGCATATTTATTTATTAAATATTTCAGTGATTGTATATCATAAAAGTGCAGTGATCATACATAACATTATATGACTGTGTTGAATAGTGATACAATGTTTATATAAAGCCCAGCAATTCGGGAAGTCAACTCTAGTTATGATCACCAATAAGATTCTGATCCAGGATTCTGTTCCTTTCCTTTGGTTATCAAAAAGTGTGAGAAGGCACCAGCCTGGGGTTGGGAAAAAACACCCAAATGTCATTCGTTCGCCTCAGAAAAACAAGTTGATAGTTGGTATGTTAACCACTCATGAATATTTGGCTTTGAATTCAGAAGCCTCAACCAGGCAAATAATACAGTCAAATATCTTCCTCTCCTTTCCCTCGTAACCACAGACTTAATCATAAACCACCACTGCTGCTACTGATTCTTAAGTATTAAGGAAAAAAAATACATGTATCAGCACTGCTTCATCTATCCTAAAAGTTTGCCCTCATGGGCTTGGATGCATCAAAAACACTCCAGCGGTCTGTGGTGTTCTCCAAAAGTTAATCTATGTACCCACTTATGTTTAGGCCTCAGCAGTTAAAGTTGATAAATGAAAACAAGAAGTTAAGCAACCATAATAAATTGGAGTGGATTGATCAAGATAGATACTTAGAAATACTATATTTCAGAAGGTTTAAAACCACTGCTTCAAGGTTTTACTGTCTCTCTCATAAATGCATTCTCAGATGCCATCGCTACTGCTTGTCAGTATATATTGTTTGAAGATGCCTTGTGCTAATGAATAAGTTTTTTGTTGTGGAGGGAACATCAGTGTGGTTTCTTCTTTTATGTATTAATTTAAACGCTAAATCTTTTATAAATCCTCTTAACATCTGGATGTCAGAATTCAAGAGTGTCGACAATTTTTGCCCAAGGGCTATTTTGCAATCTATTGGTGAGGCATGATAATGAGTAAATAACTACTCAATCTCCCCCCACCCCATCAGTACTTGGAGTGATGTAGGAAGCAGATAGAATACACACGGACTGTGTATTGTTTTAATTTTTGTGATTAAGTTTTGATGACTTTTTAACTTGATGTTTTTATTGATGTAGATTGTCTTATGTTTTTATTCTTATTTTTAGTCTCATGTAAGCCGCTCAGAGTCGGGTCCTCCCGATTGGGGCGGGGTATCAAGTATAATAAATAAATAAATAAATAAATAAATAAATAAAAATAAATAAATCTCAGCTATTGTATGAATGAGGGCAAATGTGAATGAAATTTGGTGTGACTGAACAACAAGGCAGCTGAACTATCCCAGCCTGTATCGGTCTTGATCATGTAAAAACAGGGTTGCTCTGAGGTATAGTATATCATTTGGGGTTATCAATGCATCCATGTGCAAGGACTGGCCACATCCCACCTCAAGTGCCCCTGTTTAACCCAATCTAGACCAATTTTAAGGAAATGAATTTTCTCATTTCTCAAAATGTTTTAGCAGCTGTCTGGCTGTCCCTTTGGGAAGCTACATAATGGTCTTGAGAAACAGGAGGCTTCCTTTCTGCTCACCTTCAAAGGGGAAGGAAGATGAAGGATTCTATTTCTTGTGAATTGTTGATAATTAAGATACTGCATCAGCAATGCTTTGACAGGGTTTTTAAAAAAGTTCCAAAGAAATACAGATACATTAGCAAAAATGGAAAAGAAATGCAAATTTTTCTCTCCGCTGCCCTCCAAAGGCAAGCCTAAAAGAAGCTTTCTATTTCTCAAGATTGTTAAGTAGCTTGAGATGGAAAGCCTCCTCAAGTGAGAGCCATTTGATTCAATCTCAAAAATCATACATGCTGGAACCAAAGCAAAATGAGTTATATCTGCACCACAAAGCAATAGTCCTTAACAGGGACCCAAAAAAGATACAGATAGCTATCAGTCACAGTAAGCTGGTTCATAATAGCACGTACAGTATGTCACCTGATCACCAGTCCATTCCCAACCCAGATTAAAATATGGGACAAATGCATATCTGATTGCACCCAAAGGAAATTAGTAGCATCTATCATAAGATTTGTGTTTCTAGCTCTTATATTTTGGAGATCTTCTGAGATCATGTATTCAGCCAGCCAGCCACAGCGTCTCTGGTTTTCAAGGTATAACCAGATGTTTTTATTTTGTAAACTAGAAAAGCATGAGCATTCACACATAATTGTATAAACTTCATTCTTACTGCTTTTTGAAGATCTCATGGGACAGACAAAAGAAAGAAGAAAACAAAATTGGGTCTTGGGAAGAGGCTTACTTTCAAGATACAATCTACACTTTTATTTAAGTTGGTGACACTGTAGTATCTATGCCAAATTCTATATTTTTACCTCTTAGCATTCTGGAGGGGGGATTTTCTTTGGGACAAACAGGCACACAGACAAGGAGACAAACAAACTTTCAGTTCTAAAATTGTTGGCAGAATATAAAAACCTAGTACTGTATTCGCCTTTTGACTACTGAGTAGGAGTAATAATTTTCTTGGAAGCTGATAATAATAAAAAGGGAGGGACTTGTTATTTATTGATTGAAATCCTCTTGCACAAACGACACTATGTAAGGCTGATGAGGACATCAGCAGTGGCAACATTTTTGAATTTTCTCCTTAAGGTTGTGAAGCTTCCATGCAATCACTTTCATTGTTTGGAACTTTCAGGAAAGAAATAAGAAATGTTCACTTTCTTAAAAAAATAGCCACTCCTGATGATGTCCTCAGCCTTATGTGACACAACAGGATTTCAGCCACTAACTCCGGAAATCCATTCAGGGGATTAAAAATTCTAAACTTGGTTACAGAAATTCTCCTATAGCTGGCTTCCATACGTGCAGGTGTGCCTATAAAGAACTGGACCAAGAAGTCACCTCTGGAGGAGGCAGATGTAAGAGTCCTTAAGACTACCAGTCTACATGTTGATGTAAAAAAATGGTTAAATGGAGGAACGCACGTCTGCTATCTGTCCTCCTGTCCCACACTTCTCCTGGTCATTTGCTCCTTGCATAGTGGCTCGTTTCCAATGAAAATTACTTATGCCGAGTGGGAATTGTATGTCTACAGCTAGGAAAAATGATTTATGTGAGCCATAGTGGCGCAGTGATTCAACTGCTGTATTGCAGCCAAAACTGCTGACATTGTAAATTCAGTCCTGAAGGGACTTCTGTCCTTCCAAGGTTGGTAAAATGAGTACCTAGCATGTTTGGAGCAAAATGCTAATTACCATATGAACCGCCCAGAAAGTGCACAAAGTGCTATGGGGTGGTATAATTGTAACTATTCTGTCATTTTTTAACAGTGCAAAAGTGGATCAAAAGCACCTTTGAAGCAATGACTTCTTGGCCGAGGTGTTGCCACAGTCTTTTGGTTCAGATCACTCTGCTCCACTCACACACCTTTCAGCAATATCTTTGATCTGCTATGAATTCTGTCACTGTTTGTGAGTTACCAGGCACAGAGCTGTCCATTCCCTGCTGGGTCAAAGCAAAAGAGACACTGTTAGCCATGTAGGTTTAGACTAAATCTTCCCTGTGCTACAGCAGGCAGTGCAGCTTCCCACTCCCTCCCCAATTATGCAGGGGGAAATCAAGGTGCAGCCATAAAATGTTAACCTTTGGGTGCCTCTTGAACCTCCAGTAAGGTGACTAGGCAGGACTTCCCATGCCCCTGAAGATTGTTGTTTTTTAGTTCAAACAGATTATATCAGTCTCTCTAGGCAGTGATGACTGAAATACAGACTGTACAAGGAAG
Source organism: Furcifer pardalis (assembly GCA_030440675.1). Lineage (NCBI taxonomy): Eukaryota > Metazoa > Chordata > Lepidosauria > Squamata > Chamaeleonidae > Furcifer > Furcifer pardalis. The sequence continues at coordinate 111,021,262 of CP126893.1, forward strand.
GAATCTATGACATGAGTTCCTTCACAGTGTGAGAAGCAGGAAACAGCCTGCAGCAGTTACTGATATTCTTACAAAGCCACTTTCACAGGGAAACACAGAGTTTCATGAAGTTTTATTTCCAAGCTAGTGGAACTCTCTCACTCACTGGCATTAGCTTCAGATTTTCCTTTATATATTTACGCTGGGATTTTTCTCCACTTTGTAGCATTGGACCACAATTGCAAAATAGTAATTCCATTTCTTACGGCTGAAAAATCTGGAGTTACCGGTTAATTTGCCCTGGGTCAGGCGAGAAATAAGCCACACAGCTGCCCCAGGGACAGGTTTCCTCCTCCTTTCTTTTATCAGCAATGCCAGTATCTTTTTCTCACATGCTCTACCATGAACACACAACTGGGAAAGCCATGTCTTTTCCATTGCAGTGCTATACATCTTATCTCAGGAGCAGGTCTCTTTGAGGGTTCAACTATGCAAACCACCAGCCTCATATCTATGAGCAGCCCAAATACATTATTTTATTCTAGCATTAAGTTTTTCTAAACTCAACAAGTTGCAATTCAGCCCATTTTTGTTTAATGATTGGGGCGTTTTTTTCCTTCCGTGTGTAGGTCAGATGTGAAACTGTCAAAATGAAGGCACCTTTGGGTGAATTCATTCTCCAGTTCTTTCCACCTGACCCAGTGTGAGAAAGATTAACCAGAAACACAGTGATATTACCAGAGTATGGCTGATTGTGGTTCAAAAATACCACAATCTTCAAGGAGGATCTTTCTGTGTACCCCAATTATTGCTCACCAAGAAGTAATCTCAGGCTTCATTAGCAGGTTGAGGGCAGGAATTCACATGGACAATTGCCCCTACCAGGGGCATGCTAGCTATGCTAAAAGGCAGGAGCAACGGAGCTTATGGAGTTGGGTGCACAGTGACCAAGGCCATGGTGGTGGAGGGGATGGTGCATCGCCATGCCCCAAGCAGCCATGGCAGGGAGCGGGGGCTGGTTGCTGCACAGCAATACCCACCCCATGGAAACAGCGCCCTGCTGCCTCAAAGGTTCTGGCTTGGGTGGAAATCAACTTGTGTAGCCACCCAGTGTCATACTTCTGCCTCCCAGAAATCTTGGCCAGCACAGCTGATAGTGAAAGCTTCTAGGAGTTTTAGCATAATAACATCTGGGGGCCCAAGTTTTGGATCCACCGACTTAGTGCCAAATATAACATGAAACACACTGGGAAAAGTAAATTCCTCACTGGTTATTAAAAGGGGGGGGGGCTTCCGCAGGTTATGTATGCAGAAGATCACCATGTGTCAGGGGCAACAGCACAGTCACTCAATAAATATGTCAACATTAAGGTACCAAACAGGTATGGATAATGGCAGTTCATCAGGATTTCAGCTAATGGAGCACCCACAAATGACCTCATCCCCTGCCCCTGAAAGAGGATCCTGAGCACACACTGACAACAGAGACACCATGAAAAGGTCAGATAAAGGTGAAGGTGAAGGTTCCTTTGCAGCCTCTCCACCAGGCATTTCTATTTTGCATAAATATAAAGGTTAAAGTCTCCCTTGCTTGAAAGTCAATCATGTCCAACTCTAGGGTGCTCCATTTACAGCCAAAGAGCCAGCGCTGTCAACATCTGCAGATGTTTCTGTGGTTATGTGGCAGGCATGACTAGACACTGAAGCACCTTTCCTGCCAACATGGTACCTATTTTGTTTGTTCATTCGCACAGTCGATTTCGACCCATTGCGACCCTATGGAGCACTGCCCACCAGGCACCTCTGTCCTCCACCATCCTCTTCAACTTGTTCAGCTTTGTGCCCATTGTGTCTACAATGCCATCTAGCCATCTCATTTTTGGCCGCCCCTTCTTCTTTTGCCCTTCACCTTTTGCCCTCCACCTATTTAGGTAAAGGTAAATATCACCCTTGCGCAAAAGCAAATCGTATCTGACTCTAGGGTCAGTGCTCAGCTCTGTTTATAACCAAAGAGCCAGTGTTGTCTGTGTCTGCAGATGTTTCTGTGGACACGTGGCAGGCATGCCTCAACACCAGAGTGCATGAAATGCTGTTTACCTTCCCACTGAAGTGGTACCTATTTTTCTATTTGCAATGTCTTGCTTTCGAACTGCTAGGTTGACAGGAGCTGGACAGGGACAGGAGCTCACTCCATCATGCAGCACTCGGGTCTTAAAGTGCTGACCTGCCAACCTTCCAGTCATCAAGTTCAGCATCTTAACCACTAAGGCACCACAGGTGATGTAAAAGACATGTATTATTGTTGGTACCGAGCATTCACCTTCCAGAATTGACTTTTCTTTTCTTTAGCATAGATTTTTAAAATCAGTTTGTTACCAGTATTGACTATGTGCATTTCTCTGATAAGTGTCTGCCTTCCTTTTGTATACCATTTGAGTGGCTAGGTCAGAAGTAATGCTTTAAGGTTTGTCTGTCCTCTCATCTCCTCTGCCTTTTTTCTACTTTGTAATGGTACAAATTCCGCTTCCTATTGGTCTATGCCAATGGTGGTGAACCTCTCTGAGCCCTCTCTGTGGGCTCACACGCTGTTGCCCAGCACAGAGTCTGCCCCGCCCCACCCCTCTGCCCTGCAGCCCAATGGAAGTGCTTTCTCCCTCCCCACAGCACAGAGTTCACCATGCCCCCTCTTTCCCCCCCCCCCAAGTTTGGGCACTTGGTCTCTAAAATGTTTGCCATCACTGGTCTATACATTTTTGCCACATCCCCAATATTTATTGCCTCCATCCCAGGACACAGTTGTTTGCATTTTGTCCTTCTTCAGGACTGTCCCTCCCCTCCCCAACTGAGATCTGGAAATGCATGAATAGTGTCAAGGACCCAGATCAGCATTGGGTCAGTGTGTCCTCTAAAGCACGGAAAGTGGGATAGGCGCTGGTTTGTGTGTCCTTATTTAGGCATGGACCATGTCTGGAGGCTGCCATCCATCTCTAATAGCAGTAACAAAGAGATTCTTGTGCCTTTCACATGTTTGCATTTGCTCTCTGTAACTTGGGTTTTCTGCAGATGTACCTGTATCACAAATTGTCCCCTCCCCACCTTTGCCACTCTGCATTTGAATATTTAGTTATACTGTATTACTGATAGGATATAATAAATAATTTTTAACACTTGTAAAAATTCTATTTCTTATTATGTTACCATTATGAATTTTGTTTGCTGTTATGCTCTTTTGTTGTTTTTGATCAGTCAGCACACTGAGAGCTCTTGGTGCCGGAATTAAACTCCTTGTGTGTTTGTTAGACTTGGCCAATAAAGTATCTAAAGTCTAAAAACTTCTTTATCACCAGTCGCTCTTCCAGAGGAGACAAGAAATTGTGTTAAATGTCACCATCCTTTTTCATTTATTCCTTACTGTCTGTGAGACAGAACACACCACCTTTCAGAAATAAATTATGCAACGTGAAAAGGCTGAGCAGTGTCTCACCTCTCCAAAACAAAGCCAATTGTCTTCTCTTTCCTTCGCAGACCATGTGTTTTCAAGTGATGTAAAAGGTCAATGACACTTGAAGCTACAGGCTGGATTTTTCTTTTCAACCACTCAATGTCATCTTAGAGCCACACTATAGGTTTCCCCCCTTTCAGGGTGAGCCAGGTTCTTCTGTACTCAGAATGCAGACAATACACATACTAATCAATGAATCAAAAAATTATCAGTCATTTGATACATGTCCTGGCAGGGTGTCAGACAGAAGCCTTCTGATCTCTAACCCCAATTTGCTGCTAGGTTTTGATTAACTTTTTCCATCACCAACATGTGTTCTTTGTTGCTGGGTTGTTGTTGTTTTTTTAATTGGGGGGCTATCCTTTTTGTTCTTGTTGATATTTATAATTTATTCAATTATTTTAATTTTTATTGTAATTAAAAAAAAAATGTTGTAAGCCTCCCAGAATGAGAAAATATTCCCAAATGGGCTTTTAGATAGATAGATAGATAGATAGATAGATAGATAGATAGATAGATAGATAGATAGATAGATAGATAGATAGATAGATAGATAGATAGATAGAAATGTTAAAGCCTTTGCCTTTCCAATGAAGCTTTGCTGTGGTAGAGGGTGTCACATTTCTTCTTCTTCAGTGTCTAGACGAGATATGAAACTACTAAAAGGAAGGCACCTTTTGGTGAGTTCATTCTGCAGTTCCTGTCATCTGACCTAGTGTGAGAAAGATTACCCTGCAACACAAAGTTGCCATTACCAGGGTACTCCCAATCGTGGTTCAAAAATACAACAATCTCCGATGAGGCTCTTTCTGTGCACCCCAAGCGTATCACATGAATACTACAGACCATATGTAGCTCCCCCTCCTTATTCTTACAGCCACAAGTGCCTCTCTCTGGACTCCCCAAAGAGCAAAAAGACCAGAGCGAAACAAAGAGAAAAGAGAATGAAGCATCATTTCCAGAAGCCTCCAAGAATAGAAGTTCTCTTTGAAAACAGAAGGTAGCAACCCATGCCTCATTCCCACCAAAGTGAAGTTGAAGCAGCTGCAACCAATAAGGGAGCTCTACCCCCCAATATGTGGGATTAGTGACAACACCACCAAGGCCATAGCATAGATGCAGGATGAGCTATGAAAAGGAATTAACATCCCTTGAATCTCCAGCTTTATTTTTAGCAAACAATTTGCATAGGACATTCCTAGCCTTTCAAATCTGCTGATAAATGTATCTGAATGTCCTATTTTCCCCATTAAGCTGAAACAATAACAGGGCTTCCAGCAGACCTTGATTTAATTCTTTATTCTTCTTAAGAACAGTCTGTGATTAAGGTCGTGACTGTATTGGGATGAGCAATTTTGTGAAAGCACACAAGAGGCTGCAGTGCACTCACCATGCACTATACACGCTTCAGTAGCTCACATGTTACCCGTGCTCAATTTCTCTTCAATGAGGCTGCCTTTCGTATCTGGTGCAGCAATAACCAGCTCTGATTTCCGCAAAACCAGGGAACTGTGACTAGTCCATGTCCCCCAATAATAATAACTTCATGTCAGAAATTATTCTGGCTTAAAAGGATTTTTGTGGAAGAAACTCTGCTCAGAGAACATCCAAGTGAAGTGCCTTTCATGTCCCCAAGGGCAGGGACAGAGATGGGTGCTCAATCTGTCATGCAATACCTGGGTATTGAACTGATAGTACCACAAAGTTCCGGGGGGGGGGGGCAACAAAGGAAGTGTAATAGAATCAAAATTACTATGATAGTACTGGAGATACCACAGCTGTGTATACTCTAATATGGACAGATGGACGGACAGATCAACAAGTAGTAGGTAGGTAGGTAGGTGTTACATGTAGAGTACAGAACAGCACAGTTAACACTTTTCATGTCTCTTACAGCAAGTTCTTAGCCCTTAAAGCTGTAGAATTAAGCATGAAAACAGAGGGGCTAAATATTATGTTTCTGGCTATGGAATTTAGGTATTGCCTTTTCTCATTTCTGCTCCAAATAAGTAACCTTTCCTATCTCTACTGCCAAGCATATAGGGTTACCCTCTCTGAAACCAGTGTATCTCACAAAGGAGGGAGAGAATTTCCCTCAGCCCTTTGCTGATTGTCACGACAGGCAACAGCAGATGTAACTGTGGAAAGAGGCAACTAGAGATGGCCGTACTTCATTTTGCATCACTTACACATGTTACTGAATGACACCTTCATGGATGCAGGATCTGGCATCCCAGAGTTTTTGAATGACCCTCCCCCACAATTACCTTTATCATATCTGAATTTCAAATGTCCTTTTTTTCCCGGGTGCTATTTTATTAATGAGGGACTGCAGTGACTTAGTGGTTAAGATGCTGAGCTTGACGACAGGAAGGTCAGCTGTTTGAGACCTGAGTGCTGCACAACAGAGTGAGCTCCCATCTCTGTCCCAGCTCCTGCCAACCTAGCAGTTAGAAAACAAGAAATTACAAGTATATAAATAGGTACCACTTAGGTGGGAAGGTAAACAGCATTCCATGCATTCCATGCACTCCAGTGTCTAGTTATGCCTGCCATGTGTCCACAGAAACACCTGTAGATGCAGGCAGCATCTTTGGTTATAAACAGAGATGAGCACTGAATCCTAGAGTTGGATACGACTGTCTTTCAAGCAAGGGCAACCTTTAACTTTACTATTTTATTCACAGTGTTATACTGTTGGCTCTCCATTCCTTTGTTGGGCTAATGATCCAGAACGTTCATGTATCTCTGCAAGAATGAACTGCAGAACTCAGTGAGACACATTACAGAAATAATTGTTCAAAACGCTCAACAATTTGTGGCCTGGGATTAGTTCCTTTTTGGCAGCTGCAATCATCAACACAGTTCCTTGACCACCACCACCCAATAGCAATTGCTGTTGTTTTTATGTGTTGTTGTTATGTGCCCAGTAACAATGCCCCCAAGATACTTCTTCTTCCAAGAACATAGGAAGAGGTATTAGGTGCTACTCATTCCAGCCTTATTTCTTTCTATACTAATAATTGGATACAGTTTTACAGTTTTTAAAATAATTTCCCCCCCCCCTTTCTTTGAAAAATCCCAAAAGCCATGTGGAGACACTCGTGGCTTATTGTTTGGCTGATAGAAAATCCTCTAGGAACCATTGATGATCACTTTCCCTTGCACGGGGGTGCCCAAACTACAGCCTGGGGGCTTGATCCGGCCCCCTGGCCGTAGTGACTTGCTTCCTGAACCATGTGACCGGCCTGCGGGGCAAAAAGTTTGGGCACCCCTGCCCTAGCATTTACGCCGTAGACGTATACTGTTAGAGAAAACTTTTGCATATTAGTGTTACATGCAGAGTTCAGAATAGTATGTATGTAATTCTAGAACCACAGAATTCATAGAATAACTGAATTGGGAGGGGCTATGAGGCTATCAATTCCGACCCCCTTCTCAGTGCAGAAATCCAAATCAAAGCAGATCTGACAGAAGATTGTCCAATTTTCTCTTGATTGCCTTTAGTGTTAGAACACTCACCACCTCTCAATGTAATAGTTTCCATTGTGGTACTGCTCTAACAGTTAAAAGGTTTTCCTGGTATTCAACCTATATCTCACTTTCTGTACTTTCAGCCAATTATTTTGTACCTTGAACTCTGGCATGATCGAGAAAACCCCTAAACTTTATGACTATCTTTCAAGTATTTGTAAAGTACTATAGCATAACGCTTGATGGTACTTATCAGTGTTAAGAGTGGGTTCAAAAAAATACCACTGTTGTCCCAAAATTGCCAGAGGGTACCACCCTAGCTTTTCTAGAACTGACTTACACTACTAGTGCTCTCTTGCAGAAGAGCCCTCTAACAGTATAAGTTGCTAGAGCATCCTGAAGAAACTATCTTTAGCACTACCTGGATGCTTCCCCAGGACTTGCAGCCAATCAGATATGCCACATGTGTCTCCAGGTGACTTTTTTTCCCATAAAAAAAGAAAGAGATAAACCATGCATATCCCTATAAGGCTTACCTGATCCCTTGCAAGCCCTGGGGAATGACTAGAAAGTATTAGTGCCATAGGCTAGGATCCCATTCAGAGAAAAGGGACAACGGGTAAAAATTTCCCCTGCTATGATACCCCCTTCCCCTCTTAGTGTAACCAATCTGACAAGCAAAAAAATAAGTACACTAGTACCTCAGACAACACTAAGACTTGGTTCCACAAGTCTTAGCGTTATCTGGTTTTTAACGTTGTGAGATGCATTGATTGCACAACGTTTAAAAAAAGCCCTGTTCCCTTTCCAAAGAGGAAAGGGAACAGGGGTCAAACTGCCTGCCTCTTTGGCAGGCACCGATCTCTCTCCAAACACCCTCACAGTCCAAGCGCTCAATCGTCAGCAGAGACCCCTGCCCACTTTCCCATAAAACAAGCCGGGGATCACAGCGTCTGATTCCTGGCTTGGTTTGGGGGAAAGTGGGCGCACACGCCCATGCGCATTCCCCCAAACCAAGTTGGGGATCAGACACTGTGATTCCCAGCCAGGGATCAGATGCTGGGGAAACCACTCAGACCTCCCGTTTCCTTGGGGTGAGAGCCTGCGCACGCACTCTCACCCCAAGGAAATGGGTGGTCTGATTGTCGGGCCGCTGGTTTCCTTGGGGTGAGAGCCCATACGCAGGCTCTCACTCCAAGGAAGCCGTCTGCCTGAGCCACAAACCCGCAGGGTTGGTCCCTGCCTGTGAAGGTGCTTGCCAGGCAGAGAACAGCCCAGTGGGATTGAGGCTGGGATCTCCGCCAGTAATGTACCTTTGCTTTTGTGAGACAAGCCTCACAAGAGCAAGGGTACATTACCAGAGGAGATCTAAGCCTCAATCCCACTGGGCTGTTCTCTGCCTGGGAAGCGCCTGCCCAGGCAGAGAACAGCCCAGCTTGATCGCTGCAGCTACAAGCTTCGTAGTGCCGGTTTGGTTGGGAGGATCCTCAGTAGATCTCTGCCCCAAAGCCCACAGGGCTGTTCTCTAGCCCTGCAGGCTTTGGGACAGAGATCAACGTCAGGGAATTTGAGGCAAACATTTGAATCGCACAATGTTATCCGAGGCAAACATTATCTGAGGTACCACTGTACAAAACAGGAAGCATGTCAGAGGAGGAACACTTACATAAATAATTACCATGGTGCTCCTTGTTTCCCAGACAGAATGGCTATTATCTCCTCAGCATACAGTTGTACCTCGCTTAAAGAGCATAATGCGTTCCACAGGATTGCTCTTTAAGTGAGTTTGCTCTTTAAGCAAAACACCATTGTAAATGACCAATTGTGGGGGGGGGGTTTGCAAACCCCGATTTATTTGTTAAGCGAGTTTTTGTTTGGTTTTATTTGTTAAGCAAAGCGAACATTCAGAGAAAATTCTGCTCTTTAAGCGAGTTACTCTTTAAGCGAGACACTCTTTATGCGAGGTTTGACTGTACTTTTCAGACTCTATAATATATTAGCAGTTACTTTCTAAGCTTTGGTTGAATGTTTTACACTATCGAACCCTAGCAGCTCCACTTTCTTTGTCATTAGTCAAGCAGGCTGAGGGGCAGGTCTGGAGGTGTTAGGAAAGGGCAGCAAATTGTGTCTTGTGCTGTCATTTTGCTACCAGGTATGTGGAGAGGTTCCCATGGGATGTTCCAATTCATGGACTAAAACAATATGGCCATCTTCTGAGCACATTGGCTTTGGCAATGAAAGAAGAGGTAACATTTGTTTTAGAAAAACCTCCTTGTTTTGTGTTCCTGCTTTCAGAAGAAAATAATATTCTCCAGACTAACTTCTGCTAGTGGTTAAAAATGCAAATGAATGTGTTAAGGCTGGGTTCAAAAAATACCACTGTTGTTCCAAGAAAGCCAGAGAGTACCACTAGTTGCCATATATTTAGCCTGAGAACATAAAAAACTGCAGAACTCCTTGGAAAATGTGACTTTTCATTTGAATTCAGATTCTGCACTAGAATAGATTGTGTGTGTTTACATATATTGAATGTGTATTGTGTTACATGCTGTCAAGTCAGTTCTAACATAGGGCTATTCCAGTAGGGTTCCTACAATGAGTGAGAAATTTAAGGAATAATTTTACCAGTGCCAGTCACCCAACCCACACTCACCATACTCTATCCACTCATTTATTGGTGAAAAACCTGTCATAATGTGTCAGAGGAGCTGACTCGCTCAATCACCAATGATTCAATGGGCCTACTCTCTTTGTGCCTTATTACACTAGACAACAGGACTTTGGCCATTAAGTACATTTACATTATTCTGAAGGTAACATTTCAATGTTTGCAGAACTAGATTTTTGAAACATTAGAAAGATTGGGGGGGGGGGTTAAGAAACCAAAAGTTTCAGACCAGCAAGTGAAATGTTTTCACATGTGCTGTTTTGCAATCAAGCAGTGGCACATGCTCTGAAAAGTGCTTGTGTCCTTGTATTTAATTGAGTTCACAGTTAATTTTCTGTGGGCAAACAACTCTTTGATATTTTTGCCTCTTGTTCCCTGCATACTCTTATTCAACTAATTTTTTCTCCACAGTCGTAGCCAAATTGAAATGTTGCATTTGAAATTTTCTGACAACTTGGGCAAGAGGGAGACAGAGAGAGAGAGAGAGAGAGAGAGTATATGAACAACAAGCCACAAATCAGACATAATTCTTTTCTTTCTCTGTATCAAATGCTGTGCCCTTGGCTGTTGAGATAAGGGCATAGGCTGGCACTATTATCATCCCGGCTGCCCACTGTTTTCGTCTGCTGCCTGCGCTTACCTGCAGGCTCTGCTCCAGGCCGTGCCTTCATGTTTCCAGCCGAGATAAGCACTTCCCACATGCTCTGAACTTCACTTGCCACTAATTAAAACTTCATGCTGATCCAACTCTCCTCCATGCTTTACTCGCAAGGGACGCTGGCTGTTTTCAGAAAATTCCTCAGTGGGCATTAGCTTAACAAATTATACTGCTGATTGCAGCTAAAGAGAAATGTCACAACAAGAAGTCTTGGCTTGATGCATCTCCTTTCAATTTTATCACAATCTAGGGGTTGTTTTCAGGTCCTCTCCATTCTGAGTGGCACAGAAGCCTTTCATAGCTGACTGCCGATTTTCAGGGGAAATTGGCTCATGTAGCTGTTCAGGAGGATGCCGAGAGTTAACAAGCAGCACACATTCTTAGTCCCAGCAGGCCATGGTTTTGTCTTGCACAGACTCTTGCCATTCCTTCATCAAACCCATCTAGTTTGTTGGATTAGATCTAAGATGCTGCTAGTTCAGCACTGATATCTGAAAGTCAGAGCCAGGTTACTAAGAAAGCTCAGCTGGACAGTTTGAGTGGTATAGCCCTCCCATGTCCTACATTAGAAGAGTTTGTGTATCGCAAGCATGACTAAAGCCTGCCATACTTTTCCTCCTCCAACTTAATTTTGACTGGATGCAAGCCAGAGAATCATAGAATCATGGAGATGGAATGATTCCAAAAGAGCCCCGGTGGCACAGTGGTTAAGCTTCTGCACTGGAGCCAAAACATTGTGACTTTAATCCTGAAAGAGATCAAGGTTGACTTAGCCTGCCATCCTTCTGAGGTTGGTAAAATGAGTACCAAACATGTTGGGGATAAATGCTAATCAACTTGTGAACCACCCAGAGAGTGTACTAAGTGCTATGGGGCAGTATATAAGTGTTATTGCTATTGCTATTGCTATTGCTATTGCTATTGCTATTGCTATTGCTATTGCTATTGCTATTGCTATTGCAGAGAACAGCCCAATGGGATTGAGGCAATAGCAATAATACTTATATACCGTACTTTGATTCATTGAGACAAGGAGATATGAGTACATGGGAGCAGTGGAGAGAGAGAGAGAGCAAGCACCCCCTAAAAACAACAAAAAAATAACCAGCCCTCTTCTCCACAGAAGGCAGATCTTATATCTGTAATGGAATAGAATGGGCTGCTTGCTTTTATGAAAGTAAATTTCACCCTTACAATATCGAATCATTTGATGTAAAAAAACAACCCACTTCCATTCCTGTTCTGATTACATATTGGTTTCAGATCTCCCTTCTTCTTATTCTTCATTTGTCAGTCAGACTTGAGTTGGGCAACGCTCAAAATGAAGGAGACCTTCAAAAGTGCTATAGCACTTATCAAAGAGAGGATTGCCCTCTCCCTAGAAGTGGGCATGTAGCCACCTAATTGCTTTACCTTATTCAACAGTCTGGCTAGTTCTGCATTGTGATGCCAAAAACGCCCTGCAAACTAATACCATGAATGCTGGAGGAGAAAATTTAATATAAAGAACTTCTGTCCATGTGTGTTTGTGCATATGTATGTGAGTTAAAAAGAGAGACAGACAGAGTATCACATTCTCTTTTGTCCAGCAATATCCCCATACATTTTTTCCTCAGCTGTTTGACTGAACACATATTTTATATCTAAGTAAACGCGAGATTCAGATCCCAGTGTGAAGGTGGTCTCTGCATGAGAAGTGCTAGACTAAATGGGTAAATGGCTTGACCTCAGGAGGCTTTTCAGAGGACAACCCTCTAATTGAATGTGACCTCCACTTAACAAAGTGTTTCAGAAACAAGGATAATGACAGTGACTTTGAAGCTGTCCATCAGCAATCAGCACCTAGAGCTAACCAGTGAAGGAGGCACAGAAACCACCTGAGCATAGTCTTATTTCCCTGCCTTTGGCGAGCTCTATTATATTCTGATATAGATTACAGACATTTCTGTCCACTAAGGGATGCACAAGTAATTGCAAGGAAATTTTATTCAAAATGCCATATGCATCTTTGGCAATGAGAATATAGCTGCTGCATAACTCATTCACTGTACTTCCTTGATAGGGTCTAGAACAGTGGTTCCCAACGTGCCCCACAGGGGAGCTTCAATTCCCAGAAGCCTAAGTCAGTACATTAGCTGATTAGTGCTTTGGGGAACTGAAGGAGGAAGAAGATGAGAAAATGAAGTCTAGCTTGATTTGAAGAATAACCTGATCGAGTGGGAAGCCACTTCATCACTCAGGAAGGAGCAGAGTTATGGCAGTTCCCATGCCTCTAGTTCCAATAAGAACTTGCTCTAAGTAAAATCTGCAGGAAACATACTTACTGTCAAGAGCCAACCCTAAAGCTAGTCAGCAGTTTGTCACATTCAGGCTAAATTGATGTTTAGACTGACAGACTTAATTAAAAGCAATAAACCCTAAGAAATTAGCGTGTTGATGACTTAGTGAACTTGACTTTCAGTCATTTCTTTAGGAGAAAATAATTACTACAAATACATCCTGCAGGCTGAGTTGTCACTTCTGCTCATTGTGTTTTGCATATTTTTACTCATTCATTCACTGATTCATTCTTAAAATTTGTAACTCCGGTTATCTTATGGCTCAGTGGAGACCTCAGAGCAAAAGATAATATTAAAGCCTACAACATTTACTCATTTGCTCACTCACCCAGTTTATATACCAACCCATTAATTTAAACACAGCTCTGGGCAGTTTACAAGATTAAAACTCTCAAATTCAACAATAACAAAAAAATACAGTCAAAACCATTACAACAATACACACAGACAACAATTAACTCATACATATAAATCAGAAGAGTAGCGTGCCTTGGCGGGCCCCCGTATAAAAATTTGTTTGGGGGCCCTTAGGACGGGTAAAGATTTGTTTTGCTTACGCACGTTGGGGGGCCCCGTGGCCCGTGGCCCCCGTATAATTGATACGGCAGATACGGCGGTAGCTACGCCTCTAATATAAATAACCCTAATCAATCTAGAATTGATTTAAAAAAATAGCATTCAGGAGATTAAATTATTAAAGGCAGCTTTACACAATTCTATGCCAACTTTCTAAACATAAGGAGGGAAGGAGCCTAGTAGATCTGTTATCATTTTGTTCCAGAAACTTCAGGCCACAACCCAAAAGTCACAGTGTGTTGCATTCTGAACTGAACACAGAAATAAACAGGGAGCCAATGAAGGCACAACAAGACTGGGGATATATGGTCACATTTTCTAGTCCCAGTAATCAGTTTGGCCATGCATTTTAAACCTGCTGAAGTTTCCATTTTATATTCAAGGGCAGCCAAACGTACAGAGCATTACAGGATTCTATCTTGATAATATCAATGAGCGAACCACTGCTACAAGTCATTTCTTATCAAGGTAGGGGTGCAACAGGGCAATCAACTGAATTTGATAAAAGGTATTCTCAACTACAGCAGATATTTGAGCCTCCACAAAGAATGCTCGGTCCAAGAGTACCTCCAAGCTGTAGTCTTGATTCTTTAGAGCAAGTATAATCAGTGGTGGGATGTCAAAAATTTTACTACCCCACCGTGATGTCATCACAGTGTGGGTGGAGCTAACATCATGACATCATGGGCGGGGCCAAAGAAAATTTAAAAAATAAATAAAAATAAAAATAAGCACATACACACACATCCCTCAACCCACCCACCCACAACACAAACCCATAAATAAATTAAATAAAAATTACATTAAAATTGGTGGTCTTATAGACTCCTTCCAGCTTAATTATTCTATGATTCTATGGCAGTGGCAACTTGAATAAATTGTGTATCAAGCAAATATATACAGTCCTCCATGATCAAAAAGGGGCAGCGCACAATATATCCCCAAATGAAAGCTTTTCCTAAGCATGTAAGAAGATGAAAAATATGCTAGTTTTGTTTCCTTTTTGTTATCACTTCCATCAACTTCCCTTGTGTGAAGGGCCATAGATCTGACTGGCAGAGCCTAGTGTATGCCAGGGGCTCTTCATAAGGTCAACACAACTGGGGGTGCAGTAGGTAAGGTTAGAACACTTCTAATTTTCCTGTTCTAAATAATTTGTAATGTATAAGCAAGGCTTATTATCATTGTTAAAATGGGTCATCAAGTCAAAACCAACTTATAATAGATTGGCTTCAAGGTAAGTAGGGTATTTAAGGCAGGATTCCATTGCTGAGTGGGGAGCCCTCATCTGTCACTCTATCCATTTCACCACACTGCACAAAATTGTGATACAGTATAAGGGATATGCCTACTGACATCTTGTCAAATGGCTTCCAGCCCTCATACCACCCTTTTTGCTGTGATCAGGGTCAGGGGTGCTCAGCTGTGGATGCAGATGATGCATGTGTGCCATTGCCGTTTCCTCTAAGTAGCATTACAGAAGAGGCACGGGGACTAGAGACCACATTGCCAACATACGTTGGATCATGGGGGGGGGGGGGAAGGAATATCAGAAACAAGTCTACTTCTGTTTCAAGATGAGTGAATCAATTATTACAATCTATATGCCAGCAGATTTGGAAAACGCAACAATGGCCACAGGATTGGAAAAGATCAGTATACGTTCCAATCCCCAAAAAGGGCAATCCCAAAGAATGTTCAAATTATCGAACAATTGTGCTCATCCCACACGCTAGCAAGGTGATACTCAAGATAATACAGGACAGACTGCAACAGCATGTGGAGAGAGAATTACCAAAAGTGCAGGCGGGGTTTAGAAGAGGCAGGGGGACTAGAGACCACATCGCCAACATACGTTGGATCATTGGGGGGAGGGGGAGGAATATCATAAACAAGTCTATTTCTGTTTCATTGATTACACCAAGGCCTTTGACTGTGTAAACCACAACAAAATGTGGCAAGTAATTAAAGAAATGGGAATACCAGAACACCTTATATGCCTCATGAGAAACCTGTACATGAATCAAGAAGCAACAGTTAGGACAGAATACAGAAGGACAGAGTGGTTTGGAATAGGAAAAGGAGTAAGACAAGGCTGCATTTTGTCACCTTGCTTATTCAACTTATACACAGAGCACATAATGCGCAATGCAGGGATGGTGGAATCACAATTTGGGATCAAAATTGCTGGGAGAAACATCAACAATTTGAGATATGCAGATGATACCACCCTAATGGCAGAAAGTGAGGAGGACTTTAAAAAGCTCCTAATTAGGTTGAAAGAAGAAAGTGAAAAAGCTGGCTTGAGACTCAATATAAAGAAAACCAAGATAATGTCCCTGGAAAATAGATGGGGGAAAAGTAGAAGCAGTGACAGATTTTACTTTCTTAGGATCACAGCTAACTGCAGATGGTGATTGCAGCCATGAAATAAAAAGGCAACTGATTCTTAGGAGGCAAGCGATGAGAAACCTGGGGAGCATAGTGAAAAGTAGAGACATCACATTGCAAACAAAAATTCATATGCAGCCTCACCTATGCAACATGCTGAAATTAGCTACCAAGATCTTAGCTTACAATCAATCAAGGTGCCAATATTTCTTCCTTTAACTACCAATTGTAACAATACTGCTACAATTGGGGGAGTATGCTGAGTGAGCCCTTTATATATTAGTATGACAATTCTGACCTTTCTGGTTATAATCATAAACAGAGGCTTTGAGTGGATTAAAAAAAATAAAGAAATATACAGTAGGCCCCCTCACCAAAGCTGGTTCTCCATTTAGTCTCAGGGAAGCAATCACTTTGGGTACCAGGATGTTGGGGAAATCATTTATTTGCTACTCACCCTCCGCTCTGCACATTTTGTACAGTAATCCAGAGCTTCTAATTCCTTAATGTCAGGAACTAAGAACACAGGTGAGGACTCTCAGAACCAGGTGTTGAGGAGACAATACCTTAACACAACTGCTACCACATTCTCCCACTTTAGTGAAAACAGGCAAGAGATACTGCCAGTGCTGTTGGAATCTTGTTTTCTTTTCATCTTCCAAGAAGGAAAGACACTACTGTTGCTACCTTCAACCTCTTCCTCCGCTAAGGGAAAGTGAGATGGGTAAGTGCTCTGGCTGATACCCTACAATGCATGGGTTGTCTTTTCCTGACATCTAAGACAACTGGAGAACTGTCAGAATCCGGCCCTGACAATTGGTGCAAAATAATTAGGACTGCAGTCTTGGATCTGGTGCTTAAAAATCAGTCTGACTCTATCTCTGAATTTCTCTGCCTGCCATCAAGCAGGGCATCTATTCTTACTGAGCCACACAAAAGGGGAAGTTACATCTCATCAGAAGAATGGGAGTGGTTACATTGAAAGGGTGGGACACGCCTCTATACATCTAATGATTAGAAAACACACTTGTTTAACAGCCTTTCTGTCTTAGAATATATCTTGCAAGCTCAGAATGTTCATTAGTTACAAATTCAGCTAGAATGTTTATCATTTTGTACACAGCTGGTTTCCTTGCGAAAGCCTCTTGTGGTCTGGACACGTCCTGTTATCGCTAGTGTCCACTGAAGCATACGTCCTGATCAGCTATTTCTGTCACACAGTTACAAACAACATTAGCAGAGCCTGACAATTGATACACAGGCACAAATAAGATACAGTAATACCCCGGATAACGATTGTACCTGATAGCGCTAAAATGCATAACGTTGCAAGATTTTCGGAAAAATCTTGCATCGGATAACGCGATTTTTAGCGTTATAAGGTACAAGCGTGTGCGTGGGGGGGAGTTGGATTGGGTAGAACATCTACCCAATCCAACCCCCTCCCCAGCGCCCGCCTGCCTTTCCCCTGACGCTACTGCAGGGTTCCCTCTGCTTACCTTCCTTTCCTTCTCCGACTCCCAGCTGATTGCAAAAGGCTTGGTGTTTTTAAACTGCAGGGAAGGGGGGGGAAGAGAAAGGAGTTTCTTTCCACGCCGTTCTTGCTTTACTTCCTGAATTGAAAAAAATACAGAGATGTGATTGGTTCTCTAGATCACTGTTTGATTGGTTCTCTAGATCAGCTGATCTAGAGAACCAATCACATCTCTGTATTTTTTTCAATTCAGGAAGTAAAGCAAGAACAGCTTCCCCCCCTTCCCTGCAGTTAAAAAAACCAAGCCTTTTGCAATCAGCTGGGAGTCGGAGAAGGAAAGGAAGGTAAGCAGAGGGAACCCTGCAGTAGCGTCGGAATGGCACTTTTCCTGGCCCTACTGCAGTCGCATGGGGGTGGCTTTAAAGGTTGGGAGGTCTCTTTCTTTCCCTGCCTGCCTTTAAAGCGGTTTGTCTCTGAAGTCAGGGCTTTATTTTTAGGGTTGTTGGATGCATGTATCGGACAACGCTAAAAACCGGATAACGTCATGACTTGTGGAACCAAGTCATAATGTTATCCGGGGTATTACTGTACAATTAAATCTATACACAGGCACAAATGAATTCCTACAGAGAACTTTTTTGTGAACCCTCTCCGCATCCACCCACATCTCTTCTCCATCTTCTTCCATCTTCCCCCATCCACTCCTACTCTGAATTTATTGTACTGATTGATTTTAACATCAATTTTAAAATATAACAAACTTTTTTACAAAAAAACCAACCCCACAAGCTAACAGGAAACTAAAACCACATATTTGTTATTACCTTTATAGTACTATAAGGAGACATCTAGATGAAAATAATTTAAACCATCCTTCCCCTGCTTTTTTATTTGAACATGATTATCACATGCCATTCTCTTTACTTTGGAATCTCTATGGAACTATACATAACATCTGGCTAATTGAATCAACTGTGATCACCTTGGAAACTGCATGCAATAAAATTGTTTATGTACTATTGTTTTTGTTTTCCACTATGATGCTCCTCAGTGTTAAAATACAATCCTGACTTCTTCTATGTGTGTGGCTTGCTGCTTTCACAATGCTCTTGGGGGGAGTTCTCAACCTCTTAAAGTCGGGGCCGGGTCATGTTCCCTCAGACAGCTTCAGGGATGGGATAGCCATTTTGCCCTTCCTCCACCACATGACACTTCCTGGAGTGGTGGAGGCGGTGCCCCTCCCCCCCCATGAAATGGTGCTGTGGGCCGCATTCACCCTCAGGCTGCAGGTTGAGAATCCTTGCTCTTGGGGAATGAATGCCATGTTATTGACACAAAATTGAGATGTTTCACTTCAACCATTACTAATACAAATCAACCAAACTTACAATAGTGCTTTGAGAATTAAGCAAGTAAATAGCTTTCACTCTCCATTTATATTCCAGACTTCATCACTGATCGCTGTTTTGAAGTGGCTTCCTCTGGAACACCTCTTTAACTTATTTGTGCTGGAAGTTACTTGCTTGTGAAAAGTAATCTAAGTGGATGGAGATAGGGCTGGAGAAAGATAGCCAGATAGGCCCAGATATCATTTCTTTCATGTTGTTCTCAGTAACTATCATATTTGTACAAGATGCATTGGAGTATAAGATGCACCCTGTTATTACC
This sequence comes from Furcifer pardalis, assembly GCA_030440675.1. Classification (NCBI taxonomy): domain Eukaryota; kingdom Metazoa; phylum Chordata; class Lepidosauria; order Squamata; family Chamaeleonidae; genus Furcifer; species Furcifer pardalis. The sequence goes on from CP126893.1 coordinate 111,039,991, forward strand.
AAAATAGTCCACTATAGGCCACTATCTATAGTACAAGATCCACTCAATTTTTCCAGTGTATTTTAAGGGGGGGAGTGAGCCTTATACACCAGGAAATATGTACATATTGACATGTAGGCTTTCCTTCCAGCTTACACACACACACACACACACACACACACACACACACACACACACACACACACACACACACACACACACACACACACACACACACACACACACACACACAAAGACAGTTGTTTTGCTTTCCTTGGAAAAGACAGACACATGTTGCCATAAGAGCTGCAAACACATTTTTACTCATGAACTCCAGCTCTGACAGCTTTTAAAAACTGGTAAGGTTTTCCCCTTCTGATTTATCTCTGATAGCATTTTCAGAAACAATAAAAGTAAGGTTTCCTTTCTTAACTCCCAGCTCCCAGACTATTTACTTCTTTCACTGCACAAAAGCTCAACATCAAGACGACCTGTGATTTGCTAAAAATAGCAAAATCCTATTAATTTTGCCCATGCAATAATCTTCAAAGATGAGCATTGTGTGGTTATCTCTCTGCTGGCACTGAGAACAAGATACGAACTGAAAGACAACAGTTCAAATAGCTGTTTTGGTGCCTTAGATGCATAAAGCTTTTTCCACAGTGTGGTGGGGGTTTCCTGCCAGTTGGATATTTTAACATGGTAGCCCTTAGAGAAGTAGGTGTGTGTTTTATGTGGCAAAAATGGAAAGAAAGGTCCCTCCCCATTTTGTTGCTGATATATATTTTTAAAAGGAGTTATTATTTTCGTTCTTGCTGATATTTATAATTTATTCAATTTGTTTAATTTTTTATTGTAAATATTTTTTAATATGTTGTACGCCACCCAGAGGAGAAAATATCCCAGATGGGTGGGAGAAAAATGTAATAAATAAATAAATGTCCATTGAACTAGAATCCATGTCCCCAATGAAGTTGAATGTCAGATTTGGAATATCCAGGAGAGATGCTGTTTTGCCCTGCACATATGATAGTTAGACTATGAAACTTATTTGCAAAGGATGTATTTTTAAAAAGAGTTAAATGAATTCTTGGGGCATAAGCCTGTCTGTTTCTGCTAATCATGATGACTCTATAATCACCACAACTAGTGATTTCTTGATACCAATTGTTAGAAAATAGGAGGGGGAGGTCAGTTAGGTTTATGTCTTGCCTGTTCGTTACCAATGGGCATCAGATGGTCACCGGGAACAGAATGCTGGACCAGATACGCCATTAGTTTGATTCTGTAGAGACCCTTTTTGTTCTTTGTTACCCTGCATTTTCTGTGAGGACAGAGGCAAGAGTCCATTAATGAGAGACACAGGGAACAGTGTGGTGGTTTTAAAAGTGGGTATGATAGAACTATTTGCTGCTCACACAAAAGACTGTTACCAAAATTCCTTCCTAGAATAATGCCTACTTCTATACTTACCATTCCACAATTTATGTTGCCCTGTGTGTTATGGGTTATGTGACTTAGTGCTTTAAATGCTGAACTTGATAACTGGAAGATCGGCCGGTCAGCAGTTCAAGACCCGAGTGCTACATGACTGAGTGAGCTCCCATTTCTGTCCCAGCTCCTGCCAACCTAGCAGTTCGAAAGCAAGAAACTGCACATAAATAGGTGGTGCTTTGATGGGAAAAGTAACAGCATTCTGTGTGCTCCTGTTGTTTGAGTGGTCACCTGTGAAGTCAACACGAAAGGGTTTCATGTATGCACGAATCACCTCTCAGAACGATGTGAACCTAAGAGTAACCATTAGTAGGCCCACTCTACTGTGTGTGGCCATGTGCCAAATAACCATGGAAACATCTGCAGACACAGATAGCACTGGCTCTTTGGCTGTAAACAGAGATGAACACTGGCTCCCTAGAGTCAGATATGACTGGCTTTTGAGTTAGGGAGACCTTTACCTTTACCTATGTGTTATGAGTCTTAATATATGAAGTCAGAGCAGGTACTTTGTGTCTTCTCCATTGGGGACAGGATGCAGATCTGGAGGGGCATCTACAGTTTTAGAATACAATCCCCAGAATCATCCATCAACATGAGATTCAGGGAGCTGTAGTGAAAAAGAACGAAAACAGTAATGTTGCTAAGTTCTGCTTGGAGCTCCTCTTGATTCCAACATAGACATTTTGCTATGTGATACCTCTTTTGTAATATAATGGCAAGATGGTAGCACAGGAATGAGGCAGACTCTGTGGGGTCATTGAATGTATACCCTAATCCTCCTCACCACTGCCTAACTCTTATTCCCTTGTTCTGGTGGTGTTCTGCCAACAACATCCAATTCCTGCTACAATGGCATCACAACCATTCCTGGCATAGCCCCTTGGCAGCAGTTTCTCCCCTACCAGGGTATCGTTAAGGGAAGGAGGAGCACACTGTATCTCCTTTACAGCACTGTACCACTCAACTAACATGACAGCTATTTATAGTGAATGTGGACATGTGTATAACCCATATGCAGTGGAGAAAGTATTTCTGTATATATTTGTTATAACTGTAACATTCATTAGTCCTAATTGGAGAGAATTTCTATGTACAACTTTCTATTTACTATAATTGCTTTAATTATTATTAGAGTAATCAGAACAGTCTGTAATTCCCCACTGGCTAAATGTATTTCCTGTTTGAATGTTAAAAACTCATGGATTCTGCTGGCTGGGAAAAGATGCAAACTTTTTGTTTAAAGCCACACAAATAGAGTGCTAGGCCAATACAAAGCTTCTCAACTGATCATATGTGCAATAAACAAGAGATTAATAATAATAATTTTGTGTCAGAAATTATTGTGGATTTAAAGGGTTTTTGCGGAAGAAACTCTGCTCAAGGAACGCCCAAATGAGGCTCCTTTCATGTCTCCGAGAGCTGGGACAGAGATGGGCAGTCAATCCGTTATGCAGTACCCGGGTCTAGAACTGCTGACTTGCCAGCCTTCCAGCTAACAAGGTGAACTTCTTAACCACTGAGCCACTGCAGCCCCTTAACAAGAGATTGATAACACGATACTCTGGGACAGAGTCAGGAAAAGTTCTTTTTTTTTTGGACTACAAAATGCAGAACTTCCCCGCCACCATGGCTAGCAGTCACACACATTTGTGCATTACCTCCACAGAGTTCACAATCACATAAAAAGGACAGGTGGCACACGTCTATTAGCCACAATTCTACGATTGCTCCCCTGGTCACTGCTGTCCAAATGGGGCTCACATGCCTTCTGGTGCACAGTCTGAATATAGTACATATGTTTTTGTACTTCCCTCCCACTCACACACGACCCAAAAAAAACCAATCCAACATGGCTATTGCTCCCACATCCTGAGACTGCTAGACTGCATTACAGAGCTAACAGACAGGTTGCTCTTCACCCCACTCACACATATCCCATGGGATTCTTAATCAAATATGGGGGAAGCCCCTAAACAGGGCTTCTGAGAGAGAGGAGAGAGAGAGATCGCGGCATGTGACCTTCTCCTTTGACATCTTTCCACTGGGTGTGATATAAAGCTCTTGAAAGCTTACTGAAAGGCAATCCAAGAAAGGCTGTCATGTCACCCTTTTTTATTTCAACATGAAGATGGGGGGAAGTGTATTGATGGTCTCTGGGAAGAGTAGAAAAAATAAGTTTTCAACATAACTGCAGCCATGTGCCTTTTGAAAGAAAATGAAAGATTTCCTTCTCCTCCCTTCTCTCTCTCTCTCTCACACACACACACACACAAACAATAAAGGGTGGATAAAGGGCTTCCATTGACTGAAACATTTGTTTCCCACTCAGGAATATGGTCTACATTTCATAAAGGTTTCCTGGAAACAGAGATCAAGAGGCTGAAGGAAAAGGCCCTCTGGCGGGATGAAGAATCTGCCAAAGACCAATATTTTTTCATTAATTTATCGGAGAACTGCAGAGGCCTATTCCTGTTAATTAAAATCAGTGGGCAACAAAGCGAGGTCGCAGCAACTGGGCTTCAGGCCAGACATTTGTATGGAGATGAGGAAATGAGCTCATAAAAGTCATGGATGGCCTCCAACCTCAGGAATATTTAATTGCCAATTTACACCTCCTTTTGCCAACTCTAGCCCTCCAACCACTTTCACACTCAAAGAAAGAACAGCCGAGGCCCAATGCACCATCTTAGGAAACACCCTTCCTGGAATCCATCCCTGTGTTCTGAGAGATGCAAAGAGAGGTGTTTGCAAAAGATCCTTCAACCAGGAGTGGTGGGACTGCCAAGGCATGGGAACAGATCTTTCCAGTTGCATCATTTATTCTCTGTAATCCAGCTATTTCTCTCCTTCTTCTTTGTTTCCTGCTGGAGGCTGAACATCATCATGGTTATAATGACTTTAGATGCTACATCCAAAGCAGTTTCAAAGGTTCTTCAGCTAATAAATTCATCTTTACCTGCATTTCTTGTCCCATTTATTTGAACTGACAAATTTAAGAATCTGTGGTACCCTCCCAACCCCTTTGTTTTTTATTACATGAGCAAGAGTGTTCTAGTTTTCTGCATTTCATGATTTGCTGTTTGTCTTGAGTTTTTCTTTTTGGAAATGGAACTGTTTGGTGGAATGATTATAAATATTTTGGTTTAAGATTTTTTTTATATTCATAATTCTGTTTTCTGACAATCAGGATTCTTTACTATCTAATTCTGTTTCAGAAGAACCAAATATTTTAAACAACAAAAATAAATGCAAGAACTAAGAAATTTCAAGATACTATATTCTTAGTCTCCAAAAGCTCAGTTCAGTAGCTTTGTCATTAATTAATAAATGTACATGCTGGCAAGTAAATTCTAATTTATGGCAACTCTTTTCAGGGTTTTCTTGGTATAAGAGGGCTCTAGAGCACGAGTTCTCAACCTTTATAAGTCGAGGGCCGGGTCACACTCCCTCAGATAGCTTTGGGGGGCAGACAGCACATGGCACTTCTGGTGTGGTGGAGGCAGTGGGGGGGGGGCACATGAAATGGTGCCACAGGCCACATCCAGCTTGCCGGTCACAGATTGAGAATCCCTGCTATAGAGAGTTCTACCAGTCTCTGCTTCTGGGGATGTTTTGAGGCTGTGCAGCTTGTCTAAGACTACACAAGTTGTCTCTTCTCCCAGCAGAACTCACAGTTCTTCAGCCAGGTACCTAACTCAAACAATTATATTGTTATGAAGAAAAATACATTTACTTGTGACCATTCAGTGAGCTTGAAGGGACCAAAATAGGTTTGGAGCAACACTAACTGTGTTTAGCTGAAATCCTGTTGTGAATTACGCAAACATAATAACTTTGGACATCAACCGAGAAGAGAGGATTCACTTGAAAAAACCTTGATGCTGGGAAAGGTGGAGGGCAAAAAAAGAAGGGGCCGGCAGAGAAAGAGATGGCTAGATGGAATTGTTGATGCAATGGGCACAGAGCTGGGTGGGTTGAGGAGGATGGTGGAGGATAGGGGTGCCTGGCGTGCGATGGTCCATGGGTTCGCAAAGGGTCGGACTCAACTATGCGATTGAACAACAACAAAAAAAACACCTTTTAGATGCAGATTGACATAAATTAAGAAATCTCCAGAGTCATTATCTGTTTCATGTCAAGTTGCAGTACCTTTGACTTTTAAAAGTTATATTGTCACACAACTATGCAACCAGATAACAACCTTTCGTTTCTCTTTAAAAATCCTTTTGGCTCCGTGATCAGAACCAAATAAAAATGTACAAGTTTAAAAACTATCATTTTAGAGAGATAATGATTAGGAACAGGTTTATCTAAGAAGATATCACTGCTTATTAGGCTATAGGGAGTTCCTTTCTATGTTTGCTTGTTACATTTATTGTTAGTTACTGCTACGCCTGAGGGTAGGAGAAGAGAAAGTGGAGAGGTTTACTTATTTGAACAGTGTGATTGCTCAAAATGGAGATGCAAAGGTGGACATCAAATGCTTTCTTGGAAAAGCAAGAGCAGTATTCCAGAGAATAAATAGGATCTGGTCCTCTCCATCTATATTGCTAATATTAAACTGTTTGTTCGTCTCCATAGTATCCCAACAGTCATCTATACATGCAAGACTTGGAAGGCGTCAGCAAATTTCAAGAAGAGACTTGATGTCTTCCACATTACCAATGAGGAGTGCTTCAAAGGAGTGGCTCCTGCAAATTACGTAACATCGTTACACAAAGGAGACTCCAAATGGCAGGCCATATTTTCTGTATGGAGAAAAACAGGAGCCCTGGGGTGGCAATAGGTTGAACCCCTCTTAATGTCAAACAACAATGAGGATACCCTCGAAACATATGGTGACAAACTTGAATGGCAGATTTAAAGATGCTGAAAATTACAATGAAGGATGGCGAAGTATTTGTCCAAGACTGAAACCATTGGAGATCCCTTGCTGCCCAATATGCAACATAACATGGGAGGATCTAAATCTAAGTACATTCCCTTACTCCAGAAAACACAAAAGAGGAATACATACGGTAGTTCTTAGCCAGCTTCTTGCACACAATATCACTGAGGTAGGTCAGGCTGAGAGTGAATGGCCAAGTTCAACATGCAGTGGATAAACTAAATGGAAAACATACAGTAATAAGATCATCAAATATGCATCATGGCTCCATGAAAACAAAGTTGGAGCTCCCAAGCTGAAGTTCAGTATCCTAACCACAATACTGTTCCCAAAGCTGGCACTGGAGAAGCTGATAAAGACTGAGGAGTTGCTCCACACTAACCTTTCTGAACTTCGGAGGGTTTTATTTTCCAGAAGCACTGCAAAAATGCTCAGAAAAGTCCAGCGGTACGGGACACATGCTAGGTCCCTCAGGAAATAATTGGCAGAGATGTATATCCTGTGTCTTTGGATGTTTATTAGTTTAGGAAGTGGAAGCAGAATATGAATGGAGAACAAATTAAGAAAGGGGATAAACAGAAAGATTAGAAGCATGTAAAAGACAAAAACGCCCTAGGTCTGTTGACTCTCCTAAAATTTATAAAAGCAAGCAAGGTGATACCAATAACAGTATCGCACAGCTCTCTGGATGCAAATAAAAAAAACTAGGATGTCTTTTGCTTGCGATATATTTACTGTATCTGGTAATATATTTCCCCAGTTGTGGGAAAATATATTACCAGGCTTTTGGACTTTTCTGCAGTTTGATAAGGTTTATCTCTAAGTAAGGGGGAGAGATGGAACAGAAGGTACCTAGTAATAATAACACAGTTGTACCTCGCTTAAAGAGCATAATGTGTTCCACAGGATTGCTCTTTAAGTGAGTTTGCTCTTTAAGCGGAACACCATTGTAAGTGACCAATTGTGGGGGGGATTGCAAACCCCGATTTATTTGTTAAGCGAATTTTTGGTTGGTTTTATTTGTTAAGCGAAGCGAACATTCAGAGAAAATCCTGCTCTTTAAGCGACTTACTCTTTAAGCGAAGCACTCTTTATGTGAGGTTTGACTGCACTTGCAAATGGGTAAGCAGATAATGATACCGTATACGAGTACCACCCATTCCGCTCAGAGGAAAGTAATATCTAATTCCGTTAGTGGTGTTACCTTGCTTGCTTCTATAAATCTTAGGAGAGCCAACAGACCTGACCTGTTTTTGCCTTTTACAAGCTTCTATCTTCCTTCCTGATTTTTCCTTTCTTTGTCATGTTCACACTCCTATTTTTAGTTCCTAAACCAATAAACATTCAAAGACATGTTGAAGACATAACTTGGAAAAAGTTAATTTCTGTGTTGCAATTGCCAGGAATGGAGTTGTATTCTGCAATGTAACTTTTGCAATATCTGATTGAAAGAGACTCTGTCAATCAGAGTCAAATAGGTATAGATGAGCTAGGGCAATGATGGCAAACCTTTTAGAGACTGAGTGCCCAAACTCAACAAGCTACCATCAGTGCCACAGAGGGGCAGTGTGAACCCTGTGCTGGGTGTAGGGAGGAAGTGCTCCCATTGGGCTGCTGGGCAGTGGGGTGGGGCAAACTCTGTGCTGGGGTGACAGTGCATGTGTCCACAAAGAGGGCTCTGAATGCCCCCTCTGGCATGCATTCCATAGGTTCACCACCACTGAGCTGGGAGTCCAAGCAGGGGTTCAGTTCTAATATGTTTCTAAAATTCCCATCCTGCCTTCCTCCCTTCATATTCATTTACTCCTCTTCAACCAAGCAAAGCTGGCAGTACATCTCTGTCTACATAATGTTTAATGATGATTTCAGGGCAGATCTGTTGACTCTCCACAGACCAGCATGCATAGCCTTATTTGAAGATCCAGTGTTGGAAAGAAGCATTTCTATACCAAAGGAGAAGGCTCTCTGTTAAGAAACCTCAGATTGAACTTCATGATTAAATTAAGCTTCATGCATCATTCATGAATAGCCAACAAGACCATTAAGTCTCCCTTCCTTTGAAGATTTTGGTACTAATTTGTATTCATTACTGATGAGATGCTTGCTGTTTGAATAACATCCTGACAACATGGAGGCTCTGTAGATAGGCAGTTCTGAAGTTCACCCATTAGGCATATAGGCTTTTGGGGATCATGTAGCATTTATTCACAGAGCAGATATTTAACCAGGTAGTACTCTTCAATTCAAAGCCCTCACTTGAAGGCCAAATGAAGGCAGTGGGGAAGAGTGTTTATGACCAGCTAAGTATGGTCCACTAGCTATAACCATTCCTATACTAGATGAACTAGTCACAAAAGTCCATGCTGTGATAACCTTCAAACTGTACTACTACAGTGTGCTCCAGATAGCTCTTCCTTGGAGAATGATCCTAAGACTGATGCTGGGGCAGAGACCTTAGTTGATGATAGAGTGTTGAAAAGGAAACACTATACATTTCCTGCAAATGCTTTATTAACTGAGAAGGTGTGTGTATTGGCATACAAAATCATAAGCAGACTGAGACTCTCAAAGGACAACTTGATACAAAACCAAGTTGGTTTTCACCAAGTGGGGCGGCATATAAATCGAAATAATAAATAAATAAATAAATAAACACAAACAAGTTAATATTTACTGGGGCAGCTCTGCTTATGCTACCCTAAAGCACCATGGCTCACAGAACTACCATACACTGAAGGGCCTTCTTGATAGTGACACCTCCATTCTAGAGCTCCCTGTCTTCATGGATCCTTTTGGGTTTGGGGGCAATAGTAATGAATATATTGTATGTAATTCCATAAACTTTGGTGGAAAAAGCAAGCATTTAATTGCATTTGTTCTGCCGCTTAATTGTATCACTCTTTACAAACGTTGTATCACTCTTTACAAACGTTTTAGCAGTCATTTGTAAAACAAGAAGCTTATTTGAATGCAAGATCTGGGTATATCCAGCACTGGTGCCAAGGATGAACAGTCACTAAATAGGTTCACAACCAGTAATCTTCCTGAGAACGCTGAGCATTCTTTAGAATCATCCTGTAGGCGGGAAAGTTTTGCGGAGATATGGGGGGGGGAGGACCAGCTGGCCCCCAGATTATGCTGGAGAGAGGGTTTACTGCCTGTCTGTACAGGCTCTGAGTAGACATGGCAGAGTCATTCTTCACCAGCAGTACAAAGTCATTTAAAATCCCATTCTAAGTCTTTCTTTCTGTTCTTCTTTACAGGTTGAAAAGGCCACATCCTCCTCGGTGACTTTCTTGAACCTGTTTTTGTGAGTTGGGTAAGTAGTTGCAGAGGTTGGTAGCCTGAATCCACACTCGTGACTCCCGAGGAAAAGAGCCAAACTTTTATTAGAAAAATGATACCTGTGAAGAAGAGAACCTGGATAACTGCTGAAAGGAGAAACAAGATAAAATCAGATGCATTTGCCTGCAACATCTGGAAATGCAGTCAGGTATAGATGACTGTTGGGATCACTATGGAGGTGAACAAACAGTTTAGTTTTAGCAATATAGATGGTGAGGAACAGATCCAACAGAGCATTTGATGGCCACCTCTGAATCTCCATTTTGAGCACACTGTTCAGATAAGTGAATCTTCTATGTTAGGGTAAGCCGGATCCCCAAAATGGGTGGAATTCATAGCACTGAAGGATTTTACAGCTCTTTCGCATCCTGTTCTGCCCCATTTCTTAACATATGCACAAAATGGAATATGAAGTGATTTCTGAAATTATGAGCAGGAGTGGGATTACACCACTTGAAAATCCAAATTATGTTTTCTTCATGCTTTTCTTGCATGGGTCTACCAGGGCTGACATGGAACTGCCTAAAATGGAATCTACACAAGCCCAGAGCCCAGTAGGTTCCATTACCAATCCCTGTACACTCTTAGTTACCTCCCTTCCCACTAGCTATTTCTGCCTTTTCTGAGCAAACTGAGCAATGAGAGAGCTGGTGGTGGGGTGTCAGTTTTCCTTTTCCCACTTTTTAATTTTTTAAAACTAAAGACATAGCATAACACATAAAAAACAAATATTTGCACTAAAATACAAGGAGGGGGGGACATAAATTGTGCTTTCCATCACTTGCAAAACCATTTAGAGAAACCAAACATTTTATTTTGCTTATTTCTAATTGCTATACCCCATTTATCTCCTAAAATGCATAGTTTCCTTCACTAGCACCTGACCTTCCCTTTCAGTAGGTCAAAATGTATAAAATCTCCCCATCAATCATTATTTTTAATGAAATAGTTAACTTTCCAATTCTTTGCGAGAAGTAACCTAGCAACCTTTATCAAATTTGTAATCAGCTCTCTTTTTTGCCATTTCAATCGATTGTTCAAAAGTGCAATTTTTAGACATATTTCTGTTTTTATCCCTAAAATGTTGTTCACTTCTTTAAAAACTAAATTCCCAACTTTCTGAATTCCATCACATAGCCACCATAAATCAAAATAGGAATTGATGTCCTGATTACATCTCCAACATAATACAGAATATTTAGTTTACTGTACTGTATAACAATTCAATTTTACAAGTGTTAAATACCATCTCTGTATAGTTTTATAACAGTTCTCTTTAACCCTTTCAGACATGCTTTTTAAAATCATTTTATTCCATAATCTTCTCCACTCTTCATTATTTAGTTCTATACCCAAATCTGTTTCCCACATTTTTTAAAATCACAAGTTTGATTGAGCCCATTGATGAATAAATCTGAAGATTTTGATTAAGTTCTCATGAATGAAATCTCTGGAACCTCTGGGACCTTGGGTTATGTCTGCCAGGTTATCCTGCTGTGGTAATAGAGTAGACCATGCTGCCAGCAACTCAACGCTGATCGTCAGGTGGTGGTTAACTAACTTGACAACCCTGAGGATTAACAGTTTGGGTGCCAAAATCCACAGGGAAGGGTGATGGTCCCCAATCAGATTAAATCCCACTTGAATCCATCTTTATGAAGGGCATTAGCTTCATCAGTCCTGGTCTGGGGCTGATGAGGACTTTGTGTGCCAAAAGGGCTCAGGACCAGAAAGTGACTCGTGGAACTGGATCAGTGGTGTGGGTGTCATGCTGTGATGTGGAAGGCAGATAAAAGGCATTATATTTTCAGGACAGTCTTCATTAGTGATGACAACCCCAGACTGAGACTTAGGTTCACTGTGTTTTCTCAATGATTAGGTTATGAATTTCATTCCAAATGTGAGTGGCATGGCAATGTTCTAACATTTCTTACATTGGATTCAGATATGGCAGAACAACGAGAAGAAGGGACCTTGAGTAGTAATGAGCTATTTGCTTGCTTCGCTGCTGCCTCACAATGGCTGTCAAACCTATCCATGTCACTCTACTCCAGTAATAAACAGAACCCCATCCATGCAGTGTGACAGAACAAATGCCAGAGGCTAATGAAGCACTCTTTGAAATACCCACACTGTCACCACCTTCCACTGATACCAAATTAAATTATCTTTTAACAAGAGGAAAGAGGGAGTGATATCTACAAGGAAGAACTCTGCTCTTTTTAAGCCTTTGTCTTAATTAGGCAAGTGGAGGTAATTAAAAGGAAGGGAACTTTATGGACAGAAGGAAAGTAAGTAATTTATTTGTGGTGAAATGGCACAATAAAACCATTTAATGGCTACTCTCCAAATCGTATTCTTACAGATTTGCAAGTCCTTTCGCAGCTGAGTAGCCCTGAGTATTACTTTGGAATCTAAGGCTTCTGTTTTATGTCTAGGTATGTGCCAGGAATGTTTCAAAATATCTTCTATTTTAACTTTAGAATAAAAACCCTCACAAAACTTCTCCATTCTCCATGTTGAATGCTGTTGCATAGTTTTGAATTTCCGGTAAAATTCCCTTTACCTGTGCAGTAGAAATAAAAGACCCAAATAAAAGAATATCTAAAAGTGTCCCAGAGTCCACCCTTTTCTAGTTAACTACACTCACAGTCTCAGTAACTCACTCAGATATTTGTAGGAAAAAGAATTTTAAAAATTCTTTACTTACAGTTGCTTGGAATTACATACATGTGCATGCTCCTTTCTTCTCTGCATGCATACCAGCACCCATCTAAAAAGATCAACAGCACCAGATAACCAATTTTTTAAAAGTAAAAGGACACAGATCAGAGACAGGCAGATCTCTCTTTGATTACAGAAACAGGAAGGAATGTTAGATAGACAGTCACCTGAGTCCAAAAATAGCCCTTCCACCATCCAAAGGTGTAAAAGAAAACCCTCCAACAAATACTGGATTGCTTTCTGAAACAGAAAATTTAGTGCATGAAACATGAACTGTATTTTCCCACTTAATTATTTTGGATGTTACTATTTCACCTCACCAAGACTGTGACTTGTCTTAAAGCTTAGCAATCAGACAAAATGCACATTTAAATGAAGAATTACCTTTTTAAAAAAAATAATAATCTGCAAAGCCTTTTTCATCATACATATGAAATATGTTCAATTTTTCTCAATGTAGATAGCTATTGTCTGCAAAACAACAACAACAACCAATGACTAGAGTTATTAAATGTTCTGTCATGCCAGACTTTGATAGTGAGGAAATATGAACAAGCTGTTCTCCCAGGTCGTTAACATTATCTGTAAAATTAAATGGAATACTCAAGACATCCATCAAAGATTGATGTCTCGCCCATTTCTCAAAACAGCAATAATCAAAGAGGCGCCACCCTATTCATCCTTATGTAAGCATGAATGTCACCAATTATTGTTTCAGCTGGGTACAAGAAATAAATAAGACCAATACAGTGTGCTCTAGAAATCTTTTGGAATTTCAGCTTTTATGTCTCTCCTCACTACAACAGCCATAAACTCAGATTTTTTAAACAGGATGGGGGAGAGGTCCAGAATGATATCCCATCCTGACACCCAGGGTGTCCAACAATTATGAAAATAAGGGGTTAACTGTTACTAACGCTGCAAGGTTTAGTGGTTAGGGCAGAAGGCTACTCAACCAATGGAAGAAAAAGAAATACACAAAGTAAAAAGTGAACCAGTAAATCAGAGAAGGAATATCACAATAACCGTAACAACACTGAATGTTAAAACATTTTCAGATCCTTAACCTTACACTGACCACTCTGCCCATTGGTTATCTTGGCAGATCCCTGCCACACTGGAGATCTACCACTGCTACATGCAGAATCTGTTGCATCTTCTTCCTTTTTCAAGTGGGGCTGCAACCACCACAGTGTCTATGTTCCCTCTATGGTCAAGAGTTGAAGGATCCAGTAGCAATGCTGCATTTCCCTACTTTTGGGCTGTGTGGCAGAAGGGAATGAGTCTCAAAACCACAGGGTACTTAATTTTCAGGCAAGGGCTAGCAGGGGAATGGGGTCATCTCGGCCACTGCCTCGTCTTCCATGTTCTTCACAGGAAGGGGGCCACCAAGTCTCTGACTCCCTCTCTTTTGGTCAGAGTGTGCTATCACCGGCATGGAGCAATATATGGATGGGTTTGATTCGCCTCCTGCTTTAGATGAGAATAGGTTTCCTTTAAAGATGGAACAACCAACCAAACTTGTCCTGTTCTGTGCTGGGTAAGACAAGGGTCCCAGTCCTAAATCAAAGAAAGGGAAAGGCAAAGAGACAGGTACTGAAGAGCTCAGGGCTGTGCAGGGCATCATGGGAAGGCACTGGACAAGGAGTGGTAGGGGCGCCTATTTGGGGTGGGGGTGGGGAATCCCATACATTGCTATTGGCATCCCAGGGCACCAGAGGCGAGGGAGGGGTGGGACAAAGCCCTATTGCCCAATATACCAGCATATGCCTGGAAGAGCTCACCAAGACAGACAACCAGAACAGGGAGATGCAAATCCCATATTCCAATATTAGACTAAAGCAGTGTCCATTTCTAGCAGAATGTACAAGAAGCATTCACAAGCAGTGTCCAAAGAGCCCAGGGGTCAGACCTGGTACAGAAGTCCAGGAACTCAGAAGACAAGAACTAGTAGACATATCATTTCCCCATTTACAGTTGACTCTTAGCTGTCCCTGCCTCTGAATGGACTCACATCCTTCAACCCACCCACCCCACTGTTTCCACCTACCCCTTTGCTTATCTCAAAATGTTGCCTCCAACAGAAAGAGCATGGTGTGAGTTCTCAGTTCTCTCATTGCTCAGCTTGCTCAGAAAATGCAGAAATAGCTAGTGGGAGGAGAGGTAACCAGGAGTCTACAGGGATTGGTAATGGAACCCACCAGGCTGTGGGTTTGTGCAGATCCCATCTTAGGCAGTTCCACATCAACCCTGATAGACCCATGCAAGAAAGCATGAAAAGAACATAAGTTGGATTTTCAAGTGGTGTTATCCCACTTCTGCTCATCATTTCACAGATCACTTCATATTCCATTTTGTGTGTATGTTAAGAAATGGGGCAATACAGGGAGAGAACGAGCTGTGAAATCCTTCAGTGCTATGAATTCCACCCAGTTTGGGGATCTGGCTTACCCTACCATTCAATGTTGGTGTCCCTTTATAGATCCTTCACAGATTTATGCCTTGCATCAAGTTGCTTTTAACATGTGAAGAGTGATAATTGTATGTTATTGTCCCAGTACAAGCCCCATAGAGTCTGAAGTCCCCCGGGGGACTTAACCATTCCTAATGCAACTGTGCGCGATCGGCCAGGTGTGAGAGCCAGGCACCTTGTTCTGACTGCTGAGGACTCAGTTTTGGTGCATTGTTAACGCATTTTGCATATCACAATTGAGTTTTATTCCAAGAGTACTTGTAATAAGAAAAATATAGTGTTCCAGAGAACAACTTAACCAGAATAATCAAAGTACAGTCCTATCTTTAGCATTATTACAGAAAGACTGGTCTAGATGTTCATCTTTCTTGATGTGATCATCTCTCCCTGAGGCATCATACAGCATCTAGCTGCATAAGATTTGACATTTGTGTGGGACGATCACACCTCCTTTGGCACCACTCATACATAAACCATATTAAATTTTTAGCAATACATCAGGGTAGTGTAATAATCACTCAATGTTTATATCTCTTTATCATTTTTGTTTGAGAAACAGTTATGCTAGCCTATCCACAAAATAGATTCCTCACTTCTTCTAATTATTTTTTTCCTTATGAATTGCTTATAACGCACTTCAGAATCTGAAACTACTTGTATCTTGTTTCTGGTGCAATTATAGGGTGCAATGGGGTTCTAACTCCTATACATTAAAAAGTAGGTTTCACAACAAAGAAAATAAGAGTTGTGTGTTTTAAAAAGTTTTTTTGGGGAAGGGGAATTAGAGGAGCATCAAGAATTTTCATGAGTTTTTTTTAATAGTAGCCATGTTAGTCTGTGGTTCAGGCATATCAGAAAACAAAAACAAAATATAAAAATAAAAACACTGCAGCACTTTAAAGATTAACTGCTATATTTTACTATGAGCTTTCGTGGATCAAGTCCACTTCTTCAGACAAAGGAGTAAAACTTCCAGGCATGCTTTATATACACCAGATGCAGGGGTCAAGAAGTCACAAGGCAAATTGATCACAAAGCAAAACGTAATCAAGCAGAATGACAGACAAGCATGCATATCAATACAGCTTCCTACAGCTAGCAGTAACAAATGATTATTCAGATTAGTTTTAAAAGTCATCCTTTCAATCTTAAAAGTGTGAAGTTTCCAAGCAAAACATATGCTAATGAGTTTAACCTCTTACTGGTTTAACCTCTGACCTGTGCGGGCACATTCTGTTGTGCTCATGTTATAAAAGAAAATTTGCAGGAAGGTTGGTGAAGGTGGTATAATACACCAAAATATAGTACTGTATATAAAATATCTAGCAGCATATAGCAATCTGTGTATCAAATTTGATAATGTCCAAGAAACCCTTGGCTAATATTTAAGCCTCTGTGATGGGTGTCCAAAAGATGGATGTATTTGATTTCTGCTGTCTCTCTTTGGATCCTAGTCTTGTAATTTCTCTGTTCCAGAATTGTAACTTTTAGGTCTTGGATAGAGTAACCAGGTAGATTGAAGTGGTTTCAGACAGGTTTCTCTGTGTTGCCATTCTGGATGTCTGATTTGTGTCCACTAATTCTTTTGCATAAAGATTGTCCTGTTTGTCCTACATAAAGCACAGAAGGAAATTTTTGGCAAGTAATGGCATAAATCACATTGGCGGAAGCACAAGTAAAACTGCCTTTAATGTTGTGTGTGGTGCTGTTGGGTCCAGTAATACTGTTTACAGAGTGAATGTGGGGGCATAGTTGACATCTGGGTTGCAGCAGGGTCTAAGTTGCCATCTCTGTTTCACTTTTGTGTAGTCTGTTGTGTGTCAATAGTTGTTTGAGATTGGAGGGTTATCTATAAGCAAGGGCTTTGAAAAGTGAAATAGTCTTGTCGAAGATGGGTTGGATATCCCTCATTACGCGTGTGAGGGGTTTAAGTTGAGGGCTGAAGGTGACAACCAGTAGTGTTTGATTGCTTTCTTTTGTGGACTTGTTTTGTAGTAGATCACTCCTGGGTATTTGTCTAACCTGGTTGATTTGTTCTTTAACCATATTGGATGGGGATTGTAGTTTGAGAAATGCATTTTGTAAGTCCTTGAGCTTGGCATCCCTGTCTTGTGGGTCTGAGCAGATGCGATTGTACCTGAGGGCTTGGCTGAAGACAATGGATTTTGTTGCGTGTTCTGGATAGAAGCTGGAGGCTTGCAGGCACATACATTTGTCTGTGGGTTTGCAATATAATGTGGTACTGAGATGTCCATCTTGTAGTTTCATAGTGGTGTCCAGGAAATTTACTTGTTATGTAGACTGGTCAAATCTGAGTTTAATATTGGGATGAAAATTATTGAATCTTGGTGGAATGTCTCTAGGGTTTCTTTTCCATTTGTCCAGATAAAAATATGTCATCAATGTATCTCATTGATTTTCATGGAATTGTCTCAACTGAAAAATGTCTTAAGAGTTAAATTAAGAAACTGCTTGTTGTTGTTGTTGTTCAGTCACACAGTCGATTCCGACCCTTTGCGACCCCATGGACCACTGTCCGCCAGGCACTTCTGTCCTCCACCATACTCCTCAACTCGCTCAGCTCTGTGCCCATTGCATCTACAATACCACCTAGCCATCTCATTTTGGTCCGCCCCCTTCTTCTTTTGCCCTCCACCCTTCCCAGCATCAAGGCTAACCTCCCTTTATTAAAATCCAAGCCGATCCATGTTCCACACCTAGGAATCTGCTCCATATTTCTCTACACCAGCAGCTTTTTCTCTGCAGTTCCCGACAGAGACACATTTTGCAGGAACTGGTGGAGCTTAGTGGAAGTCAGAATGGTTCCCAGATGGCAAGAATGAAAGCAGAGATCAGTCAGAGTGAATCAGGCCTGAGATACAACATCTACAGCCACAAATTCTATTAAGGATATAATCCCTTTTGACAGAATAACTTCAACCACAGGTATCTGGGGGCTGCAAATAAAGTTTCTTTCTGGAGCTATGGATGTCCTTACTTGAGCCTCTTTGGATAATTGTTCAGAACAACCGAACCCAATATGAAATGAAGATGTAAGTGACTATCACTACTGCCACTTGATTACCTGCACACCAGGTAGTTGTAATGCTATTTATTTTAATGATCAAAATAGAACTACAATGCATCTCACTTGAGGAGGACAGCAGTGTCCAGGTGAACTGAATGTCATTCAAATCATCCTGATGGCAGCTATTTTGGAAATTAAAGGCTACCCTTCCCTCATCGTCCTATGGCCCCCATGATGGAAGAGATCCTTCAAAACCTTGAGATTTTCAGGACAGAGTGGAAATGTCTAATGCTTAATGTGGCATAAGTTAAAGCAACAGGATATTGGCCCCTGGCTCTTTGGTTTGTGAGAATGTCCACCACCAACACCTAAGATTTCTCATTTTCTGCTGTGAACAAATATTTAGGAAATAAGAGTGGCTGGCAAAAGAAGGCAAAAAAGCATATAGGCTACCTCACAAAATCTTAGCAGTGCACACAAAGCAACAGTATAGACACAGGGCTGCTGCAGTGATGACTTCCCCTGATTCAGGTTAATGACAGGAGGTATTAAGGTACAGTACTTCTCATGCTTGATAAGATGGCATCCAGCAATACATTAGTGATGACAACCCCAGACTGAGACTTAGGTTCACTGTGTTTTCTCAATGATTAGGTTATGAATTTCATTCCAAATGTGAGTGGCATGGCAATGTTCTAACATTTCTTACATTGCAGTAACAGCTGTAGATTGTCTCTTATTTCCTTGTTATTTGAGCTGTTCCCTGAGTTCCCTTATCCATGACTCAGATATCAGGGGCTAACTAGATGTACCATAAACCTACTTCTTGCAACTAGCTCCCTGTGACTTTTCTGGATTTTTAAACTGAGGATAGCAAGCAGACCTCAAGCTTTTCATTAAGGCCACCATGTGCAGGATGGGAAAAGAGTAATTCTTCTTTCCCCCCCCCCCACATGCTCTGAATGAAAATCACCATTAAGCTATCAGTAATAATAATTTCGTATCAGAAATTATTCTGGGTTGAAAGGATATTTGCAGAAGAAACTCCACTAATGGAATGCCCAAATGTGGCTCCTTTTATGTCCCCAAGAGCTGGGACAGAGACAGGCACTCAATCCATCATGCAGCACCTGGGTCTCAAACTGCTGATGTGCCAGCCTTCCAGCTAACAAGGTCAACTTCTTACCCACTGAGCCACTGCAGTCCCTAAGCTATCAGTAGCTTTATGGGAAGGGAAAGCTCCTGCCAGCATGAATGGAAACTTCCCTTCTAGGACTGATGACAGCTTGGAGCGAATTTCATAGAAGCAATGTACATAAAATAAGCTTGTAGATTTTTTGTACATTTTTTTAATTCTTAAAAAAATATTACAAACAAAGAGAACATAATATAAATACAGTGCATACCCATCACCCAGGGGACATCAGTACTTTTCCAAAGCAGTTACTCAAACCAACTGCACATATTAAGGCTATCTTTTCACCTATCTCCAAAATATCATACTGTATGTTCATTTCTGGGTTCAATGCCTTTCCCAAAGTATATTCAATAAATTCTACCCAAATATTTTCAAATTCACTTTCTTTAATAATATCTCTTTTCAGTTTCAATTCACACATTAATTTATCACTAATCGCCAAGTTCCAGAGCTCCTTATACCATCCCTCTAAACCTAGATATCAATACGATTTCTAATTCCTGGCTATTAACATTCTCACAACTGTCACCATGATTACAATACAGACTTTTTTATGTTTATGGAGTTCTAATCCTCTCAAATCAATCCTGTGATATAATCATATTCTAAGTGATAGTATATTATTAATTTCTTCAAAAATATTTATCCACATTTTATTCATCTCCTTACATTCCCACCATAGGTGAAAAAAGTCCCATGATATTTATCACATCTCCAGCACTCTCCCTTATATCCAGATTCATAGTGGATTTATTGAATTGGGGTAATATACCATCTCCAGATTACCTGATAAAATTTTCATAATTCTTTCACTCCATATTTCCTTTCTGAGTCTGTTATATGACTTTTCAGTCCAATTCCCATATTTTCCCCAGTGATTGCTGAGGACTTCCCTGTTCTATTAAAATTGTGCAGCTCTTACTAACTATTGCTTTAAATGATTTTTTTTCTGATGTCGTTGATAAATAATCTCTTCAAACATTGTCCGTTTCCCAAATTCTCCCCATTTCTGCACCCATTCCTCTCTCCATTATTGCATCTATAGTTTTTGGAACCAATTCAACTGACATACCTTATAAATCTCTTCTCTTTCTTCCCTGTTCCTAATTTTTTCTACCCAGTCCTTTAATTTTAATTTAATTTAATTTTTAGACTTGTATTTTTTTAAAAAATTATCCTCTTGCCTCCAACTCATCCAAGTCCTCCTTTTTCAATTTGACTGGCAAATTGTGTATTACCTTAATCTTCACCAGTAAAAGTACTCCAGGGCATAAATCTTTCTTAATTCGTTGCCAAATTGCTAAACTACAGTATTTCTACAAATCATATTTTGCATTTTTAAATAGTCCTTAGATTCCAATCTTGAAAAAAACCTTCCTTGTTTTATATTTCCTGTTTCTCTATATTCTATATCTTTCCATATTATTTCTTCTTCAAACATCAACCTTAATATTTCTTTAACTTGGAAAGATAAATGATAGGCTCTAATATTAGTGATACCCAATCCTCCCTTTTTTTTGAGGGATATACCACCAAGTTTTGTTTATTCTTGCTTTTTATTCTCATTAAAAACATATCCACCATATTTTGCCATTTCTTTAATTCCTTGTCTGTGATATTTATTGGAACCATAGCTGTTAAATAGTTTATTAAAGGTAAAATAGTCATGCCTGCCACATGACCACGGAAATGTCTGCAGAAGCAGACAACGCTGGCTCTTCGGCTCTGAAACAGAGATGAGCACTGACCCCTAGAGTCAGATACGACTGGCTTTCGAGCAAGGGAAACCTTTACCTTTACCTTACTCTTCCAAACCAAGATAAGTTTAGTTTGGTATATTTTTCCAATAAACTTTCTATCTCTACTATCTTTTTATCATAATTCATTTTCTTTAAATCTTGCATATTGTCCCCTATATTAATACCCAGATAATGTATTTAAAATTAGTTCAAATTTTAACAGTATGTAACACCTTTGTTTCCTCAAAATCTCTTTCCTTCTTATTGCAAATAATCATTTCTGTTTTATTTGAGCTGAATTTTAGCCGAGTTGCCTGTTCAAATTCATCTAAAAGTGTTTTAATCTTATCTAATGCTGCGACTGGGTCTTCAACTGTGATCAGGGAGTCATCTGCGAATAAATTTACTTTAATATTTTCAATCCCTTCCAGCTCATTGTCCTGTCTTATTGCATTGGTGAGTAATTCCATCACCATCACAAAAATCATAGGAGATAGGGGAAAGCTTGTACAATTAGATAATTACAATTACACTCTCGGGCCCCATCACCGCTTGAGGGAAGAGGACTGGGCTTAGCTGTGACTGTTTGGGCAGTGGAGGAAGCTCCCGCCCCCACCTAACTCTGGGCTTCACCTGCTGCGGCCCAGGACCTGGACGAAGCTCCCACCCCATTGTTGGTCTGGTGCCACCACTGTTGCCACCGGACTCTCTTCCCTCGGCCGGCCTGGCCTTGGGGGAATGAAGAACAGCTGAGCAGCACAGCCAGCCAGAAGAATTGCTTTGTATTGCTTTTGAAATGTGTATTGCTCTTGAAATGTTTCTTGCTATGTTGATATGATTTTGTAACTGTAATTTATGATATCCTAGCTCTTTGTTAGCCACCCAGAGTTGGACTGCAAGTGGGGCAGCATTCAAGTTTGATGATGGCGGCGGCGGCGGCGATGATGATGATGATGATGATGATGATGATGATGATAATAATGATAATGATAATGATAATAATAATAATAATAATAATAATAATAATAATAATAATAATAATAATAATAATAATAATAATAATAATAATAATAATAATAAATAATGTTACCAGGAATTATTGTACCCAGATGGGTTTTTTTGTGTGATTGGAAAGGACTGTCTGATTTCATTCTTGTCTGAACCGTGGATAGATGCCAGCTGTGATGAACACAGACATCTGACTTTTCCCCTAAATGTCTATAAAGTTCTCTAGGACTCTTGGGGCAATGATCAGGTGTCAAACTCTTTAACCTGGCAATTTAAATGGCTCCCATGCTGAACATGGAGCTTACTTGTTTTTTGCTTCAAAAGGCAGTGGTTTCCAGTTCCAAAAAAGTGATTCCAATTGAACATTATAAAGAAATTCCTGGTGTTTAGAGATTTTTGTTAATGGAATAGACAATTTCTAAATGTGACGGACTCTCTTCCACTTAAGGTTTTAGACAAGGATTTGGGTGAATATCTAGTGAAGATGTTTTAGCTCTGAATTCCTGCATTGGCATATTAGCTTAGTGGAATCTTCCTATGGTTCTGGAAGTCAAGGATTCCAACAGCATTGCAGTATTTTTGGTTTTTAGGTTATGTGTCAGAAGAGGAGAGATTCTACTTTTAACATTAGCAAAGAGGCAGCAATCTCAGAATATAATTAAATACTAAGGACATTATTATAATAAAAGTAAAGATCATGTAGAGTTGGCTGAATAGCTCAGTGGCCACGGAATGAGAGTCTGGGAGTTCAGTTCCCCATTGGGCCTCCAGGGAGAAGAACCAGCCTCTTATTCCAGTCATGGGCAAGCTGCACAATCCCAGAACACTGCCAGAAGAAGGGAATGGCAAACCACTTTTGTGTATTTTGTACCAGAAAATCCTGGAATGGGTCACCATAATTGACTTACACAATTATTAAAGATAATGTGGACATCAATAACATGGCGGTCTCCACGCATACTTCCAAATGAAAATTTGTCAAGATGATAAGTGGTAATATGTCCTTGTGGTATCACTGAGGCAAAGCATGCAAGGATTGAGAGGGGTACTACTGATTTTAGGATAACTGGTTGTGCAAATGGGTACAAGTGGAATTTAGGGAAATGGGTCCAACTAAAACTGGCTCTAGCAGCTAATAATGGCAAGCCAGACCAAGAAGGAGTTAGTTCTGGGCAGATAACAAAATGTGCCCAGTCAATGCAGTGGCTGCTGTCATTCCTGCCAGGGCTTGAAACCTCAATGGCCCTTCTCAGATCACAGAACATATAGGGAAGTTTTCCATGTCTTCCATTGTTGATTACACTGCATAGAAACCTTATCACCTCAAAACTAGCCTAAAGGCTTTCTCCAAACCTTACTCTACTGTTTACAAGTTATGCTGCTGCTACCCTCTTCCCGGCCTTGTTCCAAAAGATACCATGGGCCCAGGGGTGTGCTGGGCAACATAGGAGGGCACTTGATAGGGGCAAAGGGTGGCAACCAAGGGACAGGGGAGAAGGCTGCCCCTGGGAACCACTTGGTCACCGCCCCTCACTTGCTCCACCCAGCACACAGCACTTTAGAACAAACCATTGCTCTAAGCTGAAGGCTGGTCCATGGGCTGTAGGTTAGGAACTCCTGATCTACAGACATGAAAAATTTTCACCATACCATAGATTATCAAGAGAAACCGGTAAAGACAAGGTTTACCATTCCCTCCTCCTGGAAGGATTTTGGGACTGTGCAGCTTCTCCACTGCCATGCAAAGTGACTCTTCTCCTGGGAGGCACAGTGGAGAATCAAATTCCTAGCCTTTGGATCCACACCGTGATACCTAAACCGCTGAGCTGTCCATCAAATACCTCTGATCAGGCATTACTAAAAGCTACTTATCAGTGGATTCTGGGGAAACCAATTTCAAATATAGCCCAAGCTAGTTATTTAATCTGAGAATCATTAATCTAAGTGTAGAATGCCATGTTTCTCATAGATAGGGAAGCAAAGACCCATTGGCATATCAATAAGGAGTGGGTTGAATGGAGCACCAAAGGACACAGGAAAGACCTTCTTCTGCATAGCCTTGTTTCTGCTTCGTGTTTTGCAAATTATTGTCTGTGTTATGTGTTAAGAGGACAGTGCACTTAGATAGATTTCTGTGATGTCTGTAGGATCACTAGACAGTTCCAGCCATTGGTTCCCAAATGATTTGAATTGTTAAATCTCTAACATCAGAAGAGCAGGCCCAGGCATAACATTCACATTTTTGAATGTTCATTCTTTGAAAAATTGATTTAATACTTTGTTTTAAATATTATTCCTGCTCAGCTTCAAAAGTGACCTCCTGAGGTAACAGTTCATCTAATTCCTAGCAGAGAACACTTTCCAAAAGCCTCATAATTGGGCCTCTAAACATTAAAGAGATTGCTTCATTTCCCCAGGTGGCCGCGTGACTAGAATAGTTTTCCTTCTGTGCCTTTGTCTGAACACTAAAAAAATGGTGACAGGTTTATTAATTAAAACAGTGGTGTATGTAAGATTCTAAAGTGGAAGTAGAAATTATTTCTTTCAAATTGCTTCTTCCCTTTACCCTTTTGGTATATTTAAGACATTTTTGAATAAATCTTTTTCATTACTGTATGAGGGCTTTTTGCTGAGAAAAGGAGAGTATGCAGACATACTCAAAGACCAATCATTTCCCCACATATTTCATGCTGTTAGAAAGGATGTGCACAGAAAAATATATATGCTTCTTTCATTTCAGGTTATTTCAATGTGTGTATCTTTCATTTTTGTATTTTTGGCATAATGATCATTTCATTTTACATTTTAAAAACAGCCTCTTTTCTGCCAGTCATTTCATAATTCCCCAAACATGTTTTCTGTCACTCTAAAGCCCTGAAGAACCCTTTAAAACTACTTTAAAAAAAAAGCAGAGCTGAAGCAACAGAGAACCAATCTACTCAAAATGCAGGCAACAGTACATGAGAAAGAGAAATCATTGGGCATATTCATGCACCCACACCAGACTCATGAAGAAGAAAAGCTTCTTTATTTAACCACCAACCAACTCAAAAAGCAATAAAGCTCTTTTTAAAAAAAAAAAAAAAGAGAGAGAGAGAGAGAGAGAGAGAGAAAATAACAGTAAGAATTCGGTATCGGAGACCAAACCAGAAGCCTTAAAAAGATATTAAAAAGGCAAGGAAGCAGACAGCAAGTGACAAACACACAGATACACCCACTCATCAAAGCAACCAACAATACACCACCAAGACTAATAGGAGAAATGCTCCAAACTGTGTCCAAATCAACAACAACAAACACCCACACACCTCAGTGGTAAGCCGGCACAGTTACACCTACCCCACTGACCCATATCCCCTGCCCACAGAGACAAACAGAACAGTCCCCTAAAACCACAGAATGCATACTTTTAGCAAGAGACATGGTTAATTAACCAAATAAGAATGTTTTAAAAATCAAACAAACAGGAAAAGTGTCCACTTTCCTACCCACCACCCACACCTTTAAAAAACATTTTTAAAAAACCACCACCACACATTCATTAGCAAATTTCTCAAAGAACTAAAAAAGCAAGCAATCAAAAAATATCAGAAATAACACTCAAAGCCCCCTCTAGTCAAAACTAGTAAAATATAGGGAGAGTTTTCTTCCTGCTACCCGTTTGATGTCATTTCTTGTCTTCTTTAAGTCCAGCTAGTCAAAGTGGTAGGCCAGACAGACAGCAGCAAAAATAATCCAAAGAAATGAGGAATCCTTACAAAAATCAAAGGGAAAGGGGGAAATTTTAAAAAAAAATGCAAAGACCCAAAATGAAGGCAGACAGGCAGCAAATGCAATCCATGCTGGACAGCAGAAGAAAGCACACCTCTTTATTTTCAGACCCTTTTACAGATTTGCATTTATTTTGTGGACCACTTGCCTAACCAACATATTTGTATGCACCTTTCCTCAGTAAACAAATGTTTTCATAACTTTCCCTAATAATATGTAAAATAATATGTACAACTTTTCCTATTGCATGTAAAATTTTGCGCATGATGTTTGAGCTGAGAACTGCATCACAACATCTGATGAAATGCTAAAAGAATAATTCGGCCTGGAGTATACGCATATATCCAGAAAATGTGGATTAAGCAGTTCAATTAAAAGTTTGAGCCAAATGGAATGTTGCTCTCTTCTGAGACCAGTTTATGAAATTCAGTAAAATAATTTATTGGCATTCTGCATGTAGAAAGCCTCCCCTACTGTACTGTAGTGGTGGTTCTGCTGTTGGTTTTTTTTAATATTTAAATACACTAATTTTGGTGCACTTTCCCCCTATTTCCTTTTAAATTATTATTTAAAATGCTTAAGGGTCCTGTCAAAATCAACAGTGTTTTGATGTGCTTGGGTTTGGCCGCACTGCGTGCTGTCTAGAGAATGCAATCACTTCTACTTGCTCAAACAAATGGCACTTTTCCCCTTTTGACAGGAAGGTAGGTTTCCTGTTGTTGTCGTAACGTTGGCAGATACAACTAGTTGCTAAGGGTCTCTATGTCAGAGTGAAATACATAACTGCATATTATTATGAGTGTTTCACAACATTATAAAAATACTTTTCATCTGAAACACAATACACCATTTGTCAATGGAAGGTTAGAAATACTGTAGCCCATTAACTAAAGAGGAAAACTCTTGAATAACATGAGCACTAGTTTCCCTCCTCTCTGGGATTGTGCAGATTACCATGATTTGTTTGGTGACTCATCAAGATTTAATCGTGGGATTTCTTTGCAGACTGATTTCCCAAATATGAAAAGACTGCCTCGTTCACCTTTCTACAAGAAAATGTTGTCTGCTGTGGTCATGGACTCTTTCTATCCCTCTCTTATCTGTTTCTGGTTTGAGACCTTCCAGGGCAACGTTTGCCTGTTGAGTTTGGTTTAAAAAGGCTCAAGGGTTACATGTTCAGAAAAGGAAATTGCATAAGCATCCCTTGCACCCAGTGGTGGGATGTCAAAAATTTTACTACCCCACTGTGATGTCATCACAGTGTAGGCAGAACTAATGTCATGATGTCATGATGTTGTGGGCAGGGCCAAAGAAAAAATAAAATAAAAATAAGCACAGACGCACATACACCCCTCAACCCACCCACCCACAACACAAACCCATAAATAAATTAAATAATTAAATAAAAATTACATTAAAATACACCCACCCACCCACCTACCCACCCCAAACATAAATCAACCCACCCAAACACAAACCCGTCACTTACTTGTTAGTATAAGTGCCTGGGCAGCACCATGTTGCAAGATGGATATGGTCATCGTACCGGTTCTCTAGGATAATATGCCTTAATATAAATGTAAAACAGCTGTACCTCCTTAAGGGTTCTCCAATTGGAACAGCAATTGGAGCAGTACAGGTGTAGCTTATTGATGAGGTAACTACAAGACTTTGTTTAAAAACCCCAAGCCAGGCCGCCAGGCCTTTTTAGGAACTGTGGTAGTACGTCAATATAGGTAAAGGTATTAAATACACATTAAAATACACACAGACACACCACATCCAAACGTGAGTCACTTACCCTGGGGAGCAGGCTATAGGGAGCTTCCTGCTAGCAGCTTCTCTTCCTCCTCCCCGCTTGGGAGGACATCAAAGAGGCTGTGCATACACGCCAAGCACTGTAGGCATGCATGCATGTCAAGTGCTTGGCACACATGTGCAGTGGGGGAACCAGTGAAAAGGTAACCCCTGAAGGTGGTTTTTCCCCAAAAAAAAGCTGCTACTGGTTCTCTGGGACACTGGGAAAAGTTAATACCGGTTCTGGCGAACTGGTGAGAACCTGTTACATCCCATCGCTGCTTGCACCAATGGGTCTCCTGTTATGTAACCAGTGGCATGACTGATCTTGCCACAGGAACAGGCATATGACAAGAAGGCCAAATACTGTACTTCCATCCTACCTTCAGGCAAGGGAATGGCAGTGGTTGCCTATTTGTAACATTTTATGTATTATAACCCATATAAGCAGAGCATGCGTGAAGAGAAGCATCATTACAGACATGGGCAGCAGATTTGTTTATTATTCCAAAAAGATGCATTCTACATACCCAAGATTTTTGTCCAGCCTTAAACTAATTCTTAGCCGTCTTCTTTCTACTTTGTTTTCTTTCTCCTGTGATGGTGAACCTTGGCACTCCAGGTGCTCTTGGACTTCAATTACCAAAAGCCCAAGTCAGCACTCCTGCTGATCAGGGCTTCTGGGAATTGAAGTTCAAGAACATCTGAAGTGTCAAGGTTAACCCTCACTGTTTTGTCTAACAAACAATTCTGTTTCATTCCTTTTGAAAACACAGGTACCTGCATATTAGTTTGCCCCTTGTCTGTTTGGCAAGAGGAAAGAATATCTCACTGTCCACACTCAGATAAACCCCATAATAAAATCACTTTAAAAAGTGGGATCCACACCTCTAGGTGTCACTAATTAGAAGACCTTGATGCTGGGAAAGATTGAGAGCAGAAGAAGGGGGCGGCAGAGAATGAGATGGCTAGATGGTATTGTTGATGCAATGGGCACAAGAGGAGGATGTTGAGGAGGATGGGGTGGGGATAGTGATGCCTGGTGTACAATGGTCCATGGGGTCACAAAGAGTCAGACTCAACTGTGCAACTGAACAATAAACAATAATTAAACATCTATCCCTTGTCATTAACAAGCAAC
This sequence comes from Furcifer pardalis, assembly GCA_030440675.1. Classification (NCBI taxonomy): domain Eukaryota; kingdom Metazoa; phylum Chordata; class Lepidosauria; order Squamata; family Chamaeleonidae; genus Furcifer; species Furcifer pardalis. Next base: position 111,068,579 of record CP126893.1, read on the forward strand.
TAAGAACATTCACCTATTCATTGCAGGTACTCACAGAAGGTTCACTCACAAGCATCAGTGAGAGAAGAACCTAAAGTGTGGTGGTTCTGGGTGGTGCTAAGAACAATTATCATGGGATATTAAGAACATAATTATTATGTTGGTGGCACAGTGGTTAAACTGCTGTACTGCAAACAAAAGCTTGTGAGTTCAGTCCTGACCATGGCTCATGATAGACTTCCATCCTTCCAAAGTCGGTAAAATTAGTACCCAGCATGTAGGAAGCAAAATGTTAATTAATTTGTGAACCACCCAGAAAGTGCACTAAGCGCTATGGGGTGGCATATAATTTTGATTGCTATGCTTTTGCTTTATATTGCCCCATAGCACTTAGTAGACAGATTACAAGTTAATTAGCATTTTGCCCTCAGCATGCTGGGTACTCATTTTACCAACCTTGGAAAGATGGAAAGTTGAGTGAACTTTGAGCCCTGGTCAGGATCAAATGAGCAGGAATTTCTCCTTTCCAGACATGTCACTTTCCAAATGAAGGAAGCAACAACAGAGAAGGAACAGACTAATTACTCCTCAACATGAATAGGTAACAAATAAATACAGCTTGTTACACTCAATAAATTTTCTGACTTCTGTCATTAAACCTACTAATTTTATGCTTCTAGAAGTAAGACCACTCACTTGTTGATACTGCTCTGTGAATCATACACGTTTGTGTCTGTAATAATGGGAACTATGGAGAGTTTACCCTTGTAACAGGCATCCCTAACTCCCCCACCCCATATTTAATAACCTCTTCCCAGAATGTCTCTTAACTAATTATAACCATATAATTAATTTTCTTTTATAGCCTTCTTTTCTCCCTTGCAGTTCCTAAGGAAGCTTATAACATACTGTATATCTAAAGGCAGATGCAACTGGAAAACACAACAAATGAAAAAATTAAAACAATATTAAATAGTTCACCAGGGTCAAAGAAATACTCTATTAATGCAATTTAAAGCTGTGTAAATTCACGACAATGCTGAGCACCACTAAAAGGTCCTGATCAAATGCAAACTTTTTCAAAAGACTAATCAAAGGAGACTCAAGAACAACTCAGCAGGTTCACTCCAGCACAGTCTGAAACCTTGCCAAATGAGTGTGAAATATGGCCAATCAGATTGCTTTGGAGTCAAAAGCTTTCATGAATTAATGAATGTACATCCTTTTTTTTTACTTGAAAGATACTACTCATTACCAGGGAACTCCAGCAGCTTCATTAAAGTCCTGGTAATTAGCAGGTTGGTTGTGACAACTATCAAAAGCAATAATGAGAAATACAGAATTCCTCAGTAAAATTATTCAGCATTTTATTCTGAACTCTAAATCAGATCATTTTTTTTACCACCTGGTAAAAATATAATAGCATGAGAATGGCAGATTCATATCAGAATGCTCAAAAGCAGAATTTGGAAATGCCATATTTCAATCCCCTTCAATTTAATGTGCTGTATCGTCGCCACTTGTCTTAACCTCTATTAGTCATCCCACTAGAGGGGCATTGGAGACCATCTTTGTGGCTCTCCCTCTTTGTAATGGCACTAGGCACACACATCATTACAACCACGGGGGAGGGAGGGGGAGAGGAAGCAATCTGTGAAGTGGGGCAGGAAGGTAGGTGATATATAGTTGTATAAGACTGATGGATGTCTCCTAAATACCAGTCTACACAACAAGTAAATTACCTAGACACCACTGTAAAACCACGAAATGAACATCTCAGTATCACACTATATCGCAAACCAACTGATCAATACACCTGCCTGCATGTTTCCAGCCTCCATCCAGAACACACAACAAAATCCATTGTCTTCAGCCAAGCCCACAGGTACAAATGCATCTGCTCAGACTCACAAGACAGGGACGCCAAGCTCAAGGACCTACGAAATGCATTTATCAAACTACAACACCCATCTAATATGGCTTAAGAACAAATCAACTGGACAAGATGAATACCCTGAAGCAACCAACTGCAAGACAGGCACAGAAAAGAAAGGCTTCGCTACAGTCAAAAAAGACCCCCAGACTTGTTTAATTATAGCGAAGCCTCTTGCCTTCACAGAAGGATGGGGACAACCCTTCTGGAGCCTGTGGATCTGGCAGGTGGTGCCAGTGACAGCTGCAGAAACAGCTACGGGGCATTTTTTACTTTGCCCCCATAGCTGTTTCTGCCGCTGCCACTGGCCTGCCCACAGGGACAGATCGTATCTGTCCCCATCTTTCCACAAAGCCCAGAAGCTTCGCTACAGACAAAAAAGACCCCTGGAATTTTTCGATTATAGTGACGTCTCACTCTCTAGGCTTCAGAGAAAGACGGGGACAGATACGATACATCCCTGCAACCCTTCCAAAGCCTGTGGACCCGGCAGGTGGGACAAGGGACAGCGGCAGGAACAGGCACAGGGGCATCATAAAAATGCCCCCTTGCCTATTTCTGCCACTGTCCCTGACCCATCCACTGGGACTGCAGGCTCCACAAGCGTTAGGAGAACAGATAGAATCAGTCCTCGTCATTCTGCAAAGTCCATAGGCTTCAATATAATAAAAAAAAGTCCAGGGGTCTTTTTCGACTGTAGTGAAGCCTCTGGGCATTGCAGAAAGATGGGGACAGAAACTATCTGTCCCCCCCATCTGTTCTGGAGCCTGCGGACCCAGCAGGTGGGCCAGGTACAGCGGCAGAAACAAGCGCGGGGTTGATGGTGGATATTACAATTATCTGGAGTAGGGCGGGGGAACTGTGGTCTTCCAAATGGAAACTGGAAGCTTTTGAGAACTGGAGCCAAGCAACATCTGGAAGCCCAAAGGGTCTGCTGGCCCTGAGGTGAAGCATCAGGAAAGCAGTGAGTGGATTTTCTAGAGCTCTTCTTCAGACTGGACATACGGTTTTGATGAGGGTAAATACAATTGTTAAATTAACTCTTAATGGCTCAATTAAGGGAAGTTGAAGCAGAGGGGGAAAGTTGGAATCCCACTACTAATCTATATGTAATGAACAGTATACTCTCAGCAACCTGTTTTTGTAGTGGGAACTGGGTTATGCTTTGTAGCAAACATTTCTGCTCATTGAAGCTCAAAGGTTAATCTGGAGGCATGAGGGAAGGGAGATGACTAGGCCCATCTTGCTCTCATTCCTCTCTTTGCATGGAGAGCAATCATATGAAGAGGGCAACATGTTCTGCATGTGCAGCTTCTCCTAACGATCAGAAAAATCCTGATCTTTCAGGGCTCCAAATTATTCAGAAAGAGCTTATATAATGGAGGCTCTTATATTTCAGACTAGAACTGAGTGAAGGGGGTGAGGACTGTGGGGGCATAGATACCCTCTTCTCTTTCTGCCTGCCTTCAGGCTAGCCCTGGCCTGTATGCCTGAACAGAGCTCACACCTCCTGAGTCCATACCGACCCCACAAAAAATAAAACCCCTTCTGCTGAAAAGTGTTCTTTGTTTTCAAAAAATATATGTGAGGGGAAAGATTAAATCAGAAGCAGCAGACAGATAATTTTCACAATAGTGTTCAGTCTCTTTCTTTATCTTTTTAAACATTGCTGTCGAGTTTCCATTAGTCACAGTCTCAAAAAGATGCCCACTTTCATAGATTTTTTTTTGTCCTTAATTTCACAGAGGCTCACATTTTCTTAACTTTCAAATGCCACCATATAGACTGAGCCAAGAAAAAAAATAAGTTTTGTATTTTTAAAGGCACTGAATAAATCAGGGGTTGCTAACCTTTTCCAGTTGGGCACTGGCTTCCTCAGACAGTTGAGGGGGCTGGACTGGTGGTCCCCCCGCCATTTATGGCTGTTGTAAATGAGTCCATGGCTGACTCCAGCTGCAGAGGCTGCAGCAGGGGCTCGATCATTTGGTGTCATGGTTGCCTATCCTTGGTATAAATATTTGAATTAAGGGATAAATATAAAGTAACTAAAAGTAAAAGGTAACGGTCTCCCTTGCTTGAAAGCCAGTCATATCTGAGTCTAGGGCAGGAGTTCTCAACATTTTAAAGGCAGGGGCCAAGTCATGCTCCCTCAGACAGCTTCAGGGGCTGGATGGCCATTTTGCCCTTCCTCCACCACATGGCACTTCCTGATGTGGTGGAGGGGGTGTGGGTCCGCATGAAATGGTGCCGTGGGCTGCATTTGGTCCCATGGGCTGTAGGTTGAGAATCCCTGCTCTAGGGTGTGTTGCTCTTCTCTGTTTACAGCCAAAAGATAAATATAAATAACTATTGAGTGTATCCTCTTCCGAGATTAAATTATTTGCAAGTAATTATTTTGATATAAAAACTCACCATGCTATATAAACTCCCCTTTCAGTAAAAATGGCATACACTAGGATGCCGGATAACGCTATGACCTGGTTCAACAAGTCATGCCGTTATCCGGTTTTTAGCCTTGTCCAATGCATGCATCGAACAACGCTAAAAAAAAAAGCCCTGACATCAGGGACAAACTGACCCTAGGCTAGCCTAGGGTCAGCTTGACCTCTGTGACAAACCAAGCGGTTTGTCCCTGAAGTCATTGCTCGGCTGGATTGAACACAGCCCGCATGGGGTTTGGAAGAAGCCTAGCGCAGCCCCACTGGGCTGTGTTAGGCTTCTTCCGAACCCGAACCCGGCTCTCTAAGGGGCCAGTAGGGTGGGGGAACAAGCACCCGCTTGCGCGCTTTGGAGCGCACAAGCGGGTGCATGTTCCCCCACCCTACTGCCCCCTTAGCACTTGGTAAGGGGCCCGTAGGGTGGGGAGAACAGGCACCCACTCACGCGCCTTGTAGCACATGAGCAGGTGCCTGTTCCCCCCACCCTACTGGCCCCTTAGCACTTGCTAAGGGTCGTGTAGGGTGGCGAGAAGAGGAGCCCAATCGCATGCCTTGTGGCACGCGATCGGGCACTACACGACCCATAGGAAGCGCTAAGGGTCGTGTCGGGTGGGGAGAAGAGGAGCCCAATCGCGTGCCTTGTGGCACCATAGCAAGCACTAGGGGTTGTGTCGGGTGGCGAGAGAAGGCGCACGATCGGGTTCTTCTTCTCACGCGCCTTCTCTCGCCACCCAACATGACCCTTAACGCTTGCTAAGGGTTGTGTCGGGTGCAAGAAAAAGTGCGTGGGGGATTGTCACCCAAGCCAAACTGAGTTGCAGCTGGCAATCCCTAGCCACAGCTCGGTTCAGCTTGTGTGATCCCTTTCCTCCGGACCCTACTGTGCTCGCAAGAATTGTTGCAAGCGCAGTACGGTCAGGAGATAATGTGCGCTACTCAATCCACCCCCGCCCCCCAGATGATTGGCTCGGATAACACTAAAGGATTGTTATCCAGAATCGTTATCCGAAATACTTGCATCGTTAACCGATTCTAGCGTTATCTGGTCCAATCATTATCCGGTGTATTACTGTACTGTTCTTCATGAACAGATGGTGGGAAAGGATGCAAGATGTGTGTATGTCCCTCCCCAACTTTCCTCATGGATGTTATCAAGTCTATCCATTCTGTGTGCCTTCATTCTTAGCCAACCCCCAATATGGGCAGTTATCCTCTTCTCTGGGAGGACTTCAATGCATGCAACTGTATAAAATGGATAATAATTGGATGCCATTAAGTTGATTCCATCATATGGTAACCTTTCTCTGGGTTTTCTAGGTATAGAGTACTTAGAAACGGTTTACCATTCCCTTTTTCTGAGGGCACTTTGGGACTGTTTAGCTTTGTCTAACACCACATAGACTTGCTCTTATTCTGCAAGGCAAAAAGAGGAATTGAACTCCTGACTCTGGCACTGCAGCCAGGTGTCCAACTCACTGATTTATCCAGCCAAATTACTGTATGTGATGGCAAATCATTTTAAAGATTAATTGGGACATTTTTTTTAAAATAGTAGCCATGTTAGTCTGTGGTTCAGGCATATCAGTAAACAAAAACAACAAAAAATAATAAAACAAAAACACTGCAGGCAGATATTCAATAACATTGAAATTCAATATATGTTGAATCTACATAGATGGGAGAGAGAGACTTTGCTCAGAATCTGTCTATACTAGACAAATGTATTAAAAGGGCTTGAGTGAAAAGGTAAATAAGCAAATACGAAGTCAGATTTCTGGTCTATTTTAGAGCTTCAAACAACCCTCCTTGCCTTCTGGAAGTCATAGCTCACAAAAGTAACTTTTCCAAGCTGTGAGTTAGCTAAAGTAACAGAGATAGCCCTGATTTCTGACTGATATCTCACCTTGCATTTCCTTTGCTCTACAACCATTCCAAGACACATTGCCTAATATGTGCCCTCGTATTCAAGGACATAAAAAGAAGAGAAGCTTCTAAGGCACAGGAGGTTTTTGCATTTGCATGTGGTCGCTTAAGGTTGCCATACATCTGGCAACAATAACAAGAAAATGTCTGACTTCTGTGCCAAAATGTATTTTATTCCTTTCTTGAAGAAAGAAATAGAAGAAGTTTTCCTGGAGTGGGTGAGAATGGGGTTTTCAAAAAAATCATGCAATTGTTTCCTTCTTTCCAGAGCTTAGAACAGAATTACTCTGGAGAGGGGATGTAAAATCAGAGATGAGATGTTTCATTTTCATTTGGGACTGGTAAGTTTTGTTGGGGTTTTTTTTTCATAGTAGCAGATGTTTAAATGCCAATAAGAAACAAAAAGAAATGATCCAACATAAACATAGTTTCATTGCAGATTTTCTGCACTGAGCAGGGGGTTGGACTTGATCGCCTAAAAGGCACCTTCCAACTTGTACCAGGAGGGGAAATGGATGCATGCCACTATCAGGATGATGCAGCAAAGATGATCCCCCTGTGGTCAGCCTTCCATTATGCCTTGGTAGGAAGAGCCAGCCTTATATCATGAAGTCTCCTCTGATCAGAAGAGTAGCGTGCCTTGGCGGGGCCCCGTATAAAAATTTGTTTGGGGGCCCTTAGGAAGGGTAAAGATTTGTTTTGCTTACGCACGTTGGGGGCCCCCGTGGCCCTGGGGCCCCGTATAATTGATACGGCAGATACGGCGGTAGCTACGCCTCTGCCTCTGATGCAGGCACCACACCTTTCTTCTCCTTGTCCTCCTTCCCTTCTGTATAAAGTAGTGGTGTGCAAGGGAGCAGAGGGTCTGTCATTTCATACAACAGTGGCAGCTTGGGTCCATTATGGATGCCAGAATAGCCAAGGAAGACAAGGAGAAGAAAGGCATGGTGGCTACCAACATTGCTACCTCTGCTTCTGCTACAGATCCATTAACAGCTGCACAGCCCCCAACACCACTGCTCTGCATCCACTTTCTGGTACGTCATCATCGTCATTGTTGATGTTAGGTCTAGCATCATCATTCTCTCCCAGGAGCCATACCCAGCTCTTGCCCTCCTGCAAATCCATCAGATAGCAGAAGGAATTGAAATTGAAATTATGTGAACAATTAGGGGTGGGAGGGAGATAGTCTTATTGCTATTTTGACCTTTCCAGTCAACACCACACAGGAGACTAGTCATGAGCCCCAAATTCACACAAACACTGTCTCTCAAACCTAAGTGTCAATGAACATTCAGTGCAGCTATCCAAAAGAAAAAGGAAGGAAATTCTAGAATGCAGCCCATCTAAGGTTGCCATAATTCTCTCCTACAAACCTGGGACAGAATTATACTTGACAAAAATGGGCGGGTTATCTACAAAATAGCCTTTAAAAAAAACAAATATAATATAATGATAGCTATAAAACACTTTCACATTAAATATATCAATGCATAAATAAATGTATTTACAACAGTTAATTCTTACTGTAAGATGATCTGTTGTACTTCTAAGAAGTCGCACTTGTCTCCAGGTATACTTCAACTCCTATGTGGCAGGAAATCACTTGTTTGATGGCGAGAGTTTGAATTCATTTTAATGTTGTGTTATAATACACAATCAGTAAGTTTTTAAAATCCAGAACTTTAGCATGTTTTTTATTGAACTGGCTGGGACAATTTTCCTGACCTTCAATCCGGGACAATCCTAGTTTTCTGGGAAGTATGGCAACCTTAAGCCCATCTAGAAAGTGTAACACCCTCCTTTCTCTCTGCCTAGACACAATATAGCTGCTTTGTTGTGTGGATGGGAAAGTATAAACCCCAGAAGATTAATCTGAGCTATCTTCAGGGGGTGGTAATGTCAATTGGTGGCAGAAATTGTCAGTAATTAAAGACTTCCTGCTTCCGTTCTGCGGGTCCCACAGCTTCCATTTGATGAAAGGTGTCAGAAAAGCCCCTGGACAGAAGTAGCATGATTTTGTTACCAAAAATCACCACTGCCAATGACACCAGCAGTAAATTGCTCAAGATTTCAGCCATTGCATCACTAATCTAGTGAAAACCCATACCTGGCTCAGGAAGCCCCATCCTCCTATATTCTTCAGCTAAATTATCATTTCCTCCAGATATATTTACCAGCAACATGTGCCATAGCATCTTGGCTCACATAGCATCATGCAGAAATGGCCCAATGGCTTTCATCCATAGTTCATCCATTCCCATGATTCTACTATTGGAGCAACCTGGATAGATGTGCTGAACCTGCACCTCTTCAGATGTTCCAGATTAAAACTCCCATGGTCCCTTATTTTTTCCCATGTTTGCTGAGGCTTCTAGGAGTTGAAGCCTAATATATTCAGAGAACCAAAGATTCCTCTTAGCTCCTTCCTAAAAAACACATGTAGTTTAATGGTTAATGTAGACAAGGAAAGAGCATTCTGTTTTGTTTTTTGTTTTTTTAATGAACCAGAAATGACAACAAAGCACAAAGGCAGTAACCAGGGTGAAACTAACAGGCTTTTATTTTTAGGTGCAGTCTTTCAGACACAGGCATCCCGGTAGTTGTTATAGTAACACACAGGTACAAGGAAAACACATGCTGAGAGTGGAGGAGAAGTGACTTAACTCTCCAGGCACCCTCTCCCATCTTCTAAACCATGGGAAACAGTTAAATCCTGGACCATTTCCCACTGCTCCCTTCTTCTGTTTGTCTTGGGGCCAGGAGACATAAGAGGTATAAATATTTTATGATAACTACCAGATACAAAGGAATACCAAATCCTCCTGAACAGTTAAGGAGAAGAAGATGTTTCTGGGGGTACAGACAGTCATTTAAGGATGCCAGATACAGCACCTGGCTTCATACTCTCTTCGATGCCATCTTGAAACCTGTCCATTTTGGCATCTGCCCTACCTACACCAGGAATGGGAACCATGTGGCTCTCCAGATGCAATTTCCACCCACACTTGATAATGTAGCTAACACTGAGACATTAAGAGAGCTGAAGTCCAAAAGCATCTGGAAGAGTACATGTTCCGAACCCCTGCCTACAAAGGACCATTAAAATGTGGGTAGTGAATCACAGGTGGGGCAAGTGCAGCTGTCCAGATGTTTTTGGACTGCAACTCTCTTAAATCCTATGCAGCACATCTAATGGTGAGGAATGCTGGGATATGCAGTCCCATGATACTTAAAGGCCTGGCTACACTGTACCCACCTCTGTGCCAGGGTCAGGGAAGGCAAAATGGTCATTCTAGGCAAGGCAGTTTATGTTGCCAGTGTGCTATGGTTTGGCATGCTGGATCACCATTCAGGCAAAACTGCTGCCCCATCCAGCTTCTTCCCCAAAGCAACATTTCAGAGAAAGAGCCTTACAGGCTTAAGCCAGACCAAGCTGAACTGCCTTTTCCCAGGAGGATCAAGGTGGATTGAGTAATTAATCAAAGCTCATCATACAGAAGAGGATAAGGAAGTGTGAATTAAAGTGTTAATGGCTCTTAAAAGCTTTCCGCTTCCACAGGGGCATACCCTCAGGCTGATTATCTTTTTCACTCTAATGAGAAATCTTTGCCTTCAGTCAAATGGAATATGTTTTACTTTTTCGGGGTAGGATAAGAGGGCCTCTGTTGTTGGATCAGCAACATTAATAACTTTATCCCTTTCCCACAGTTATTGTCAGTAAATATCCCAGCACAATCCGAACGGCTGCTTTGTGTCCCATGAAGTACTGCAAACTGAGCCACAGCCATTTGTTGTCTATTGTCCAGCTAAGCTAGAGCCTGGCCTGGCACACTATGTCCTTCCTGGGAATAAATAAATAAGTAAATAAATAAAACAAAGAGTTTGTTACCTATTAATCTGTGTTTTCCTGGCACCCTGCTCAACATTCTGAGTAGCTCTCCTGGGCTTTTGGTTAAGGTATAACTGGAATTTCTGGAATGAGAGAGAGAGAGAGCGTGCAAAGGATGTAAAATTCCATTGTACTTCTTCCTTAGCCTTGTTCTCTAAAAGGGGTTCCAGATGTGGATCTTCTGAAAACTCTACAAAGGTGGAGCCCTGTTAGGTTTGAGGTTGTGTGAGCATGTGTCTCCAAGAAAAACTGTGTGTGCAAATCATCCCTTAAAAATTATTTGCATGCCAACTCACTTTTAAATACTTCAGAATCATGGCAAAGAGTCAAAATCCACCCTTCAGACTGAACATTTAAAACCTATAGTTGCAGTCTATTAAATATATGGACAGGATCCAAAACAGAATGAACAAGGCCGAGAAAAACAATTTGCTAAATCCATTAAAACCTGAGGAATGGAAAATCAGTGCAAAGTCACCAATCCTTTAAAAGGTTTTCCAGTTATATATGTTATCAGTCAGAATCCAGCAGTTCTCTTGAGCTTAGAAAGAGTTTCACCAAGTCCACTGTATGATTTGCTGATAAAGCCTCTCCTCTCGTTTCCTCGCAACTAACCAAATTTAAATCTTTTGGACAGGACAGCCTGCCAAAGAAAAGATAACTGAACTCTCACAAATCCAGCTCCTGGAATATAATGCTACAATTCATTTGGGCTAAAACGAAAACTGATTGTGTGTATAATGGCAGGCAACCCAAGGTTCTCTATCTCAATTGCAGCCTTCTTTCCTCCTTACTATCCCCTCCCCCATTTAATTGCTAAATCATGCATAATAAAGGAAGTCTGTGCATCCAGATGTTAACAGTACAGATTCTTCACATAACATCTTCTAAAGATATTTTAGATAGTATAAAAACTGTTGAAGCTTAGATGTCCCCAGCTAGCACATGGAAGCAATTGAGACTAAATGTGTACCATATGAGGGCATAAATATGCAACAGATACATGATTAGATGACTTGGGCATTTATTAGACTGCATGGAAACCGTACCAGATGAGTTCTTTGTTAGAAAAATTCACTGGCCTTGAGCCATCAGAAGGAACCAAAGTGAAAGGAGATGTTGGGTATGATAGAGGACCCTACAGGACTCTAGTCTCTATTCATCTTAATTACTGTGAATTGTCTACTAGCAAATGTTTTCCAGCTACATCACTACGCTGAAGCTTATTCCAGATGACTGTGAGGAAGTGTTACACTTGCCCACAGGGTTGATTGTGTTTGGGGCCGGGGTGGGGGCAGATTTCAGAGACCTACTTTGCTTTGTGACTGCATCTTATGATCCATAACTCTCTAATAATAATTGTTTGCCCTGAAGTTCATTGCTACTTATTACTACCCTTTCCAGGTTTTTCAAGGTAGAGAATGCAGAAGTGGTTTACCATTCCCTCCTTCTGGGGGTGCCCTGATACTGTGCAGCTTCCAAAGCTCACACAGGCTGTCTCTTCTCCCTGAAATGTCAGGATTTGCAGCTGCTCTGTGTCTTGCAGGACTGGACCTTCAGCCTTCTGCAGTTGCTAAGCCCCATCTGAGAACCCTGGGGAAGGTTCTGGACCATCATAAGTTGCCCCATGAGAGTCCTGGATGGTTTAGCTACTGTGGTGAGCATCAGCAGGTCCAGACTAGTTTGCCAGAACCGGTAGCAGAAATTCTAGCAGGCCCCGCCCATCCAAATTTTGAAATAAAGTAGTCCTAATTTGGGTGCAATGCAGGGCTTCCCCCTGGCCACACCCACCATACCACACCCACAGAGTAGGTAGTAAAAAATTCCAAAACCCACCACTGCTTAACTATATAAGAACCAGCCCTTCCTCTCAGTGGCTAGCTGAGCAACAAAGATATCCTGTCTTGTTCTTGTTCCTGAAGACTCCTTGTCTTTTTTCCTGGCTCCTGTAGACTGTTGTTTTGCCTTGCCTGGATCTTTGCTTTTTGAATTATGTTCTCATCTTGTTCCAGTCCCTGAAGGTACTTTGCTGTCTCTGTTCTCCTAGTCACCTGACATTTGGCTTGCTTAAACTACATCTGGACCAATCCTGCATCTCCGGCTTGATTTGGTCTTGGACTCTGGACTGAGTTATGGTTACTGTTAGGCCTGGTACCTGGTTGTCCTGTGTTCTTGGCGTTCATGTTGCCTGCCATCCAGCCACACCCCAGACTCTGACGTGAAGGCACAGTGGTGTTATTGAACTTCTAACCCAGGGGTTCTCAACATTTGCAGGTCATGGGCCTAACCACACACCCCAGACAGCTGATTGGGCCAGTCACGTGGTTCTTCCCACCAGAATCAGAAGTAAAACACAAAATGCTGCCATAAATGCGTTTTGCACATGCATGAGCCTGTTTTACTTCTGCTTCCAGGAGCGGCAAGGGCGGTGAGGGCCTTGGATGAATTGGCATTGGGGCCGGGGCTGGCTCGTGGGCCATAGGTTGTAAATGCCTGTTCTAACCTCTAGCTCTGATAACAAAATGACTAACCCTCTAGCTATCCTGCAGCAAAAATGAAGATTAAGTTTCAGCATGTGGCAACAAAGCTTGCTAAATATCTGGCATCTCTTTGTTTGACAACTTGGGAGAGACAATCCAATGAACAGCCACTGGTTAGAGATTTGAAACCTACACTCCTGGTGTGCATTTGCAGCCTGCATTTTGAAACTCATTGTTAAGAAAGAAGCTTGCCAATGACATCTGCCATGATTTTTGGAATGTTTATATGATTTTTTTTTTTCAGTTATCAGGTACAACATGGTGGTACCCATTCTGATAAAGACTGATACAGGTCAAAAGCTTGTGATTTTTATGTTTATGGGCTTTATAAAGGTGTCACTAAGGGCTGCTGGAGCTTAGTGGTTAAGACATTGAGCTTGAAGGTTAGTAGTTCAAGACCTGAGTGCTGTGCAACTGAGTGAGAGCTCATCATCTGTCCCAGCTCTTGCCAACCTAGCAGTTCAAAAAGCAAGACAGTGCAAGTAGATAAAAAGGTACCACTTCAGTGGGAAAGGTGTGCTCTAGTGTCTAGTCATGCTTCCCACATGACCACTGAAACATCTGTAGACACAGAGTGCTGGCTCTTTGGCTGTAAATGGAGATGAGCACCACCTCCCTCGAGCAAGGGAGACCATTACTCTTGCCTAAAGGTATCACCTATCTTTGCCTTTAAATTTAGGCATAGAAGACCTTGCTGAGTTACTAACATTGTTCAGAGATCTGTCATTACAACTGATCCAGTTCTGTCTTCTTCCCACTCATATATAGACCTATATATGCTGGCTGACATTTTATAGCATTTCCATCCACCTAGCATTGCACTGTCTTTGTGTTTTGAGCCGTATGAAAAGCCACAACATCTTCTGTAATACCTTAATTGAGAGATTTGTCTTTTCTCAGAGGAGTGTCAGTACGGTGAGAATGTTGAACTGGGAGGGGGAAATCCAGGCAAAAGTCCCTACTGAGCAATGAAACTCCTCCAATGTCACTTTCAGCCTGACCTATTTTACAGTTTTATCCTTATAAAGATAAAACCCAGAGGAAGAAAGCCTAGTACAAAGCTTTCAGCTCACTGGTAGAGAGGTGGGACATAAGAGCGACTGGAACATAAACATATGAACATCACTTCATAATCCACTATTGTGTAAGAACGACATGATTCCACGTATCATCAGCCTAGTAGGAAACATCATGAGGTTGTGCTTCTCTGAAGAAGCAGTCTAGCAAAGTAAGGTCAAGTGAGCAAAAGTTAAATTAAGAGTGAGCGAGTAGCTTCCAACCCAATCTGTATCTAAATATTTGTTATACAGATTTGGACCATCTTGGTCTGAGCTCTTTTGGAGTTAGCCTGCAATAATTTGCTCTCAGGTTTGTGGGTTATTTGTCCTTTCCTAAATGAGCATTTCAAAAACACAAACAACTTGGGCTGTAGCCTGTGGTGGGAAGTGCCTTGAAGCATTCATTAATTGGGGGTCAGGGTGGGATGTAATGGGCCTTCGACACAGGATTCCTTACTTATATTTTGGTCTCTTGTGCACTTTTTCAGGTATGGGGCAGAGTCATCTCAAAGTAGCATTTTGTACTAGGAAAGAAATAATGCATCAGATCACAATACATGGCAAAGCAGCAGTACTGATTGGCAGACAATCCAAAAATTAACACACAATGGAGCTGACTTTCCTAAACCATAGACTAGCCCAGGCAACACATCAAATTCCAAGAAATGGCAAAACTCATCAAAGGTTTAATATGAACAAAGAGACTGGTTTAGAGTGAGAAATGCTTGGTTCTATGCATTGGGTTTCCATTTTTGTTGTTCCTGTGTTTTGGTATTGTTGTTTTTACTACAACAACCAGAATTTAAGAGGACTTCTCGCAGCTAGAATTCTGGTGGCTTTTGGCCAAAAAATCCATGTCCTTAAAGGACTTTCAGGATCCACAACTGTTCTTTTGCCAAGGCTGTCTCTGTGCCAATGACCATTAAACACAGAGAAGCCAACTTCTAAGCTCCATGGCAACTGCAAAGCATCAGGGGAAAGTAGTCTCTTTGTTCATTAGGCTCCACAGAAGGTGCCTTTCAAAAAAAAAAAAAAGCTAATGGTCTCCTCATGCTTTGCAGTTCCCATTAAGGTCAGAAAGCTCAACTGATGTCCGTCTCTAGGCTTTAATGGCCAATGCTGCTAAGATGTATTTCTCCATATGCTTGCTAGGATTCTGGGTAATGTAGCCCTAAAGAGTAAAAATTCCAGCCTCAGTCAGTATTTCTAAAACAGTGGTCCTGAATATATGAATGTGAATATAATTCTACCTATAAGCATTTAAAACATCTTCAAGGATAGTACCAGGTACCCTAGACCTGGAAGGTAGCATACATCAACTAGAATACTGTACATATAATTAAAATCATAATAAATCAAGAATTAAAATCCAAGGAAACCAAAATAATGTTAAATATAAAAAAGTGCTAGCTAGCACAATCATGGCAATTAACAAAGATTGTGGTATTCTTTACCCATAATCGGGCGTACCCTGGTAACCGCAATCTTGTGTTGCCGGCTAATCTTTCTCATACTAGGTCAGGCGAAAGGACTTGCAGAATGAACTCACCAAAGGGTTCCTTCCTTCATTTTAACAGTTTCACATCTGGCCTAGACATGGAAGAAGAACAAGAGATTACTCAAGCAGGATGTTAAAAACATATTAATTAGAGAAAGAATCCCAATTATTTCAGCAGGGATACTGTCTTGTAAGTGTCTTCCCAAATTATATAACCCTAAGTCTTGCCTACAGGTTATAGTATACATGTTGTGCAGTGGTGGGATGTCAAAAATTCTACTACCCCACCATGATGTCATCACAGTGTGGGTGGAGCTAACATCATGATGTCATAACATCATGGGTGGAGCCAAAGAAAAAAACATAAATAAATAAAAATAAAATTAAAATAAGCACACACACACCCCTCAACCCACCCACAACACAAGGACAGCAAGGAGGACAACAAGGAGGCCGTGCATACGCGCCAAGCACTGTAGGTATACATGCACACCAAGTGCTTGGCACACATGTGCAGTGGGAGAACCAGTGAAAAGGTAAGCCCCAAAGGTGGTTCCTCCCAAAAGCTGCAACCGGTTCTCCGGGACACTGGGGAAAGTTACTACCGGTTCTGGAGAACTGGTGAGAACCTGTTACATCCCATCACTGATGTTGTGAACTAGGCTATTAATAAACCTTTAATTCCTTCAATGAATTCACTGTCTTTTATCTCTGCTACTTTCTCATGCATTCCATAGAAGCATGGCCAGTGGTAAGAACATCCATCAACTAGAGAGGTGCATCTCTCTAGCACCAGAAGGAGAGCCTTCTCTGTGTCTGCCCCAGCCCTTTGGAACCTCCTGCCAACTGAGTTACGCTTACAGACAGAGCTATTGCCCTTTCGGAAGGGCCTAAAAACCTGGCTGGCAGGGCAGGTATGGGGCTCCAGTAATACGGAGTCCCATGTTGGGTGGTTGATTTGATTGGAAACCACCTCTCTCTCTCTCTCTCTCTCTCTCTTAAACCTTTTAAATTTTTGAAATATTTTAAATTTTTCAGTCTTGTAAATTAATAGTTTTAAATTTTTTAATCAATTTTGAACACTCGGGTTTTTAATTCTGAATTTGTACGGATATAGTTGGGTTATCCTGTTTATATTGTATTCATTATGTATGATTTGTTTATTTGTAAGCTGCCTAGAGTCAGGTTCGCTTGAGTAGGGTGGGATATAAATTTGAATAAATAAATAAATACATCTTGCCCTGTCTGGGCAACCTCGATTGTTTGAAGAGGCTTGACAAATATTAATGTAGATATTACTTTTCCCCTTTAAAAGCACTTCGCAGAGAGATCTGGAGATCAAGGAAGCTTCCAAAAGGTAAAGCATTCAATATTTTTTAATCTTCTGAATTGCTCTGTCCATTGACTATATGTTGTGCCAAACAGATTTCTGTCTTCATACATAAAAAAGCTGAGCTACTAAACAGCAGAAAATGTGGTTCCTTATTATTGCAAATGTCTAAGTAAAAGAAAATAGCTATGCAAAAATCTGACATAATTAAAATTTGCAAACCGTGCTCATTATTGTGCAGCGCTTTACAAATAATGTTTTTTAAATGTATCACTTTTTGCCCAAAGGAAGTAAATACTAAAAATTCTTTTCTTCATGCATGACATTTCCCTTTTTATTCCTGTCGTATTTTTAATCTTTGAGAAGCCTCCAGTCAAGTCAGGAATTTTTTTAAACCAATAGAAAAAATGACAGCTTCAGGCTTCTCTTGTTCATAGTTCCATCCTTTGCTTTCTCATGATATGGTCTTTGGGAACAGTTTAGTAAAAGTTAGTTTTGATAACAGCTATATACTCAGTTAGTTAGGTAACTGGACTGGGGAGACAGAGGTTGAAAGTTCAATCCTGGGGACTGTGCATCCCAGAAGAGTGGGCAAGTTGCACAGCCCCCAGGATCCCCAGAAGAGAGGAAAAGTAAACCACTTTTATATACTCTCTATCTAGAAACCTTGAGAAGGGGAACCATAAGTCAGAATTAACTTGACAGCACTCAATTATAATTATTATATACTCTGTACATTTACATACATAGTCAGGCAGTTCAGCTCATCAAAAACATGGAACAGGTAGATTTTGTAGATTTACTTAGAGGAAGGTGTATTTGAGCAGATTGGGGCATGTTTCCTGCCAACAATCACAACCAACTTCAGTTCCACTGTTTCCCAAGGCGACCTGGCCTCCTTCCCACAGTCCATTGGTGGTGTTCTACATAGTTGAATTATGGGAGACTTCTTCTTTCATGTCCCAATCAAACCCTGGACTGCCAAAATGAAGCCACTTTCCTGGCTTTGTCATTGGCCAAAGTTCTTGGCCAAACTTAAGTGCATTTTCTGGCAGTATTTGGCAGACCAGTAAATGAGTTGGATTATGTATCTCTCCATGCTCACACCATGTGTTGTTGTCCAGCCCCCACTTGAGCATGTTGGTTTAGGGATTCCAATCCTCAGACTATTCATGGTACTCCAAGTGATGTAGGAGAGGTTGAGTTCCTCAGCCATATATCCTCCTTTAATGATGTTCCTTGCCCAATGAGCTCCTTCCTCCATCTTTTAATTTGGTTTTACTCTTGTGTATCTTCAAGAATGTTTGTTCTTGTCATAAAGCTCTTCCTGGATCTGAGCCAGTGGACTTGAGGCTCATGTCCATTCAGATACGGGAGGCTAGCTGCATCAGATGAAAGTACAGGTAAACCTGTCTGGAGAGCACCTTGCTGGGAAAATATACTTTGGATTTTTTTTTTAATATTCTTCCACAGAACAAAGAATGTTCTTTTGATATACAGAGAGCATGCCTACAGGGCAGCAGATGTAGCAGGGGAGCTGTCCTAACTACTTATTCATTTCTCCTCTCCCGTCTCAGCTTGCTAGCAGAGCAGCTTTGGGATGGAAGACAGAACCTGCTCCATGGACCTCATTGTACTTATTCTCTCCTAACCATGGAAAAGGATGTGGCAGAACCAGCTTGCTGCACTTCAGTTAGTGGCTCTTAACCCTTGGTATTCAAAGGGTGCAACAGATGAGCAACTATAACACTGTGTGGGATATTTCAGTGGCCTTCAACTGTTGCTTTTTGGGTTGGATCCATGAGAAATGGTAGCATTCTAGGTGGGAAAGAGGAAGCAAGGAGTTTGTGAAAGCTCATTATAATCTTCTTACTAATCACCAGGGGGAATGAGACCAACTTTAGTTTTTGTTTCTAATCAGTCATCATTTTGTTCCCTTTGAGGCTATTGTACAGTAAGATTAAGCAGGTCACGGGTTCATTACATGGCTATTTCCACCCTCCACTTTTTTCTTAATGCATGATTAAAATTTAATGGCAAGTGTTAGAACCATTAATTATGTCCCCCCCCCCCAATCATTCAGTGTCACCTGATCCTTTTCATTTCACTACCTATGGAGCAATGTGTTGTTTTTCCACACAACATTGTAATACACAATAATGTGGCATCAAGTTGGTTCCAACTCAGGGTGACTGCCCTAGATTCACAGAACTGGTTCAGTAGTGCTTCTATTTTCTGGTTATCTGAGACTGTGCAGTTTGTCCAAGGACACAAGCTAACAGAACATGGCAACCCCATCAGCCAAATTTGTTCTTGTCTGGGCTCTGTCTCTTGAGGCACAGTGCAGAATCAGACTCCTAGCTCCCTAACCAAGCACTCTAACCCACTGAGTTATAGCAGCTTTTAAACAATCAGATAACAAAGCAGTTTGAAAGTAAGAAATTGCAAGTAGATAAATAGGTACAACTTCAGAAGGAAGGTAAACAGCATTTCGAGCACTCTGGTGTCAAGGCATGCCTGCCACATGTCCATGAAAACGTCTGCAAATGCAGATAGCGCTGACTCTTTCGATGTAAACAGAGATGAGCATTGAACCCTAGAGTTCGATATGATTGGCTTTTGAGCCTAACAAATCTACTGAGCACAGTTTGCTTTGATTTCTGCCTTGTCTCTGAAAATTGTTAGTTAGCAGTATTATCTCCCCCACCATCTCTTTCCACCTCCCCCCCCCCCAATCCTGACAAAAATTGTTGTTTCTTTCCTTCTTTGTTGTTTGTGGTGGTGTTCAGGAAAATTCAGCAGATGGGCTGTCAAGAAACCGAGGACATCTGAGGCTGTAGAATGATTGCATGTTGACCACAGGCTGCAGGTTATGCATGACTGGTATAGGGTAACCACCCTCCCCATGAATTAATTCTGCCCCTCCATGGTGTTATTTAACATATGCATAGAGACACCAGTAAAATTCATCCAAAGATTTGAACTCTGCAGTGTGTTGTCACCACTAAGAGCTGGCATAGCTCAGCAGACTGCAGCTTGTGGTGATGGAGGCAAAACCGAGGGGATTGAATCTCCACTGTGCCTTCTGGAAGAGGGGCCAGCCAAGATCATATGGAGCATGCAAGTCTCATAAGGTTACATGCCCTGTAACTGTGTGACCTTGAGCAAGCTGCATGGTCTCAGAGTGCCACCAGAAGGAGGGACTGGTAAACCACTTCTGAGCACTGTACTTCATAGCTAGAAAAATCTGGGAGAAGCATCATAAGTCAGAGTCATTTTGAGAGCACTGGTATTACTGTTGTTGTTTGTTCTCCAACATATGGGAAGATATGGCCAAAAGCAAGCCCACTGTCTTGCTTGGATTAAGGTTGGGGTCTTCATCCAGACCTATACCATCTCCAGACTTTAGTCCAAATATCCAGCAGTTTATTTGAAATTTGGAGAAAAGAGTAAAGAAATCCATGCCGTCACTTCTCCTCCCTGCCCCATTTCAACACATGGCATTCAAGCAAGGCTGCTTTTGCTTTTAAAAACAAATAAAAAGGAAACTCCTGAGCGAAAGCTACCTGTGGCCACATTGCACAGTCTTTGGACTCCATGGAAAATCTTCCTCCCTGACTGGCTTTAAACCCTCCTTGATCAGGGGTTCAACAGGTAGTTCCATCCCCAGCTTTGAGCAATAGCAAAGATGTTGTTCAACAAAGTAGATAAAGAGCATTAGATACATCTGTGGTTTTAAACCAGAGCATGAAGAGGAAAAAAATCACTTGAGGAACATCATAACCATCAAACCTGGTCTGGTTGTAAAAAGCTAAGCAGTTTTAAGCCTGGTCAGTACTTGTCTGAGTACTCACCAGGGAACAGAGGAAAGACTAGGAAAAGACCCAAACTGAAACCCCAGAGAGCTATGGCTATCTAGAGTTCACAGTGCAAGGCAAGATAGATCTTCTTTACTTTCCATTTTACCACTTTCGGTGTTGAGGGAGATACAAGGTTCTGGTTCTTGCACTTCTGGTGGCCTCAAGTGGTGTTATTTTGTGTTCTTGTAATGTGCCTTTGATGTTATCTCTCAACCTTCCTCTGGGTCTGCAACATGGTCTTTGTCCATCTTCTTCCACAATCTTTGTACAGTATGAATTCCCAAGACATTCTCTCCAAATGGGCGAACATTTTATTTGTTGTCTCTGTATATAGTTAAAAATTGGTTCTATTCCAAATTTTCCCCTCATAATTTTATTCCTGTTTTTATCCCTTCTACCAGCAGCCTTCCTCAGATGTCTCATTCCCATGGTGACCAACTTTTGTTTATGTTTTATTGTAAGTGTCCATGTTTGGCACTGGTAACATAATGTGGGAATGAATATACTTTGTATGAGCTGTTTCTTTGTTCTGGTCAGTACTGCCTTGTGTACCAACCGAGATGGATTCAGTTATGAAGCAGCTTCCTGTGTTCCTATAACTACAAATCCAAGAATCTGCTGGATTCTAGGAATTCTACTATTAAAAAGTAATTTTTCTAAGGTCCAGTATAAATAAGGAAGAGATAAATGTTTTCAAAATTAGCTTTAAGCAAGAAACTGTGCCTAGTTGTGGAGTTTGATTCTCCATTATCCCTCCCTGGAGAAGAGGCTTGGAGAAGACTGTACAGTCCAAGAGCTCCCCCAGAAGAAGGGTATGGTGAACCATTTCTGAGTACTCCTTACCTAGGAAACCCTAAGAAGGGTCTCCATAAGTCAAAATCAACTTGGTAACATTCAATTGTTATTATTAGAGAGAGCTATTTTTAGAAACAGAAACGACACCGATTAAGAATCCCTGAGAATGCATGGCAATTTAAGGGAGGAGGGATGTTGAGATCACAAAATGTACATGTCTGCATGCTGCTTCAGAAGCATGATGAAAAGGCAAGCCCCAAGCACACGCTTGCCAAAAACCCCTAAAGACAGCAATTAAATGCTTAGCTGTCTTGTGCCTGGGAAGAGCTGCAACCCACCAAATCTCTCAGGGCTCACTGGGCAGAGAAAACAATGGGTATGTACAAGGAAAACCACACTGGGGTCAGGAGAGAATAAATTGCTACGGAAGCTGAATTGTGTTTTGCTTTCCAAATAGCAACTGTGTGGGCTGATGAAGCTGAGACCTCAGCTCCAAAAAAGCAAAACCACAGCAAGGTAGGAGGCCTGATGCTACATGAGTCACTGGAAAAGGGACGTTCGTATGATGTTGTATCGGTGGGTACCTACAGAGGAAACCGCCTACCTGAACCTCATGCTCTGTGTTCCAATGCTATTCTAGAGGCAAAGGGGGTGAGATGGCAAACATGCTGTGCATTGCAAAAGCGCAGGTCAGATGAGCAGCTTATTCAGCCAAAACATGAGCAACACCATTTCAGCCATGGCCTCCTGGAGTCCTGAACCAGCTTTTTTCCTCCAGTCTTTTCCCTGGCTGAAAAAGCGAGGAAGGCTTTAACCCAACTGAACCATAGGCTAAGGATTGTGGCTCACTTCTATGATATGATCAGGCCATAAGATCACATCTGATTGCATCAGAAAGAGCCACTTTGTTCCAGTCCAGCTTAAAAAAAAAGAGTAGCCCTGATGCTGAACCCAAAAGGTGCAGCTTGGCATAGATCAGATTTAGGCTGAAATGCTATTGCCCATACATCATGTGATCATTGAGGAAGAGCTCACATTGGCCCATTGCATCTCCAGTCTCCTACCCACCTTCCTCTTCCAAGTGGACAGGACATTAATAGGGGAGAGTCACCACCTTGACCCATCACTTCTTGGTTAGATAGGCCAGACTGATGGGCCAAATCTAGCCTGCAAGTTAGCGTACACTCATCCATTTTCTAAAGAGGTCAAATATGGAAGCGAATTCAGTTAAAATGAGATGCTTTCCTTCTGTTCAAGATCACGACACTAGCACATTTGTCCATCAATGTATAAATTTGAGAATGTTTGGAATGTGCATGAGTGGAACCCCATGCTGATTGGCTGGTCTGCTGCCTAGCTACAGACATGCCTTTTTATAGGTGCATGTAAGTATGTGTCTGTGTGAGTTGTCAGCTTTAGTTGAATCAACTCCTCTGTAAGTTCCACTGATTCAACTAGGCCTACTCTTGCTGTAATTTTCTGTGCTAAATTAAGTTGTGATTACAGTAGGCCAATCTGAATAAATAAAACTTATAAATGTGTTGTCTGTCTAATTCCCCATTAATTCAATGTGAAAAGAGATAATTAAAGTAAATGAGATTTCAGCTATATTATATGAACTTGATAGCTTGTAATATTGAACCTCATTCTTTTGTGGGTGTATATTTTAATAAACCACATTTTGTTTTTGTTTACAAACTCTATTTATTGTTTTTGAAAATACTGTAAGATTTCATTCTATGTACACTGTTGGCCAACGCTGGGACACATGGTCAAGGTTGAATCACCAAAATAAAATAGGCTCTAAGCAGTGGTGGGCAGCCAAAAAATTTACTACCACACCATGGGTGGAGCTAACTCTGTGGGTGGGGCCAAATCTGTGGGTTGCTGGGGGTAGCCATGTGATCTACTCATGCCTGCCACATGGCCATGAAAACATCTGCAAACAGACAGCTGGCTTTTTGGCTGTAAATGGAGATGAGCACTGCACCCTAGAATCAGATATGACTGGCTATTGAGCAGTGGTGGGATGTCAAAAATTTTATTAACCCACCGTGATGTCATCAAAGTGTGGGCAGAACTAACGTCATAACATCATGATGTCATGGGCGGAGCCAAAGAAAATAATAAAAATAATAAAGCTTTAATAAGCTTTAAGCTCTGGTTTAAAAACTTTGTTTGTGTTTGGGGTGGGTGGGTGTGAATAATAAAATAAATAAAATGATAAAATAAAAATAAGCACACACACACACACCTCAACCCACCCACCCACCCACAACACAAACCCATAAATAAATTAAATAAATTAAATAAATAAATAAATAATACATTAAAATACACCCACCCACCCAAACACCCAAACACCCCAAACACAAATCAAACAGAGTTTTTAAACCAGAGCTTAAAGCTTACTGTGGCTAATCTTTCTCACACTAGGTCAGATGGAAGGAACTACAGAATGAATTCACCACAAGATGGCCTCATTTTGGCACTTTTCAACTTTTCAACAGTTAAAGAAGTTAGGTACTAAGCGTTGCCTAACCAGTTCTCTAGGTAATATGCCTTAATGTAAATGTAAAACAGCTGTACCTCCTTAAGGGTTCTCCAATTGGAACAGCAATTGGAACAACACAGGTGTAACTTATTGATGAGGTAACTCCAAGACCTTGCTTAAAAACCCCAAGCCAGGCTGCCAGGCCTTTTTAGGAACTGTGGCAGTACGTCAATATAGGTAAAGATATTAAATACACATTAAAATACACACAGACACACCACATCCAAAGGTGAGTCACTTACCCTGGGGAGCAGGCTAAAGGGAGCTGCAGGCTAGCAGCTTCTCTTCCTCCTCCCCACTTGGGAGGACAGCAAGGAGGCCGTGCATATGCACCAAGCACTGTAGGTGTGCATGCACACCAAGTGCTTGGTGCACATGCGCAGTGGGGGAACCAGTAAAAAGGTAAGCCCCGAAGGTGATTCCCCCCAAAAGCTACTACCAGTTCTCTGGGACACTGGGAAAAGTTACTACCAGTTCTGGTGAACTGTTGAGAACCTGTTACATCCCATCCCTGCTTTTGAGCAAGGGAGACCTTTATCTTTACTAACTAATCACGGCCAAAGTTCACAGCAAATTTGAATATTAATCAGGGATTTTCTGTTAGGTAAAGATAAAGGTTACCCTTGCTCGAAAGCCAGTCTTATTCAACTCCAGGGTTCAGTGCTCGTCTCTGTTTACAGCCAAAGAGTCTGCATTTGCATACATTTCTGTGGTCATGTGGCAGGCATGACTAGACACCAGAATGCACGGAATGCTGTTTACTTTCCCACTGAAGTGGTACCTATCTATCTACTTGCAATTTCTTGCTTTCGAACTGCTAGGTTGGCAGGAGCTGGGACTAAGATAGGAGTACTCTGATCTCAAACTGCTGACCTGCTGATCTTCCACCAGGCATCAAATTCAGTGGCTTAACCACTTGAGCCACTGCAGTTATTACTGGTTGTAAAAAGCCACACTGATATGCAAACCTATCTGTTATGTTAGCCAACCATTGTGTGCCCAGTGGACTCGATCCACAAAAGCTTACATTAAAATACAGCAGTTAGTCTTTAAAGAGGTACAACATTTTTGTCTTTTTGTTAACTTCCGGATATGGTTGAAACACAGACTAACATGGTTACTTTTGAAATGGTAGCCATGTTAGTCTGTGTTTCAACCATATCAGGAAGTTAACAAACAAAAAGACAAATGTTGTGGCACCTTAAAGACTGTACATGCACGCGTGCACACAACACAAGTGTGACACAACACACACACCTGACACCCGACACACACCCAACACAAACACACACACACACACACACAGACACCTCAGAACGCTATAGATTAAAATACACAGACTCTCAAACAATAATTGAAATAAAACAAAATCCTGGACCTTGCAGGCATTATGTCTCTTCTCCAGCTTCTGTGGTCCCAGCAGGGATGGAAGGTCCAGCGTCCGTGGCTCCAGCCTCATCCATCGTCCAGAGCCTCCGGTTCCTCCAGCCGCCACCTCTGAGGCCTGCCACTTGCCTCCTGTGCTGCTCAGGCCGCTGCTTCGGCGAGGTCACCCACCCAATGCCAGAGAGGCTACTGAGGGCCTCAACCGTGAGACTGGCACCTTGCTGCCGAGGAGGCTGCCGCCACTGACACCTTGCCTTGCTTCCTAGGGCCTCCCTCTGTCACGAGGCCTCAGCAGCCACCACCGGTTCCTCTGCAGCTGCGCCTCAACCCACTCAACCCTGCGCTGCTTCCATCCAAACTGCGCTGCTTCCATCCAAAGTGGCTGTTCAGTGCACATGCATTTAAAAGTATCAGTCGGCACATATGCACCGAGCACTGGAGGCGTGCATGCACAGATGGGAAGTTGGCATGGCCACCACCAAAAATGGTAACCCACCCACATGGACAACCAAAAAAGGTGCCGCCACCCACCCACCCCGCATGGCCGCTCTAAAAAGTCATCACCACCACCGCGCAGGCTGGTGCAGACCGGTCCCTGCCCACCACTGGCTCTAAGTATTTCACTCAAGTCATTCTTATTATTATTATAAAGGACAATTTAATATAAATCCTTAACTGTGGCAATCTTAAAGCAGCAGCTCCATGAAGGGAACACTGTCTGTCTGTCTGATTTCTTTTCTGTCACAAATAAAACAAAAGTGTAATTCTAACAAAAGTCATTTCTACTTAGGTAGTTTTTTTGGAGCCTTAACTTTTTAACCTCACTTCAGCCCATGTCTTCCAGAACCCATCAGGAAAAACACTTTGTGATATATTGGCCACAGGGGTGGCTATTGTCGACTTAAAACATAGCTAACTACTGAGGTCAGTGTGCCTGAAAAACACATCTACAAGCAAAACAGCTACTTTGAGTCACTCATTGTGTGAAGGTCCTCTTTTGCTGCTTGACTCCAGCTGATAGAAACTAGAGGAGGATACTGAGTATCTGGCAAGCATGGTATATGCAAGAAGTGGGCTGCCTCTCACTTGGTGCATCACATATTGTGCAGGTCTGGTTCCTATGGAAATGCAAACTGATGTTATCTCATGATTTAGAGGCATAGAAACAGCACATCAAGACCTAAATTAGAACTGTATGGGTTTGCCTATTACTGTTGCTGGTGGCTATTAAAGGGACATTTCCTCCCATTTTCCTTTGTTGTTTTCCACACCCAACATCTGGAAAGCCTCCCACTGAACCAAGTAGGCCTCTTTAGGTCATGACCTTGGTCTATAAAAAGTACTTGTCATTGGTAAGCATTTAACCCCAAGAGGCACCTCTCGGGATTCCATTGCCTGGCTGGGGAATGATGAATGGATGTGACAGGTGAAATGGCAGAGGTTAAACAAAGTCTAGTGATGAATGAGAGCTGCAGTTGCCATGGAAATGACAAAGTAGCTGGTACCATAAGCTACAATGTAACAGACATTTGATTAATGGGATATTTGCAGTGGTGTTTTGTTCTAAAATAAAATCCTGTTGTAAAATCCTTGGATTGCAAAAGGCAGAACAAATTAGATAATCACTTGGTATAGCACCTAGTCCAAACTACCCTGATCGTGTATGTCAGCCTGAAATGTCCTACTACAGCTGGTCCACACTGCATGTGAAATGACAAATTGAATTTAAAAGTACAGTACTGGATCAATGTAAAATTCATTCATTTATTCTTTGATTCCCTTCCACTTATATTCATTGAATTGTTCTTTCCATTCATATTTTATCTCTGGTTTAATGAGTAGCCCTTGTTTTCCTGCTTCATGAGCATTTTGACATAATTCTCCCTTGATAGACTTCCTATCTGAGACAGCTTTCTTGAAGGAATATACACTCTATCCTTGGGCCCCCAGATGTTCTTGGGCTTCAATTCCCAGAAGCCCTGATCAGCAGGAATGCTAGCTTGGGCTTCTGGTAATTGAAGTCCAAGAACACCTGGAGGGCCAAGGTTGAGAAACTCTGCCAAAATCCTCTTGTTTAGTGTAGTAAATCACACAGAGTATACCCATTGGGGATTTAATGAGTAAATCATCCATATGTTCCATTGATTCAAATTGGCCAAGTCTGACTACAACTTACTGAACTAAAATAAGTCACAGTTAGAGTAGGTCTATTTGAATCAATGGAACTTATTAAGGAGTTAATCATTGTTACATTGTGTGAACTGCAGCCAATGTAGCTGTGCTTTCTGAATTACCTATCAAGTTAATTAGAGTGGGCAGCTGATGCCCCTGTGAGATCTGGGACAGAAAAAAATTTGAAGATTGTTGTCTTTTGAATGAAAAAGCTGGGGTAGAGGGATCAATAGATGAGATGATGTTGGAGCTGAAGTTTCTTTGTAGACTAAAGATAGTTCTAACTACATTCATACCATGAAGCCTCACTCTTACCACGAAGTCTCACGTTTTGCTTTGCTTTCTGATATTCTAACTACACAGCTCAGGAAATATTCTCTGCTATATAGTTCTTTGCTGTGAGTATGATTGTTCCTAATATCGAGTCTGAAGGCTGGAGGTCCTTTTCTATATTGCACGAGAAAAACACATTTGTGGATACCTGAAATGTCAATGCAGAAAGGAGAAGGTGAAAGACATGTTAACTGCACTGAAGACCCTCTTCAAGCATTCCTCTACGGAGGCACAAATATCTGCTATGGTCAAGAGTACTTTTTATCATCTTCTGTTAATTGCCCAGCTGTGTCCCTACCTAGAGAGGAGATGCCTAACAACAGTGGTTCGTGCATTGGTAATTTCTAAAATAAACAATTGAAATGTCCTCCACATAGGGCAGCCCTTGAAGACAGTACAGAAGCTTCAACAGGTCTAAAATCTGGCTCCCAATCTATTACAGATATGAAAATATATCCCAGGTTTTGACATGCATAATTCAAGGTACTGATCATGACTTTAAAAGCCCTTAATGGTTTAGGACCTTGATACTTGACAGAACATCTCTCTTTCAAAATTGCTACTCATCACGCCTGTTCCTTGTGGTCCTTGATATTAAAAATTGTGATACCCAAGGAGGGCAAAACAGCTAACACCAGGAACTTAGTTATCTTCTCTCTGGAATAAGCTTCTTACAGAGGATTGTCAGGGGCCATCTCTCTCAGTTTTGAGGAAGCTATTGATAATTAAAATGGAATTATATAAAGCTGCTTTCTACTAGCGTTGACTTGAGATGTTCAAATATATTTTAAAAGTAGGTTTATTGTTTCACCTAGCAATAAGATTTTTATTGAACACTATGTTTGTTAATTGTATGATTTTATTGTATGTTGTGAACTGCCCAGAGAGTGTTTGCACTAACAGGGAAGTTTAAAGATTGAAGGAAGAAAGGGATATAATAGAATGGTAAGAAGCCCCAAAAAATGTGATGGGGGATCCAATATGCTTCCACAAAGTTTCTAGATAGAAGCCAGAAGCCAAATAATTCTTAAATCTATAATGGACTGTGGCTAAAACAGTTTAGCCACATTCCCATTCAGCCATTCTGTTGAAACTTCTGCAAAAAAAAACAACACCACATATTTTAGAGAAGAATGCAAGTGCCAGTATGTAACATTTTAAACCTTTCACTAAATCTGTACAAAACACTTTTTCCCACCATTTATTAAATAGTGGATTAGGAAAATGTGATATTTATTTTTAATTTCACTAAGTGCAAAAAATGTTAAGTATCATAAGACACCAATTAAAGCATGGCCCTAATGCTATCATATTACTAATACCATATCAAAATTATGCTATACAGTGGTACCTCTCTTGAAGAGCATAATGCGTTCCACGGGATTGCTCTTTAAGTCAGTTTGCTTTTTAAGTGAAACACCACTGTAAGTGGCCAATTGTGACTTCTGGCGGGGGGGGGATTGTGAACCCCGATTTATTTGTTAAGCGAGTTTTTGGTTGGTTTTATTTGTTAAGTGAGGTGACCATTCAGAGAAAATTCTGCTCTTTAAGCGAGTTACTCTCTAAGCGAGGTGCTCTTTATGTGAGGTTTAACTGTATTAGTATTTATACATATTAGTCTCACAACCCTGTTCTCATTTGAAAAAGCAGTTACCTAAGTCAAAGGTTATAAATGACAGGGAAAGGATTAATAGTTCATTTCTGTTCCCTAAACAGTACTTCTATTACTTAGCCAGGATTTTAGAGGAAGTACTTAAATGAAAATATTGGAATTCAAAGTAGCTTCTGGAATTTGCACACAGTCGCTTCTTTGCTCCATGCCTGAACAATGGCACTTGCAGATAAAACCTGAGTTTTCCTCCAAATGACCAAACATGAAATATAAGCACACTAATTTGCAACACAAGGAGTACAGTATGGTTGTGCTGAGATACACAGATGAGTTTCATCTTTTCAAAGAGCTCTGTTTCTAATCAAGCACTAACTGTATTGCCTTAATGCCATGGAAGACAGATCACTTCTTATTCCAAAGGCATTATCCCAAATGATGAAATGTCACCTGACATATAAACATGTAAACAGCCCTGCCTTTAGGACATTCCCCTATCCCTTTAACTGGAAAGAATAAGGATTAAATCTGGATCATTTTTCATATTTTCCAATGAACTAGGATCCTCAAACCAAACATTAAAACCAGTTGAGGATGCTGTGGTTTATCACTATAATGTAAAGTAGTGTAGCACTAAGTAGCATAAATTAAAACAATTTCTATCGTTAGTTACCTGAGATCTGATAGAATTCAGAAACACTAGAGAACAGGCACCCTTTTAGAATCAAAATATCCCATCAAATGTGGCTTTAGACCACCAAATCAAGAGAGGGTGGCAGATGTGGGAAGGCTACCTCATTAAATGAAAAAGCAAAGGTCAAGATTTAAACTAAAACAAAATGTAGTACACATGTTATTGAAAATTACTTGCAATTTAGTTCTCTGGTATTCAGAGACTTAGCAAAAATGTAAACCATGTAAATCATGGGAAACATTTCTTTCCTACGATTCTCAAAACTTGAGGTTGTAGTTTCACTAGGCTTAAAAATCATTTCTTCTTTGTCTCACAAGACTGCGTGTCACGAGACGGCTTGTTTTCAGTTCAGTGTTCCTATTTCTTATCTGTAGTTAGCCTTATTGTGGCTACCACAGAGACATGTTCCCATGTTTTGAGAAACTTTCTGTTTCAGTAAGAGTGTACCCTGATTGGTCAGGAAGTACCTCACCTGACTCAGGAATCTCCACTGTGGAGAGAACAGAGGGAGTTCGCTTTTTGGATATCTATGAGTTAACATCTTTCCCTGGGACTACTTCCCTCTTACGCTTTCACAATGATTACCTAGAGTGATTGGCCTTTCTGGACTGGTCATTATGCTATAGGACTATGTTTTGTTTTGGACTGTCTCTGGACAGACTCTTATGCTTTAAGAACCCAATCAATAAACCTATGTTTGCTTCAACAACGTCTCTTCATTGGACTAAAGGGTAAGAGAAGCAATGCATTCACACACAAGCCCCTGAATATGCTTCCTGATTAAACCTCCTTGTGGAAGAAAAGCAGCTAAGGGCTGTTTAGCTGCATTGCCGGCCAGCTCACCCTCTGGTGGCTTTGGTTTAGGAGGGCCAGAGCAGAGGGGGCCGGCTCGTTCTGTGACATGTGGCAACGGTGGGATGTTTATCGGCCCCTGAAGCTGTTTTTTGAGCGTGTCACCCTGACGCCGTGACATGTTCATGGCTTATGGGATCCTAAACCAGCCCTGAAGTAGTTTTGTGTGTGTGTGTGTGTGTCTCTGTGTGTGTGTGTGTGTGCGTGCGTGCGTGCGTGCGTGCGTGCGTGCGTGCGTGCGTGCGTGCGTGCGTGCGTGCGTGCGTGCGTGCGTGCGTGTGCGCGTGCATTCATGCTAAATCTCTGCCCTGCAAGACCCCTACAAGAGCCCTGCAAGAAGGAGGAAGCTTTGTTTACTCAAGCCTGTTTTGGCTGTGTCCTGAGAGTCACAGCTGTTGCTCCTCAGATTGCTGATTTGAGTTTTGAGTTGGATTCTCAAATTCCCAAGACTGAGGGCCATGGGCCGAGGGCCACTTCCAGTCCAGAGGAAAGGAGACGTGATCCTATCCTGCAGAATGGCAGGTAAGCCAGTACCCCTCCAGTCCTCCAGCTTACACCCCAAGAAGCTGTTCCATCCAGATGCCACCTGGAGTTTTGGGATGGGGGAAGAGAAGCGGAAAGGGAACTGGGAGGCAGAAGACCCCCAAATGATGTTTAGCCAGATACAGGTGGGGGCAGAAAGGCCCATGGGGGGTGAAGCTTGTCCAGAATACTTCTGAGACCCCCCTCAACCCCAGGCAAAGTGCCTGCAAGTCCTGAACCCCAAATAAGACTCTTTTGTGCTGAATTAGAGTCAGAGTTTAGCTGCTGTGCAGTCAAGTCCTAAGCAGAGTGGCCTGTTTTTACTTAGAAGCAGTTCCCTGAAGATTATTTCCTTCAAGGCCAGAAGGAGGAAGGAACGTAAACCCTTCAGCCAAAGTTTGTTTTCCTGCCGTGAGGACCAAGCTGCTGATTACATGTGCTATGTTGGTCTTTGAAGACCTTGAGGCCCTACAAATTGCCTCATTTTGCTTGAGAAACCAGTCAACGGTGTGCTCAAGGGTGGAAGAGCTCCAACAAAGTCGGAGTCATCCACGTGTCCAAGGAAGAAAGTGTGCCGAAGTGTGTAGGCCCTATCACACTGAAACGTGTTTATCTACAGGCTGTTACACTGAAGCTCTTTCATCAGCTGGTGTGAGAAGTGGGAGCTGCATTCTAGATGCAGTGATCCTGAAGATTTACTGCCCTTCGTAGGCCAAGGCGGGAGGCCAAGTGCTGAATCGTTGGGGGTAATGGTGATCGCTGTGGGCAACCTGTTCTTCGGAAGGGTCCCAACCAGTGGTGTCAGCAACAAAAGGAGACAGAAGACAGTCTGAGTCCTGAGGTCACAGGAGGGAGACTGAAATTGCTGTGCTTTCTTGAGCTGATGAGAAGCTACTGGGTGAATGCTATCGGAATTCTGTTCCCTGTTTTGTTTCAAAGCCTCACTTAATGGTCACACGGGTGAGGGTGGTGTGGTTGTCTACCTTGGAGTTTGTTTGCTTAATTTGTCTTCGCTGGAGGAGGAAAATGCACATGTTCATGTCAACTGAAAGAAGAACTGATAATGGGACTCTGTGTGGACTTTTGTTCAACTGGCTGTTTGGCTGTTTGCAGATGCAACAACAAAGAAGAAGGAGAGGGGAACTGTCATTGAGTTTTGCCCAGAGTCATTTTGTCCACATTGCAGAATCCTTTAAAAAAAAAAAACCAACAACGGGGGGGGGGGGGAGGCAGGGCTTCTTGTCTCTTTTTCACACAACAGACAACAAACTTCACAGGGACCAGTAATTTCTCATCTTGCAATCTTACCGCATTACAACAACTTGTCTCAATCAAAAATATGGAATTTTGCAAGAATTCTTCATAGCTTTATTTGATACTCATAGCTACCAAACAGCTTGTTACCGCAAATTTTGAGAGTCCAACATATCCTTTTTTATTTACCTCTTTAATAAAGGTACACACATGGGAAAAGGTATGAAAATAGGGGATAAGCCAATATTTAATTGATAGCAAAGAAATAAAATCATACAAGGGTTAATTGGAAACCTCTCCAAGGGGGGAGGATTAAATAGGATTAGCCCACTAGTCACTTAGACTCTGGCAAGGAATGTAAACCTAATGATGTCACCGATTGTCTCCATTGTCTAAGCCTCCGGAGTTAGCCTAAAGGTGTAAAAACTGGTTTATCGGCTTCCTGATAAGCAGAAATTCCTTTTTATTCCTACACAGACAAAAGGAATGAATGCCTGAATTTTATAATCATACATCTGGTTTGATTCTCCTTAATCAAGTTCAATTAAACATTGGTGACCAAGGCAGAGAAAATATGGGAAAAACCACTATTAATCAATAACAAGTTTAAGGCTTAATATAAAAGCCTCAGAAAGTCTATGTGAGCAATTGCATTAAGAGTTGGTGGCCTCCCAGGGGGGGGGGAGATGACTCATCGCTAGAAACAATAGGGACTAATGTCTTGTCTTTATCCCCTAAAAACTCAATGGAAACTTACCTGAGAATGACCCCAAGAAGGAATGTGACAATTTAAGGATTGAAAAGAGACATCTCAGCCTTTTACAATATTTCATCACTACCATTGTATATGTAAACTGCAATGTGTGCTCTTGAAATTACCTTTGCACAATTTTACTAAGCTCTGTAACATGCCATCAAGAAGTGTAAATTACCTTTTTAATTGCCCTCATTTTAGTAAACAGAATTTGCCCCTGCACTCATTGTTCCAGGTTTAAGTGGTCTTCAGTAAGAAGTGTATAAATATTGTTGTACAACAGGAAGAAGGAGGGCTCTGTCACAGCAATCATGATGGAGCCCCCCGAGATTGGTTTTTCATTAAAACGTTTGAGGTGAAGACTTCTGGTCTATAATACCGGTCCCTGTAGATCAGAACCCTTAAAAGCCAATAAAACCAATTTTGTTTTGATCAAAGCCATGTCTCGGTGTCAGTTCTTTTTGAGGTTAATCCATTCTCCACCAAGAAGCGAACCTAGCCTAATTTTGCAGTAACAAGCTGAAGCAGCAAGCAGGGATACATGTGTTTAATCATAGACAGGCAATAGTCTGTGCAGCTGGAGGATACACAACCTCCCTCCTAAGGCCATGAGTTGCCCTGTCTATGATTTTCCCTGGGGTCTCCTCAGCAGTCACACTGACGGCGACAGCGATGGCGATGACAACAACCCTGCATTGAAGAGTCAAGAAATGACTGACTTGGATAAATGAGTTCCTAACCCTGTGGACAGAATAATTTGTACGAAGAAGGCAATTCCCTTCAGGATGATCCAATCGCACATAATCTGGTGGCAAACAGCCTGGGTATGGATTGTCATCATAAGTGCAAGTCTAGCCCCAAACATTTTCACTGGCTGTTCCATGGGCTACATAGAAAAAGCCTCCTCAAAGACTGATATTTTTGAACCACACTCAGGTGAATTCTTGTAATGGCAACCTTATGCTGCCAGCTAATCTTTCTCACACTAGGTCAGGCGAAATGAACTGCAGAATGAACTCTCCAAAAGGTACCTTTGTTTTGGCAGTTTCACATCTGGCCTAGACATGGAAGAAGTTGCTCCATCACTGTGACAGAAACACCTGATTAAGATAGTGAATTATGCTGTCATGAGATTTACACACACACACACACACACACAATCATTTCCACTAAGAAAGAAACAGCAGGGACCTAACCTGGGTATTTAACAGTTTTCCATAATGTGCTTCTCTCTAATATTGTTGTCAAATTCATTCCACTTCCTTCACTAATTACCTTGCGAACAGCCCAGAGAGTGCACTAAATGCTATGGGCCGGTATATAAGTGTAATTGCTATTGATATTCCCTCACACATTCCATTGTTTTTATTAAATCTTATTTTGGACTACCCAAAAGATTAAGAAAGGAATACATAGGTTATTATCCTGTTCTTACACAACCTTCATGGTTTTAGTGGAACCGTTAGTGGAACCATTAAATGGGGAACTTCTCACAGCTGGACTGGTTTGATGCAGGCTCTGGTTTGATCAACCCTGTTGTCTGCAAGTGAAACAACCTTCCTGTCACAAATCTAGCAACCTACTTGCTACTATAATGAGGTTAGGAATCGCTCCAAGAGCTTCCTTGCTACAGGGAGTCATGCAAACTTTCTCCACTTTCCCATTCATTATATCTCTCTCTCTCTCTCTCTCTCCTCTTCCAGTCAAATGAATGGGACAGGTATCAACTTCCTTACCATAAACACAAGGATACAGATTATTACTGTATTGCAAAATGCAACCGAAAATATGTGTCCAGGAAATAGATCAAAAACAACCCCCAGGACATTGGGCCATTCCATCATTCTTTGTTTCTTGGGGGGGGGGGACCCTCCTCTGATCACATCTCTGTTACAATTTTTTTTCTTATAACTCTATCCTTGTTTCCAGCAGAGGCTGAGGTTCTATGTCAGTAATTAGTCTTTATTGGTGGTGGACAACAAGTGAAACCCAAATGAACTGTGGGCAGTGTTTGTCCTTTAGAGTAAATCACCTGCTTTTTATTTAACCACTCTGTGTTTAAAAATTACTCATATATTTTAGATAGAAGAATTTAACCATTTCCTATCACACCAAGGTTGTCGCAAATGTCCTCCTTCCCTTCATAGTCGCATGAGCCCCTCTAGGAGAGATTCCTTTGGTGTCAGTAATGAGATAGGGGTTGCATTTTGGTAAATCAGGCCAGTCCCAGAAGAAGGCATGTTCAAAGCTCTACTCCTTGCATTCTGAGTTCCTGATGAAAATCAGGAGGATGACTTTGGCTATAAATCAAGGAGATGGGAATTACTGAGGGCCCTGTAATACATTTAATGCTACATCCAGGGGGACTTTGATTACCTGTCTTGTATATCCAAAAAATAGTTGATCAGAACTACGGATAGGTAGGGAATTGATTGGGTTTATTTCTTGATATGAACTTCTCAAAATTCAGACATTCACCATAAAAGCAATGGAATGCAAATGAGATATTAAGAGGAGGCCAGAATCAAATGTTAAATAAAGTTTTAAAAAATGATGGATTCATCCCTCTCAAGACAGATCAGTACCATAGGGGTTTAGGCAGCCCCTTGACAATACAAGGGAGATTTCTGTTTGTCTTTTCTAGAAATCTCCCAACCAAAACTAGAAAGTAGTGTTCTCTTTCTAAGGCAGCAGGTCCCAGAATCACACAGCTCCAAGCAGAATTTGACAGGATTGCTGGCAGGGAGTCTTTCTGGGAGTTTTAGTCCAAAGTAGCTTCTCCAAGCCCTGCTTTCAAATCACTCTCTTTCCCTCTCCCACTTCTTCCTAGGCTCTAGCTCAATTTGCACTACAGCCTAAGGGAGCCTTCCCCCAAATCAGTGTTGGGATAAGAGCAGTCTTGCATGCACTAACAGTAGGTATCAGTGAGAAGAGGGTTTACAATCTAATATGACTATCCTTTGCCACTAACTTGATTGGTAAAGTTATTTTCCTGTCTCTGGCATTTAAGGCAAAGTCCCCTCTTCCTGTGCTTGTTTCCATTGTTTTGTTGATAGCCCTCCTTCATCTGACCTCCACATGTAAAGAAGCATGATGGCTCTCTCCTCATGCTGGAAACTCCATTTTTCTTATTTTAATTCTACCGATTGTAACTACAGGTGGTAACTCTAAGTAAAGATACCTTTTTCTACTTTAAATGGTTTGACACTACTTTTATAATGCAAAGCGCTAGTTAGCATGATGGGACAACCAAGCCCGAGGTGGAGGGGAGGATAGTGATGAAACCGAATTAATCTCTCCACATTTCCCTATGCCTTTTTTTCTTTCCAATGTCATACTCTGCTAACTAAAAGACATAATAACCCAAATTATCCAATATGTTTATGGTTTTATAAGACTGACAAAAGGGTGGGCTGGAAATCCATAGTGAATCTAATCCACAGAAAAAGCAGAACCACTTGCTCCATGAGCACACTTATGCTGGTTTAAAAATATCAACTTTCTTATTTCCAAGTGCTGTCAACTTAGTAGGAAAACAACAAAGGCCCTACAGAGGATCCTTCTCAGGGAAATGCTTGTGTTTGTAACAGCACTGGATCTAGTAGCAAAGGATGGGGGAATAGAATGAATGAGAAATTCCTTTCCTCTTGCAACACAGCTGAGGGCAAGTGCCAGCAATTGCAAATCAAAAATAACCGCTGCTGTTCCCTCAACCTGACTGATTTATCTTGCGGGTTTTCTCTAACCTTTAATCACCACTAAATAATCTCTCACTTCCTTGTGGTCTTTCTAATTCCATGCTTTCAGATGGAACTTCCTGTAAACAGCATTGGTGGATCAGAAGCCTAGCATACCCTAGCCTAAACTAGATTTTTTTTCCCAAGCAGTGTGAGACATCTTTGGGGGTAACTTCAGGTTAAATGTGGGAAGAGAAGAAAAGTAAATAATGGCAGCCAAGCCTCTTTTCTCTCTCTCTCTCTCCCAGTTTTTCCTAGAATGTCAGGAGTATTTGTGTAGTCCTTCCCAATTTTACTACCTTCCACATTTTTTAAACTGTCATCCACTACTATAGCCAGCAGTGATAGTTCAACACACCCAGGAGATAGCAGGTTCAGGAAGGTTATACCAGAGATGCAGAAAGAGTGTTTATGAACTATCCAGGTTTTTTAACTTTCTCCTTTGCAAGTTACTGTGCCTACCTGCTTATAATTTTACAATCTCAAGTGTGCTTTTAATCATATTTCTCATATCCCAGTTATATGCATTGTGCTGTACTGGGCTTTACTTACTTACTTACTTACTTACTTACTTACTTACTTACTTACTTACTTACTTACTTACTTACTTACTTACTTACTTACTTACTTACTTACTTACTTACTTACTTACTTACTTACTTACTTACTTACTTACTTACTTACTTACTTACTTCTTCAGATTTATATTGCTGCCCACCCGCCAAGGCTTTCCTTTTTGTCTCTACTATTGTTGCCTTCTGTGAGTAGCAGTGAGCATTATCACATACCCTCCCCCAGGATAACCTTCCACTATTGTGGTTGCCTTGAAAGAATTCCTCCATCACCATTAATGTATTCTCTGCTGCTCATGGGACTGTTAATTCCTGAAGAGGGATGCATCTTAATCTAGTGCCTCATCCTCGACTATTTCATCTTGGACAACCCTGCCATAAGTCTAGATTCATAATAAAATTTTGGTTCCTGGTAGTATTTCTTTCATGTTCCTTAAGGAACCTACACCAATTCACCACATTAAGATATCATTCAAGAAGACGAGCAAGAAACATAAACATGAGAATTATAAAAATAATCCATGGATTATAAAACAAGAAATAGAATGTTTGAATATTTTAATCGTTGGAATAAGCAAACTAAAGTGGTCTGGATTATGACCTGAAATGGGACTAGCAACTCAAAATCTGTATAACACAATAACATATGTACTCAATCCTAGCAGTATAGTACCATTTCTGTAAAGTTTAGTAAATGAAGATGAGGGTGTAACTACACTGTAATTTACCCCTCAGTATGTGCTACAGCAGCATTTCCCAAACTATGTTCCATGGAACACTGTGTTTCATAGAGTTAGTCTTTAAGGTGCCACAAATGTTTGTCTTTTTTGTTGTTCTGTTTTGTTTACTCTCTACTGTACCTTGATTTGTTTACTCTCTAACTTATGTAACTTATTTATTACTTTTTTGGTTTTGGTTTCTGTTATGTAACTTAAAAATCCAAGCCTATCTTTCTATTATGAAAACCAAAATGTTCTGTCAAACTTTTAGGTGTTCCTCAATAGAATAAGTTTGGGAAATGCTGTGCAAGAGTTGGCATAGTTAAAATCAACATATTTCCCATCTACTACACAAGCTGGTGTAAATCTGGGGATTTTTTTTTCATGGATATTTATTGCTTTGTGTTCAACCAACAGAGACTAATGATTTATTTATTTTTAGCAATTCCACTCATGTTAATCAATCAATCAATAGTTTTACCAGTTCCACACCCCCAGGGAGTTTCCACGGTTGAGCAAGGATTCTAGCCCAGGCCCCTGAGTCCTAGTCCTTCAGTCTATCCACCAAACCCCACCGAGTACACTACAAAATAACGTTCATAAACCCTAAGTCCTATTTCATACTACACAAATATTTCATAAATTAATAATAAGTGTGTGCCTCTTGTCAATCATGATTTATGTTGACCCTTTGTAGAGTAAATAATACATAGAAATGGTTCACCATTCCCTTCTTCTGAATACCTATGAAATAAAATACAGTGCAGAGTTGTAACGACACCTCTAAGAACACATAACTCTCATAATGAGGATATGATAGGAACATTAATTCCCATATTTGGAGACGGAAAGTGTCTTCTGAATCATGTGTGCACCGAATGTTATAGGCTGCATTTAAGACTCAAGACATATGTAATGGGTGTTGTTGACATTTTGCTGGAGAGGGAACATTTTGGAAAACAACGGATAACAAATGTACTGTATACAAGAAAAGCCCGATGGCTACTTTATTTGGGGATAGGCAGAAACATACTGCAAAAAATAAAGAGCAAGAGAGGATGATGGCAACAGAAAGGATACTCCTGAAAAGAACAGAAAAAAGAGACTGAAAAATAAAGGATGATCCAATCTGTCAATTTCCTTTTAAGATCATATGTTGGAGAGCCAATATAAAACAATTAAAAACCCTTAAGAACATTTCTGTATGCAGTTCTGCCAGATATGCATTTTTGCAAGCAATTTTGCACCGTGCATTTTGCATGACACTTTTACAAATGAATACATTTTATTTACACGTTTCTCTGGTGTATACATTTTAACTGCAAAACTGTATCAACATTTGGGAAAGTTCAATTATCAAAATATAGATGTGTTTTCTTTCACTTAGTGCCTTAGAAGTCACAAATTAAATAAATCTATGTTAAACTACTGATGAAATTTAATTCTCCTCCATTGCTATTAAAAATCTCTTTAGTCAATGTGTCTTTGAGAAGCTCACAACCATGGTATGGTATGATAATCATTCTGTGTTGTATTTATTTACAATTTATTTTCAGAATCACAATCTCAACACCTGGACAGCTCATGACCAAAGCATCAGGACAGCTCCTGCATCTAAAACTTTGGGGTAACCATATCTGAAAGGAATATTGCTGCTCAAAAAAAGAAGTGCTATTTTAGCTATTATGGCAAATGACACTGAAAGACCCAGACTCAGTGATGGGCATGAGCCGGATGGGACCAGTACACGCATACTGGTAGTAAAAATAGCTGGCCTCGTCCATCTCCCTGCCCCTCCCACCTCCTCCTCGTAGAAGAGGCTTCAGAGGGGGCTGGCTCCATTTCCCCCTTCGTCCAAGGCTTTTCCTGTGCTCTGTTTCACCCCAAAGTGCATCCCCTGCCATTCTGGAGTGTTTGGGGAGGCACTTCGGGGTGAAACAGAGCCCTGGAAAAGCCTTGGACAAAGGGAGAAGATGAAAATAAAGAGGCTTCTATTTTCATAGCTCTATAGTGAAGAGCAATCACATGGCCAACAGACTACACCCACCCAGTCACATGGCCATGCCCACAGTGTGGTAGGGAAATTGTTTGATGCCCACCATTGCCCGGCCTTCGTGAGTTTAGCTAATCTTTTCAAAGTCATTTAATTAGAAGCCATCATCATACCTTAAAGGAATAAATCCTATAGGCCAATACATTTCGTGAAGAACTATATCCTTCTCTTCAACTCAAATTGCTGTCAGTTGGAGGACTGGACGATAAAGAAAAAGGAGGAGTCAAGGATTAGGGATGAGAAGACAATGAAATTAATTGGAAGAAGATGACAATGTTCTGATCCCATTTTAATCCTACCTTTCCAATAAAAACAGTGTTCAAAGAACTGTAAGAAACAACTAAGGCCAATTTAAACATTATGCACAATTGCAATTCTGAGAGAAGTACATTCCACAGTTTAGAACGTCCTCTTCTGTATGCCCATCATGTAGGTTTCTGCAGACCTTTACAAGAGAGCTTCTCCAGAAGATCTCTACATCTGGGTGGGTTCATAAAGATACAAGTGGTCCACTAGATAGCCAAGCGCCAAACAATTTAGGTTCATAAGGTATTGATAGGCAATATGCAATCAAAAATGCAGTGGGAACAAAGAATTCAGTCTTAAGCATCCATAAGGCTACAGCCACATCTCTTGCATTTAGGAGATCCTCCAACTTGAAAAAAAGTGAACATTTGTTGTGTCTAGGCTAACAAGCTCACACTGCCTCCACTGAGAAAAACGTGAGGCTCATGGAGACAAACAAGCTGTTGCTATGACAACTTTGAAGAGATTCACAAAAGGCCTGAAATACATATATATGGTTTTATAAGGATATGTTTTAAGCTCATGAGGTGGAAAGCACCCTGTGTGAGTGAGCTCTTTCTCTGCCCCTTCTTTCCCCATTCATTCCCCAATTTCCTTTTTCTTCCCTTCCAGCCACTGTTGGCATTTTATGCTTCAGCAAGCTCAAGGATGATGATCCTCCTTACACAACTGCACCAGCAGAGTTCTATAACCAATGACGGAGGCAAAATTCCCAGCTCTGATAGGGAGTGACAAGCCTCCGTTTTCCAATATGATATCACTCATGACATCCTTGAAGCACAATGGGCCTCAGAGCTCACAGACTGAGCAGTTCAACCACTGCTGGGCTCCTACCAGTTTGGACTGGTTCAGGTGGGGGCGTAGTAAAACTGGCTGGCCACACCCCCAATACTGGGGGCCCCACCCTTCCCCACCCCACTCCACCCCCTCTTCCTCCTCTCACCCCACTTTGGGCATGCTTCTTTTGCCGCCAAGCCTCTGCCATTGTGCTGACCCATCTGGGCAAGCACAGTTGCTGCATGGTGGCGCTACACAGCGAGTCTTGTTCAAGGATAGTCCAGATACCAATGTCCAAAAGGCAAGTCAAGGTCTGTTTACCAGTAATCCGAGTGAGTAGTCAAATCCAAAGGTTGTCCAGGGGTGTCGTCAGGGCTGGCAGAGTAGTCAGGGTCACGGCAGGCAGTCTGGGATCAGGCAGGATGTTGGTCTTCGCACAAGATTTGTACCAATGCTGGGAGGCTGCAAGAGGCTTGCTTATAAGCCTCCCTGCTAATCGGTATCAGCTGGAACCCTTCTTTGGAGCCTTGCCCTGGCCTGCCTGCCCCTCAGGTGTATCTGTTTCCTAGCCCTCTCCCAGACTGAGGGCTGATCCCTGTCAGAGCCAGACTCCTGCTCTGACAGGTCAGCTGCCAGGGAGAACAGACTTGGGCCAGGCACAGGCTGAGACCCCTGGCTCAGGGCATCCTCAGGCTTGGATGCAGACAGAACTGGACTGGGCATAGGGAGTCACATGCCCATGCCCACCCAGTCACCTGACGATGCCCACAGAGTAGGCCATGCCCCCAGTATGGTAGTAAAACAATTTAAGCCCACCACTGAGTTCAACCATCCCTCTGCCCCAAAAACCTGGGACAGGGATGTTGGAGTCTTGGTGCCTCCCCACCCCCTCACCAGGCCCAGTGGGTAAGCTGTCAAAGGCTCTAAAGAACATGAGCTCTGCACTGGGAGGAGGAAAGAAGAGAAGGGAACCCAAGGGGCAGGCTTTGAGCAGAAAGACCTGCTACTCTACCTTAGAGGGTGGGCTCATGACTGAGCAGACAAGCCCAAGCCATTCAAGACATTGTTGACAGCAAAACTCACAAAGGCCTCTCTCCTCTCACTGGCCAATTTAAAAAAAAACAATAATTGCATGCCTAACAATTAATTGTCTTTCTATGATACCTAACAATGAGATGCCAGAAGGAGCTGTGTCATTCTTGTGGTGATGTCTTCCCTGAGAGTCTCTATTCTAAGCAGGAGACGGCAATAGGAACATTATGGAAGGAATGACACTAGGTGACAAAGTGCATACTCTGTACACACAAGGTCCTAATTTCAACCTCTGGCATCTCCAAGCAGTCTTTCAAAGATACTGCCTAAGAGATCAGACATGTAAAGAAAGCCAGAAAGTCTGTCCAAGTTAACCTACTATGATAGTATTGTTGACCATACTGGCAGCAACTCAACGCTGATCATCAGGCAGTAGTTAACTAACCTGGCAACCCTGAGGACTAGCAGCCTTGGGTGTCAAACTCCACCAGGAAGGGTGATGGTCCCCAAGTGGATGAAATCCCACTTGAATCAATCTTGATGGAGGGTAGCAGCTTCATCAATACTGGCCTTGGACTTATGAGGACTTGGTGTGCGAAAAGGGCTCAGGAACAGAAAGTGACTTGTGGAACTGGAACAGTGGTACGGGTGTCACACTATGATGCAGAAGGCAAATGGAAGACCACTTTGTTATATTGTCCCCAGGACAATAGTCAATGTTTGGAAACAGATACAGCACTTGAAGAAGAAGAAAAGCCATGCAGTGGTACCTCACTTAAAGAGCATAATGCGTTCCACAGGATTGCTCTTTAAGCGAAACACTTGGAAAAAGCACTGCCACCACCATGGGTAAGTGACCAATCATGACTTCTGGCAGGGGGATTGTGAACCCCGTTTTAGTTGCTAAGCAAGTTTTTAGTTGTTCTACAAGGCAACCATTTGGAGACAATTCTGCTCTTTAAGCGAGTTAGTCTCTAAGTGAGGTGATCTTTAGGCGAGGTTTTACTGTACTTAACTTCTGAGGACAATTCAATACAGGGGTACATTTGGGGCTGACCAGGACTTGCATGAAAACTGCTATTAAAAGTAATCTTTCAGAAAACTATTTCTCTTCTAAGAAAATACTGAGATCCTTTTTTTAAAGGGTAAAAACAACCAACTCCACTTCTTCTGGAGAAAATGTGTGTCCTTTGCCAATTGTCTGAACATTGCAAGTTTCCATCTGGGAAGCTGTAACTACAGAAACAAGAAAAGCTCCCACACACACACCACCAAGCAACCTGAAATAAGAATAAAACTATGTGTTCAAGAAGGAACAAAAAATAAAAACATTCATAGATTTTGTCCCTGAAAATTCTGGCACAAGCTTTATGTTGTTTGTATGGCAGGGAAAATACCAATATGTTTGTGTGACCTTTATATTTCAGTTGAGGGGACTCTTTTCCTAAAACCCAACCCTATTGCATCCTAATTGTTGTTTCCAGACAAGTCTTTTGAGGTACAAACATGATTAGATCAGTAGCTCAGTTGTAACTTTTATATGTCTTTTGTCTTTCCACTGTTTCTTATGTATTTTTCCTTACCAGAGGAAAGGTTGGAGAGAGAAATATGGAACACCTCCACAATGCCTTTGTTAAAGTGGTGTTAGGAGCTATCCATCTGGAAGCATCTGATTGCAGATCCCAGAACATTGCTTTGGAAAAGTAATTCACTGTAATTCATCAAAGTGGCTGGTTGTCATCATTGTTACAATATTTAAAAATAACTTCCACTTCTCAAAAGTTACAACAGTTGCTTTTGGCTACTTTTTCTGAATGCTAGAAGATGAGAGCCTCTGATATAAACCACCCCTCCCATCTGCCTTGTCATAGCCTCAACACTCATGAGGCAAACAGAAATTAGTATGTGAACAACATGACAGTCCTCATATGGTCTGGGGGGAAATTTGCACCCTATATCTACTGAATCTGGCAGGCTTCACCACATCAGAAAGGGCTATTATGCCTGCATATTTCATCTAGTTCTCAAAAAAAAGTTTATTTCCCTTTTGTACCTAG
The DNA here is from genome assembly GCA_030440675.1 of Furcifer pardalis. Taxonomy (NCBI): domain Eukaryota; kingdom Metazoa; phylum Chordata; class Lepidosauria; order Squamata; family Chamaeleonidae; genus Furcifer; species Furcifer pardalis. The sequence continues at coordinate 111,113,208 of CP126893.1, forward strand.
TAGGGACCCATCCAAAGTTTAAGATAACTGAACTGAGGTACATTTGGAAAGAAGACATAGAAGATATTGTCTAGGCCAGTGGTCAGCAAACTTGGCTCTCCAGCTGTTCTTGGACTTCAGTTCCCAGAAGCCTTGATCAGCAGGAGTGCTGACTTGGGCTTCTGGGAATAGAAGTCCAAGAACACCTGGAGAGCCAAGTTTGCAGACCCCTGGTCTAGGCCCTTGACAATATTGTCTAGGCTCTAGACTCTAGGGGGTCTGATGTGAAGGGACCCATCATCTAAAGCACGTCTTTCTTCTCCTTCCATGTCTAGGCCACATGTGAAACTGCCAAAATGAAGCCATCTTTTGGTGAATTCATTCCATAGTTCGACCTTTTGAATACAGCATTCATATATACAGTAAGAGCCATACAATTTTGACAACAAACAGACAACATCCTCACAGATGTAGAATCCTCTTCCTGCCAGAGATTTAACAAAGCCTAAACCTGAATATTTTTAAAGCTAAAAATTTCCTAGTTTATTTCCTTTGAGATTTGATGGGCCAAATTAAGAAAGAGGCATTTGTAAGGGGCATTTGTAACTGCTAAACCACCGTAGGCAATAAAAATCGAATATAAAACATCTAAAATAAACAAGTAAAACCCATATGGAGTTTGAGTGAAGAGATTAAAACCTTGGTGGCGATTGTCAGTCTGAATGACGTTTTATTATTTATGTTTATTTTGCCACTAGAAACCAGACCTAATTATTACAAATAAGTTTACAAGAATGCCGTGTCAGAGCAAAACTGAAAGCCAAAATCTTTAGCAACATATAGTCAACTGATAGTTCAGTTCCCAATCATTCCACAAACTAGTCTTCATTCCAACTAAATGGTCTGGCTTTCGTATCCTGTATTTTTGGAGCAAAAGAAGGAAAAGCAGGGCAAGGCAATCTGTTCTTCTTAGGAAAGAAACAGCTCATCTGTTATGAGAGGTGCTTTTCCCCTGTATAGCCAAAATAAGTTTTTCTTCTTTTTTTAACAGTTGTGTGTGATGTCAGTATTTTACTTGGGGAGGAGGTCACTTTGCAAGTTGTTGGTTGTTGTTGTTTTTTACAGTCTGTGTGTCCTTTACTATAATGTGTTCTGTGTTCTGTGTTGTTTTAACTTCTGATGATTTTTTAATTTTGACGCTTTTATTGATATTGAGTGTTTAGGTTTTATTTCTGTTTTTATCAGGATGTAAGCCGCCCAGAGTCGGGTCCTCCCGATTGGGGCGGGGTATCAAATTTAATAAATATAAATAAATAATAAATAATGAGCATTTGTTCTTTGCATTAATATAAACGTATTTCATAAACTGTGATAGGTTGTTATTTTTTTACTTGTGCAGGTAGGAGAACTGTGTAAAAAGTATTCCAAGTTGGAGATTTGGCAAAAAGAATATTAGTACAGCATTTCCAAACCATGCAGGATGGTGAGGACAAAATTTGGAAAGTCACCTTGTAAACCAATATGTGCATAGTCAAAGCAATGGTATTCCCGATGGTAATGTATGGTTGTGAGAGCTATACCACTAGGAAAGCTGAGGGCAGAAGAATAGACACCTTTGAGATGTGATGTTGGAGGAGAGTTTTGAGAGTCCCCTGGACAGCGAGGAGAACAAATAGGTCAATCTTAGAAGAAATCAACTCTGACTGCTCCCTTGAAGGTCAAAATAGTTAAGATGAAGCTAAAGTACTTTGGACATCAAATGAGAAGAGAGGATTCACTTGAGAAAGCCTTGATGCTGGGAAAGGTGGAGGGCAAAAGAAGAAGCGGGCGACAGAGAATGAGATGGCTAGATGATATTGTTGATGCAATGGGCACAGAGCTGGGCGGGCTGAGGAGGATGGTGGAGGACAGAGGTCCCTGGAGGGCAATGGTCCATGGGGTCACAAAGGGTCGGAATTGACTGTGCGACTGAACAACAACTTTTTTGTTGGCCTATTAACCTTCAACATCACCCCTTTGTTGCTATCTAGCCCAAATAACCAGTCTGTGGAATTGGGAGTAGATGACAGAGAAGCCTTGTCTATCCTTTTTGACTAGCTCACCTCTTCTTCCAGCAACATCTATTGCTAAGCTGATATTGTTAGGGTCTTCTATCAATCACATCCTTATTTTCTTTCCTTTTTGTTTATTTTTCTAATGCATAAAATATGCCATTTATCCTCTGTGCTTTTTTGAGCACATGTCTATTTAGTTGGGATAATAATAATGATACAGTAATTTCATGTCAGAAATTATTCTGGATTGAAAAGATTTTTAGTGGAGAAACTCCACTCAGGGGACACCTGAATGAGGCTCCTTTCTTATCCCCAAGATCTTTTCCCACCGAAGTGATCTCTATTTATCTACTTGCAATTTCTTGCTTTCGAACTGCTAGGTTGGCAAGAGCTGGGACAGAGATGGAAGCTCACTCCATTGTGCAGCACTCAGGTCTTGAATTGCCAACTTGCCAACCTTCCAGCTAACAAGGCAAGCTTCTTAACCACTGAGCCACTGCAGTCCCTTTTAGTTGGGATGAAGCTTTAGGATTTCCTACATATAATGTTCAAAAGTTAGTTGTTTGGTTTTAACAGATTCTTCTGGTTCATTGTGGATCTATTATGAGATCAACACCCTACAAACAAGACTCAGTATTTTGCTTTCTTAATCATGTTTACAACAATTTGAAATTGGGGGGGGTGGATATGATTCTCAGGACAGTTGACCTCTGGCTGTGCCTCTCTCATAAAGCTTCCTCAATTAACCCATTAGCAGATGTGTAATGTCATAACATTTATCTTGCAAAAACAGAACCCAACTCCTCAAACCAACTCCCATCACAGATCTTCTGTTATTACCACTGTAAATAGCCACACTGATTGCATGATATTACTAGTTGTAAATAACTCACTGATTTGCATACCCATCTGTTGGGCCTCTATGCCAGATTTGAATAAATGTATACTATGACAATCCACTCTTATATCTGATGAAGTGGACTTGGTCCACGAAAGCTAACATTAAGATACAGGAGATAGTCTTTAAGGTGCCACAACATTTTTTGTCTTGTTTTGTTTTGTTTCTCTCTGATACACTTTTTAAAAAGTAATCTGTTACAACCTACCTCCCAAAAGTAGTTAGCTACAATTATGCTGCAAATGTTAAGATCGATTCTTTAATTTTTTTATTACTCAAAACCAAATAAAATACAGTACAGTGGTACCTCAAGTTACAAATGGTTTGAGTTACAAAATTTTCACAATGCGAATAAAAATCAGTTGAAAATAATGGCTTGAGTTACGAATTTTTCCAGAACAGATTAACTGGTTTTCAATGCATTGCTGTAGGAAACCATGTTTCAAGTTATGATTTTTTGTTTTTAATGCATTCCTGTGGGAAATGTGAATTACAAATTTTTCATAACATGAAAAATGCCTTGGAATGCATTAAATTTGTAACTCGAGGTACCACTGTATATCCTTTTCGGATACAGTGGGACCTCACTTAACAAGCAGCTCACTTAACACAAAAATTACATAACAAAAGGAAATCCATAGAAAATAGTAGCTCCATTAAGATTTTTTCCCCAGAATGGATTAATTGGTTTTCAATTAATTCCTATGGGAAACTGCATTTCAGTTAACAAATTTTGGTTTTCAATGCATTCCTATGGGAAAATGCATTCAATGCATTCCTATGAGGAATTCGCTTTACAAATTTTTCATAGTACAAAAGATCCCAGAGAACGCATTAAATTTGTTAAGTGAGGGTCCACTATACTTTGCTTTTTTGACAGAGTGCCTCACAATCAGGGGCGTAGCTACCACAGGATCTGCCATATCAATTATACAGGGGCCACGGGGGCCCCCAACGTGCATAAGCAAAAATTAATTAAAACTTCCCAAAAAAAATTTATTTCACAAATGACAAAAGTCAAAAAAAGCAATTTATTTTTTCCCGGCGTAAAGCGTGCATTCAAAAGTTGGCAACACCCTACATCGGTTATCGCGGGCTGCGGGATTTCCCCGTTTAAGTCATTTACTTCAACGGGGGAATCCCACAATAATTGATGTACATACGATACGATGATACGATGATAAACCACGGACGGAGAGCAGTGTTTATTGATAGATAATTATGATGAATAAATATTTCTTTTAAATTTATGCAAAAAAAAATTTCTTTTGTGAGAAATCTTTACCCTTCCTAAGGGCCCCCAAACAATTTTTTATACAGGGCCCCACCAAGGCACGCTACGCTTCTGCTCACAATCAGTGTTGTGTGATACAAAACACACTTCGAAGTGCTAGTCGAATAACTGTTACTAATATCGGCTCAGGTGATGGGTGGTGGTGGATATGGCATTCCTTGCTGGTGGCTCATACCTTTACATAAAAAAAGAAGTGAAGTTATCCTCATCACATTACAGTGTGGTGCAATTTATTTGTGTATCAGTTATGCTATCTCAAAGAGAAGAATTAATTGCAAGTAACATACTTATAATACACACACCATGGTTGAGCACATTATAGTGTCCAAGGCTTTTTTTGTTTTTTGTTTTCTAGAGAAATCAGGGTGGGAGAAAGCTAAGGGACCAAAACAAAACAGCCAGTTCACAGTTTGCCCACTCCTGCCACTAGACCTTCTTTCCTTGTGTTCTCCACCTTCCTGATGATACACAGTTAATACGCCCCACTAAAGCAACTCCCACACATAGAAGGAACATGTTGTTCTATTTCAGAATATGATAAATTCAGATACTCTTGAGTATGTGTCATTCAGGTTTAATCTGATCCAAACCCAGTACTTATCTTCCCGAATGACACACTCTCTTTTCCTTCCACGGATATGTTAGCTAAATATATTTGTTTTCTGAACTGTATATGTTTGCAGTGTCATGTTTGCAGTCACACACAAAAAAAAACCAGCAAGGTTGCAATACTTGGCTTTGTTTTGAACTACTAATGAAAAGAGCATAGAAATCAATGGATTACCACTAAGGGGAAAAAAACCATGTACTATATTAGCATTCTAGCTTTCAGTACTAGGGACTCTGTTGCATTACATGTACATGTCACTGTTTTTGGCTTGAATGCATTTTGCACAAAAAGAAAACAAAGGGAGCAATCAAATGGGCATATAGCTCGCAATCTGGTTCCCTTTTGATGTGGTCTACTCTGCCTTATTTTCTGGGGACCACATCTGCCAGATAAAATAGATCACACAGTCTTTTAAGCACAAACCAGATCATTCCAACTTCCCCCATCTAATGGCACTCTAATGCTTTACAGCGAAAGTTAATAGAAATGGACAAGAATCGAAACGGTGCTACCCCAGGTATCTCTACTTATTAAAAGGCATAACAAAATCTTGAAGATTTCATGATGTTTCCCAACCACAAAAGCAGTATTAGAACCAGAAGCAATGGTGGGAAGGACTTTTCCGTTCCATCATAAAACTCTACAATGCAGAGAAAGTTCCATTAAAAGAATGATTGTATGATATTGCCCAGCTTCCAATATGTGTGGAACAAAGATACAATTCTTCTTGTGCAAAACTGAAACAATTCTTCTTGCTAGGCCAAAAAGGTTGATTTTTCACAGGTTTGGACTCTCCAAAACTAGTGAAAGAGTCATTGCAGAAAACTGGGACTCTTACTTGTCAAATCTGTTCTCCTCTGGTGCTCCCATTTTGCAAAGTTGGGTAATTTGTTTAGTCTGGCTGAGATTGACCTTCCTTGGTCATAATATAGCTGGATGAACTTTATATCTGGGTGGAAACAGTCATGCTTAATGTCTCCTCTGTAAACATTTCTTTGAGACAGGTATATAAGCAGGTACCTTGTTGCCATGACTCTGGTGTTTGGCTCATCTCCAAGGTTACATAACCCAATCAAGAAGCCAATTTTCGATTACTTCCTACATAGTGCATAATGCTGTTTGGTCATGTTTGCTTTCTGAGGTGTGCCAGTAATTTAATCCTTCTCCCCTTTTGCCTTTTTACAAGGTGGTATAAGCACAGTTGTAGCCAACAAACATCCACAAATACCTCCTCACAATATTGGCTTCTTCACAACAGCAATGTAATGGAGGGAGTCTAAATTCATGTCTGAACCTCTGCGAACAACAACATGGCAAGTCGTTGTCATAACACCACTGTCGGAATGCTTTGGTTTCAAGGGTAATGACATTAATTATTTTAAATGTAAGATGATGTAATGTTTTGTTGTCATGATGGCTAAAGCCGCTACATTCGAAGAGTAAAAGAAGGAATGTTTAGTCATTACTCCTCTTTTAGGGAGATCTGAGATGATTTTTTTGTACTTTTTAAAGTTTAATCATAAAAAGAAATCATTGTTTTAATTTTTAAAGAGGGTGTTATTTTAAAGTTACATTTAAATGCACTATTTTTATTTAAAATATTTAACTTTAAAAGCTAATATTAAAATCACACACTCTTTAAACAGTGAGGAAAATTAATATGCTACAATATTTTGAAAAAGTAAAGAGAAACTAATCACTTTTTTTAAAAAAAAGTCTTAAACTCTGATTGCAGTTTTATATTTCTGTGAGTGAAAAAGCACTGTTCATGAGTAGCTCCCTCTGCTAAGCAGTGCAGCTTTTGTTTAAGGCCTACCATCTGTACGAATGTCTGCACAAGCTCTATGATTCACTACCACACACACTCACAGGCACCAGATTTAATGTCAGTTGTAAACAAAGCAATTTGCCCCTTCTATAGCAGCTATAAATTTTGGCATGTCAGCACTGTGGGTGAGATCAGTCAGCAATAGAAAAACATGAAAGTATTTTAGCTTTGCTACATCAAGTCAACTGTTTCAGGTATCCATCTGTAAGACAGTCTGAACGTACTTGTGCCAGGGCCACATAATGGCTTCCTATTTCCTAAGCAGCAGTCAAATGCTGTCTGCCTGTGTATTTTCATTAAAAAGCTCCCAGCCGAGTCACAATTTGTTTCCACGGGATACCATTATGAAACCAATGATGCATACACAATACTGGTGCAGCTTCATTTGACAAAAAGTATTTGCCATGATTAGAATTTACATTCTGAGATCTCATCAGTGTAGCCTTTCATTTGGCTCACCCACCAAAGTTCACCTGACAATCAGTGACATCAAAGGACAGTTCAAAAGAGCCTTTGCTCACAGATCCATGTAAGACAGTGCAGAAAATTATTCCTTAAATATCTCACATATTTTGGAACCCCTATTAGAGTTGGTATAAGTCAGATACAACAAGATGGTACATAACAGCATCAACAACAAAAGTGGTGTGACAGGTGGAAAGATCAAGAAGGATACTTCAAGGATGAAGAAGTCAATGGACAAGCAGGTTTTTAATGGCAGTCACATCCTGATACAAAGCATGTTTGTAGCCATAACCAAGAATCACTAGTTTAATCATTGGAATGCTGTTGCTTATCACAGTCACTCACACTGGGCCAGTAATGGCCAACCTTAGCACTCCAGGTGTTCTTGGACTTCAATTCCCAGAAGCCTAAGTCAACACACCTGCTGATCAGGACTTCTGGGAATTGAAGTTCAAGAACATCTGGGGTGCCAAGGTTGGCCATCACTGCACTAGACTAAAGGTAATCATAAATGTCACACTTACTTGAAAGTCAGTCATATTCAACTCTAGGGTTCAGTGCTCATCTCCATTTACAGTGTCTGCAGATGTTTCTGTGGTCGTTTCTGTTTCTGTGGTCGTAAAGCACTTGCCAGTCTCAGGTGGCTAGTTCAAGGAGCCATGCCGCCACTACTGATAGTGATAGGGCCGGGGCAGTAGCACGCCCTCTTGACATATAGTAGGAACGTAGTAGCTGGAGCTGCGCCTCTCCCCTGGAAAGAACAACATCACTAGCCAGCCAAAAGCTAAGTGAGGGTTTGTATTCTGTGCAGCAGTCTATGTTGCTGCAAATTCCAAGTGCATTCTGCCATACTTGGAGTTACAGCCATAATGTGGAAGGGGGACGAGTCATCTTTCTTATTGCCCTCACTTTCACTCTGTATGCCCTCCTGTAGCTCTTGTGCTTGACAACTTGACAAAGGAGATTGAAACGCATTTGTTCCTTCCTTGAGTTCCCAAGGAGAGAGCCTCTCTGAATGCTTGATTTTTCTTCCACCAAAACTTTTCTGAAGGTCATGTTAATTAAGAGATCAACTCATCAAAACCACTAATGCAACAGTGTGTCTGTGTATATCATAAATACTGTTGAGACTCACTATAAATTAAGACTGTCTGTCTTGCAAGCCTGGTTAATATCCTGGCTCCAGGCTATAGGAAATTCCACAAGCAGTCCTATATTAAGAACATAAATTTGTAAACATCTTTTTACACAGCCAGCCCGGGCAAAATACTACTAAAGAATACATAGTGCATGTACTTCAAAAAATTAAAACCTAATTACATCTTCATGGCTACATCTACAATGCATGTGCCAGCAAACAATTTATGCTAGGGAACAGCAGACTGTTGGTCTGCCAGGTGTGTACTTCTAAACTCTCATTGATAGCAGATTAAAAAGTATGGGCACTGTACAGATTCATTCTGTGGAAACCACACATTTTAGACTAATGAGACACACTGAGGCTTATGCTTGCTTTCTACTCCCTCACTAATCTCATGTTTCACTAGAAAATATGCTAGTTTTAACACTGTTCATTAATAATAATTTAGTGTCAGAAATTATTGAGTTGAAAGGATTTATTTATTTATTTATTTTTCTGATTTATATTGCAGCCCAACTCCAAAGACTCTGGACAACTCACAGAAAATAAAAACAATCACATTTTAAAAACCAATAGAAACCAATTTAAAATTTGGCTGGAGAAACTCTGCTCAGTGGGTGCCCAGATGAGGCTCCAAAGATCTTTTCCCACTGAAGTGGTCCCTATTTATCTACTTGCAATATCTTGCTTTCAATCTGCTAGTTTGGCAGGAGCTGGGACAGAGACAGGTACTCATTCCGTCATGCACTACTGAGGTCTTGAACTGCCGACTTGCCACCCTTCCAGCTAACAAGGTGAACTTCTTAACCACTGAGCCACCACAGTCCCTGTATCCATTAATATCCCCATTATAGTTCAAGAAGGATTGACATGAACACTCAATCAGACAAGTAGAGGTAAAAGTAGGAAGACAAATGAATGAGATACTTGTGAGTTAAAAGAAGAGGGAGGCAATCTGGACAGTGCATTGAAAATTTCTATGTACATTTATTATTATTATTATTATTATTATTATTATTATTATTATTATTATTATTATTATTATTATTATTATTATTATTATTATTATTATTATTATTATTATTATTATTATTATTATTATTTCAAATTTATACCCCGCCCTGCTCAGGCGAACCTGCCTCTAGGTGACTTATAGATTATTTTTTTAAAAAAAAACAGCATAACAGTCACAAATTCCACATTATCATAATCACAATCATCAAAGTATCAGAGATACAGAGAGAGAGAGAGAGAGTATGTCAATAACACAGTAACAATCAGAAAGTATTGATATTACAATAAAATGTTACAAAAAAGTATTACAAAAAACAACAGCATAAACAAAACCACATTTACTGAATCCTGCAATGATTATAAACAAAATCCTACAAAAGTAACCAGGAAGTTCAAAAGAAGTCCAAAAAGGATCTGTATTCTGTACATTTACAGATCTCTTCTCCCCAAAGGAAAGGAGGGGGGAAATCTGTGACCAAATTAGCTAGATCAAAGGGGAAGTGGGAAGAAAGTGACAGAGGACTTGAAGTGTATTTTGCAGAATTCATGTTCGCCTTTCCAAAGGCCAACCCTTTGATGTAATAGGAACAGAAGAGTTGAATAACATAACAACTGCTCACACACACACTTTTTTTTTAACAATAAGAAAGAAAGCCATTTGCTATTTACACTTTCCTTTATAATTGAGCTGCATGGCTCAATTAAATCTAACTCTGCGTACAGAAGACAGTTTAAAAATGCTTAAGATAACTGGAGCAGCATTTGTCAACCTTACAGTTGCATATGGCACTGTCCACTATCAAATGCTGCTTAAAATCCTTACTTGGGATCATGGCTGGTTTAGAGTGGAGTGCACGTCCACAAACAATAGACTGGAGTGCACACCCACAAACAATATTCTGCATAGCAGAACATTTTAGTGTCATATGGTATAAATCAGCACATGCCGAACAAGCGTATGTAGTTTCTAATGATTATTACTGGCTGCCTAAAACCTACTCACACTGAAAAGGTATATTATTTGACTGGGATTACTCTTCTTGAAGTATGTTGAGAAGCGCTAGCAAATAATGAATGAATTAAGGCCATACTGTATCAATCCCATCCACTTCATGGACACCAATGTTCTACTTAATGGCTAAAATCAAGGAGAGGTTTACTGCACACATCTCAAGTTTCAAACATTAAACCAGAAAAGGCTAGGCTAAATCTATGGAGAGCAAAAAAAAAATAACATACTTTGTCAAATGGATGAATGCTGAAAAGGGTTTTCCACCTGGACAAGATTCTGACTGGATCATTTGGAAATCAAGGTCTCTGGACAAAATTAAGGCCCAACAAATCTTTGGTTTTCTAAGAACTGAGGATGATTAAATAAGTGAGACAGAGAATAAAGCAATGTTGATGGAAAACTCAGTGAATCCGATCAAACATCATCTAGAGCTCATTGGAAAGTCTACTCCATGGCAGTGGAGGCAGCACAGTTGCACTTGCATCCAGTGGCGCTCTTTTGGGAAGTTAGTTGTCCAGAACTACATTTGCACCATTAAAGCTGGTGCACCAACTGTCCCAATTCCTTGAAATGTCTGGTCTGATCAGAGTGAAACATGTGTTGGTTACATCTCATTTGTCTTACTGCTATGCACTCTACATCAGGGTCCCCTTGAAAAGTGTTCAGAAAATGCAGCTGATTCAAAATGCTGCAGCCATATGGTTAGCTCTGGTTACAAGAAGCTTCTAACTCCCTTATTACATACAACAGGTTCACTGGCTGCCAGTCTGTTTCTATGACCAATTCAAAGTGTTGATTACTACCACAAAAGCACTATATGGCTTGAGTCCAGCCTAGTTAAAGGCTAGATGCTGAACTTGACAACTGGAAGGTCTGCAGGTCAGCAGTTCGAGACCCGAGTGCTGCACGATGGAGCGAGCTCCTGTCTCTGTCCCAACTCCTGTCAACCTAGCAGTTTGAAAGCAAGACATTGCAAGTAGATAAATAGGTACCATTTCAACTAGAAGGTAACAGTGTTCTATGGACTCTAGTGTCTAGTTATACCTGCCACATGACCATGGAAACATCTGCAGACACAGACAGCACCGGATCTTTGGCTGTAAACCTGCTCCCAGGTTTTGGAATGCTCTACTCAGAGAACCGGTTGACTCACTCCTTCTTGTCCTTCTATCCTCAGGCAAAGACCTTCTCCTATAGGTGGGCTTTTAACCCATATGTGTCTCAAGAATGCTATTAATTAATTCACAGATTTTGATTTTTCATGTTTTAACATTCCTTTTATCTTGGCTTTCATCTTGATAGATAAATTTGATATTATATAGTAATTTTAAAATTACAGTATTTTTAATAGCTTAAGTTGTTGTTAGCCACCGCAGGTCTCCTATCAGGAGAAAGGCAGCATACAAATAAATAATAATAAATAAGACAGGCAGACAGAAAGAAAGACAGACAGATACAAACACATTAGCTAGCTAGCTAGCTTCTGCAAAGGCTGTTTAATTTTTGTGGAAGGCATACCCCTGAATACAGAAATCTACAAGAAAAATCCCACCTTTTAATAATAAAGTTTCAGATGAAATGTTTAATAGAAATAATGTAACAACAAAGAAATGACGACAACTTTAATTATATATCTGAAATTTCCAACATCCCTCTCAGAAACATCCCTCCCAATGCAGTTACTTGATTGACTTTCCCACACATAATTAAAATCCTTTCCAGAGTATATTAATGGCACAAGAAAGGCAGTCAACGCATAAGAGGAAACATCAGATTAGAAAAGGAGCTGCTCAGAAGTAATCACTGGCACCTTTCAAATGCATTCACAACTGCTAATATTAGAGAGGGGAGTCTTTAAATGTCTCACTTGCTTGAAAGCCACTCATGTCTGACTTTAAGGGAAGGTGCTCCTCTTCATTTACAAACAAAGAGACAGTATCAGCAGACATTTCCATTGTCATGTGGCAGGCACGACTAGTTGCAGGAGCACATGGAATGCTGTTACCTTTCCTGCTGAAGCGGCACCTATTTATCTACTTGTAATTTCTTGCTTTCCAACTGCTAGGTTTTCAGGAACTGGGACAAATGATGGGAGCTCGAACAGATCTCAAACTTCTGACATGCCGACCTTCCAGTAATCAAGCTCACCGTCTTAACCATCAAGTCACTGCAGCTCTCGGGGGAGCATTTCAGACCCTAAAAATATGAACAATTGTTATAACTGGAAAAGGCAACAACAAAGATTGTTTATGTATTGTACTTGTGTTGTGATTACAGCTATTCATTTATAGTTACTTCCTTGATTCTCACAATCTTGGGTTGATTAAGAGGTAGCTGCAATTTTTGCTAATTGAAGTCTTCTTCCTCCTATCCCATGAGCTCCATGGGCTCTTGATGGTGAAAGCAATTACATGGCATACATAGGTGTCTCAGAAAAGAAATAAGAAATTCTTAATTTATGAAAAATTGTGTCCACTGATGACTTGCTGTATGTAGTTTAACTTATTAGGATTTCCACAACAAAGTATAAAGGAGAGTAGAACAAGGATGTACAATATTGCCACTGCTTTCAAATTTGTACTCCAAGAACATATTTGCAAAAACACTGGCTCAAAGGTCAGCAGAACACCTTATAGGCCTCATGAGAAATCTGTACAAGAGTCAAGAAGCAACACTTAGGACAGAATATGGAATGATGGAGTGGTTTGGAATAGGAAAAGGAGTAAGACAAGGCTGCATTTTGTCACCCTGCTTATTCAACGTATACACAGAGCACATAATGCACAATGCAGGAATGGAGGAATCACAATTTGGGATCAAAGTAGCTGGGAGAAACATCAACAATTTGAGATACGCAGATGATACCATCCTAATGGCAGAAAGTGAAGAAGACCTAAAGAAGCTCCTGATAAGGTTGAAAGAAGAGAGTGCAAAAGCTGGCTTGAGACTCAACATCAAGAAAACCAAGATAATGGCAACAGGCCCTATCAGTCCCTGGAAAATAGATGGGGAAGAAGTAGAAGCAGTGACAGATTTTACTTTCTTGGGATCCAAGATCACTGAAGATGAAGAATGCAGCCATGAAATAAAAAGGTGGCTGACTCTTGGTAGGCAAGCTATGAGAAACCTGGGGAACATAGTTAAAAGTAGAGACATCACCTTGCAAACAAAAATTCACATAATCAAAACAATGGTATTCCCAGTGGTAATGTATGGCTGCGAGAGCTGGACCATTAGGAAAGCTGAGTGCAGATGAATAGACACCTTTGAAATGTGGTGTTGGAGGAGAGTTTTGAGAGTACCCTGGACAGCGAGGAGACCAAATAGGCCAATCTTAGAAGAAATCAACCCTGACTGCTCCTTAGAAGGTAAAATAGCAAAGCTGAAGCTGTAGTAGTTTGGAGATCAAATGAGAAGAGAGGACTCACTTGAGAAAGCCTTGATGTTGGGAAAGGTGGGGGGGGAGGAAGGGGGCGGCCAAGAATGAGATGGCTATATGGTATTGTAGATGCAGTAGGCCCAAAGCTGGGCGGGTTGAGGAGGAGGATGGAGGACAGGGGTGCCTGGAGGGCGGTGGTCTATGGGGTCGCGAAGGGCCGGAATTGACTGTGCAACTGAACAACAACAAAAGGACAGCATTGGAGTCAAGGGAGAGGTTATCAACAATGCTCATGATCAGCATTATTACCTGATGATTCAGATGAGTTCCCCAACCTTTGTTTTTTTTTTACTTCAATTCCCAGAAGAATAAATCAATTCCCCAAAGCACTGAGCAGCCAATGTATTGACTTAGGCTTCTGGGAATTGAAGTCCTCATCTGAGATGTGGGGCCCAAGTTGGGAAACACTAATTTAGATGATCCTCAAAGGTTACTATAATTTCAATGAAGTTAGCAATAAAGCTGCTAAAAATATCAAGTTCTTGGTAATCAGTAAAAAAACTTAAATTGAAAGCACATGGCATGTTGGCAAAAATAAGTACAGTTCCTTGTAATTTGGTCAAATGAACAGTGGAAGTGTGATCACACAATAGCTTCCTTAAGACAAGAAAAGAAGTGCAGGAAGCACAAGAACTTATTAGCTAAAGAACCATTGAGCCTGATTTGGATGCAGTACTACATCATTGTTTCTTATCAGCCTCCAATGGAAGACAAATGGGAAGAGGAGGAGGAGGAGGAAGCTGAGAGAAGGTTAATAGTCAAACCTACTGACCAGGTATGGACCAACACATCTTTTGCCAGAAAAACCTTAGGAAACATCTTCCAGCAAAAACAAATTATTTTTTCCAACTGCTTCTTCAAACAGACTCCTTTTGGTGAGTCATCCAAATAAGATATTCCTAATTGAGAGTAACCCTAGTCACGGAAGTTGTAATTTAGGTATGAGCGTGAAAGAAAAGCTTGCAACTGGAGTATTGAGACAAAGACAATGGATGGCTCTGTCAGCTGAGAGAATTATGGGGTGCTGCTCCCTCTTTATTGAGATCTCATGTGAGGACAGTGGGTTCTGCCTGATGAATAGAGTGTTAAAGCATTTGCTTGATTTGTGATGGTAAGATAGTTACAAAATACCAATAAGCCTCCAGTTTTCAAAGGTAAAGAACCCTAAGAAGGCACTTGCTCCTACAACATTTCTCTACTTGCAAAAGAGTATTGTGTGCATAACAGGATAAAAATATTTATTTAATTTTACCCCATTCCTTAAGGGGAAAATGAAGGTAAACTTTACAAGAGCTATTTCTTGTAAATTGCAAGCCCTAGATAACATAAAGCAACTGTGCATGAAACTGTACATACACATCAACAGCCTGGCAATGATTATTGTGATCTGTATAAAACTCAAAGGGACTGTGATAGCTCAAGTAGTTAAGACACTGAACTCACTGACTGGAAAGTTGGAGTTTGATTCCCGGGTACTGCATGATGGAGTGAGCTCATATCTCTGTCCCGGCTCCTGCCAACCTAGCAGTTCAAAAGCAAGAACTTGCAAGTAGATAAATAGGGATCATTTCAGTGGGAAGGTAAACAGCATTCCATGCACTCCGACATTAAGGCATGCCTGCCACATCATGCCCATGGAAACGTCTGAAGATGCAGACAACGCTGGCTCTTTGGCTATAAACAGAGATGAACACTGAACCCTAGAGTTGGATACGACTGGCTTTCGAGCAAGGTATAATTGCAAATGCAATTTACCTATAAAACTCAAGCCTGCCCTGCCAAGATGATGTGAACAAAAGGAAAACACCCCACTCTATATGCCCTTTTTTTTCTTGGAGAAATCCAAACTTCTCGTCTTCATTTCAGTCTCGTTGGTATTCATAAACGGGGTTTGAAACTACTTCCCATGTGACATTGTTGCTGAAATAAGGAGGGTCAGAAAGAGGCCCAAACCATGGTATTCGTCTTTCCTTGGAGAAGCAATGTGCTCTTGAATGAAATTGGAAATCTGCTGCCAGTTGGGTTGGATAGAATAACTATTTTGACTGTGGAAATACTGATTGCAGCAATTAGGGAATGCAAATTCTGCATACACACAAAACCTGATAGAAAGAGCATTTGCAATTATACCTAAATAAATTCCAACATGAGGGCCCCCTCCAATGCAGTTTTCCTCTTTAAAAAGCAGCCACAAAGAGTTATATTCCTGCTCACCCAGCACTGTGGCCTCAATCCTATCTGTACAAAGGGAAAACTAGCAGTGCAGATGGGCTAAAATCCAGTCCAACCAGGCTAGCTGATACTGGAATGTGATAGCATGAAAAATACGTTGAGGGTAAGCATATGTGCTGAACAGCTAGGTGATTGGGACTCTGATCAAGTTCCTGACAGGCAATGTAAACAAGGCTTGGGTTTGGGTTTGTCTGGATGTTTTCTTCCACCCTCCCAACCACAGATCTGCAGAGAACCAAAAAGAGCTATTCTGTACACTCCATCACACACGAGGTTTATCCTTGAAAAACCTGTACCGCAGAGCTTCAATCTGCATTTGGCACCTGTCCAAAAGGAGATAATGATGAGAGGAACTCAAAGTCTGCCACGTGCTGCTCTGCAGCAGAAGGTTGCTAATCCTGCCGCCAGAAAGCTGAAGCACTTGGGTGTAGAGACAGGCTGACAGAGAGCCTGAATATGAGCCACAATCCCTAGTTGAAGGTGAGAACAAAAGCTGTGCCATTAGCATCACTCCTCATTACATTAGCCCACTGGTGAGCAGCCATGCTGCCAACAGAACACATGGCCATTGCAAAAAAACTGAACACAACAGAGAAGTGAAATCCAAATTCAAATACCAGAGAAACAGTTTCTATCACTGTCTTTGGGCTGCTGGAACTCTGGAGTTAGTTGCATCCATCCCTCGCCAGATGCATCAGATCACTGTAATATCCTGAGACAATTTCCCCTCCAATTCCAACATAGCACTAAAGCAGCTAAAGAGGAGAATGTCCTTGTGAAATCATACCTTCTCTCCCTAGTGCAGGCGCATTTTACTTCTGCTTCCAGGAGCGACTAGGGCTTCACGGGACAGATGAATTGGCCTCAGGGGCCACATCCGGCCCCCAGACCTTACTGAGTGGCTCCCTGAACTATGTGATCGGCCTGTGGACTAAAAAGTTGTTTTGGGTCCTATATTTAGTCATTGTCGGTGGTGAGTTGTGGTGCTGTATAAAAACAGTGCTGACAATGAGTTTGTACAGGTGCTAGTTTTAAACATCAGAGTCCTGCATGACTTCAAATCTCTGATCAGTTATGGACAGAAAGAGTGGTGCTAGACAAATTGTCAACCTTCACCATCCTACATGTACAAAGGGAAAACTAGCAGTGCATGATGACCCATGATGGCAAATGGGGATTGCCTCCATTTTAGACTCCTCCCAGCCAGAAACATTAGGAACATTTGGGGAACAGGTGCATTTCTCTACTCTTAGCTGAGTTATTGACTCAGGGGAGAAGAGTGATGCAGAGAGAGAGAGAGAGAGAGAGAGAGAGAGAGAATGCCTGCTTCCTCCCTCTCTCCCTCTCCCTCTCCTCTCCCTCTCCCTCTCTCTCTCTCTCTCTCTCTCTCTGTAGATCTCTGAAAGAGAGAGAGAATGCTTATTTAAAACTTGACTGCTTGCCTTTATAAATATCTTTAATTTCCCTGCTTTCACTTGTTCCTTGTCACTCCACATACACACCCATCAGCTGCTGTCTCTTCTTCCCTAGCCACCACAATGGTCACCACCCTGCTTATTCAACGTATACACAGAGCACATAATGCGCAATGCGGGAATGGAGGAATCACAATTTGGGATCAAAATTGCTGGGAGAAACATCAACAATTTGAGATATGCAGATGATACCACCCTAATGGCAGAAAGTGAAGAGGACCTAAAGAAGCTCCTGATTAGGTTTAAAGAAGAAAGTGCAAAAGCTGGCTTGAGACTCAATATAAAGAAAACAAAGATCATGGCAAAAGGCCCTATTAGTCCCTGGAAAATAGAAGCAGTGACAGACTTTACTTTCTTAGGAGCACAGCTCACTGCAGATGGTGATTGCAGCCATGAAATAAAAAGGCGACTGATTCTTGGGAGGTAAGCTATGAGAAACCTGGGGACCATAGTGAAAAGTAGAGACATCAAATTGCAAACAAAAATTCGTATAGTCAAAGCAATGGTATTCCCTGTGGCAATGTATGGTTGTGAGAGTTGGACCATTAGGAAAGCTGAGCGCAGAAGAATAGATGCCTTTGAGATGTGGTGTTGGAGAAGAGTTTTGAGAGTACCCTGTACAGGGAGAAGAACAAATAGGTCAATCTTAGAAGAAATCAACCCTGACTGCTCCTTAGAAGGTCAAATAGTAAAGATGAAGCTAAAGTACTGTGGACATCAAATGAGAAGAGAAGATTCACTTGAGAAAGCCTTGATGTTTGGAAAGGTCGAGGGCAAAAGAAAAAGGGGGCAGCCAAATATGAGATGGCTGGATGGTATTGTAGACACAATGGGCACAGAGCTGAGCGAGTTGAGGAGGATGGTGGAGGACAGAAGTGCCTGGCGGACGGTGGTCCATGGGGTCACAAAGGGTTGGAATCGACTGTGCGACTGAACAACAAATAATATCTATGAGATTACTTACTTTGTAACCCAGGGCACCACTTCACCTGAGAGATATTGGGGACAGGAGAGATTCTGCAGAAGTGACAGTTTCATTCTTAAAAGCATTAAAGAACTACCCATACAAAAGCACAGTGTTTAAATAAAAGCTTTTGATTCAGTGATGGGATGTTACCGGTTCTGAACGGATCCACAGAACCGTTATAAGGATTTCCGGAGGGGTCTCCGGGAGGGTAATATCGGTTTTGAGGCGTCCGGATCGGACGCCTCACCGGCAGAAAAAAAAAAATTTAATTTGAGCCAAAATGGCTCCAATTCAGTGCGCATTAAGAGCCGAAAGAAACCCGCCGAAAAGAGGGTCCTCCCGAACGAAGCCCTTCCCTCACACGGAGAGCAAAGCAAGCCGTCCGACCCGGAGGCGGCGCGACTCAGGTCCCCCCTCAGGAGCGCCACGCGGGTTTCCCGCCGCGCACCCAACCTGGGTGCCAAAAAACCTGAGGCGCGCCAGAGTCCAGAGGCTCCTCTGGGGCACTGCAGCGAAAACGGGAGGCTGTTCTCTCTCTTCCCCCCCCCACGACCCTCTCCCCCACTCCGCCCAGAGTCCGTCACACACACACACACACACACACTCGCTCCGTGCTGTAGGAACCTCCTCTGAGCCGCCGCCGCCCCCGGACCCCTTCGTGGCTGGCAATGGTTTGCCTCGTAGAGATCTTATGGGAGGGAGGGAGGACGAGCGGCGCCCTCCGCATCGCTATTCCGAGGCAGCCCTCGCCAAGAGCCAATCAGGTGGGGGGTGGGGTGGGGGCTTGCGCGGTGCCAGTCCGGACAAAAACAGGACTCAGGTGGCAAAGACACACGCGCGGCCCGCCTGGACCCCTTCCTCATCCTCTGCCGCCCGTCCTTACCAAGACAAGACGGCTCTTTTAGGGGGCAATCGCTGGACCCTGCAGGCTTTTCATCGCTCGCGCCCCCCCCCCCCCAGCCAGAAGGCGCTCCCTCCCCTGCTGAATAGTGGGCACCCCCCCCCCTGCCAGCCCGCCGCCAGAAGTTCGAAAAAGGTAAAGATCGCGGCTCGACTGCGGGGGTTAGCTGGGATCCCGAGGGTTCCCCCCATCCTCGCCTAATCCCCGCAGAGCCGTCCGCGTGCACGCCCGAGGATTCAAAAGGGTAGGAATACCCTTTCGAATCCTCGGGCGTGCGCGTGGGCAGCTCTGCGGGGGTTAGGCGACGATGGGGAAAACCCTCGGGATCCCAGCTAACCCCCGCAGTCGAGCCGCGATCTTTACCTTTTTCGAACTTCTGGCGGCGGGCTGGCAGGGGGGGGTGCCCACCCACCCACCCAGCCAGCTTGCCGTCAGACTGGGCGCTCGTCGGGGGGGGGTGGCGCCATAGCGGGGAGCCCCTGGCTGCTGGCTGGGTGGCTGGGGGGGAGGAGGTGGGCAGCGCGCGCGTGCAGGGTCGGGGCCGCCCATGGAGCGTTGCGGCCGGGAGCGTGGGCTGCCCGGCTAGGCGCGGCGCCGGGCACCAAGGCTGGGGGCCAGCCCCAACGGTCCCCATTGTAAGTGGGGTTTGTGTTTGGGGTGGGTGGGTGTTTGGGTGTATTTTTATTTAATTATTATTTTATTTATTTTATTAACGGTTTTGTGGGGGGGGGTTGAGGGGTGTGTGTGTGTGTGTTTTATTTTTATTTTATTTATTTTATTTTTGGCCCCGCCTACAACGTCATGATGTCATGACGTTGGCTCCACCCATGACGTCATGACGTTAGCTCCGCCCCCACTGTGATGACGTCAGGGTGGGGTATAAAAATTTTTATCATCCCATCACTGTTTTGATTCCTTTTCTTTCATCTTGTAAGAATAATAGTAATATGATTGGCAAAAGTCACTCACTAAATATATATGTTGGACAATGTCTAAAATTAACTAGGAAACTTAGCAAAGGACCACCTTTTGACTTATTATGATATTTCCTTAGAGAGTATGGTAGATGCTGTCTTTATTTCCAGCATTGGTCCAAAAAATTAACTTAGTCTAAGAAGTGGGAAAGGGGTGATGGCTACAGCCAAAAAAATATGACACCCCCCTTTGAAAAGAAAAGAACTGCTATCTTTTTCCCCGGCACTCTTTCTAGCTCTACCACACGATCTATACTTCGAGCCTGAGCCATCTTTATATTATATACTGTATCTATAATATTTATATACAAGTTTTCTATTCAAGAGTGCCCTAAACATGAATTTCTCAAAGGATGCCACAATTTTGTAAGATTGGGTATAAATGTGTGTGTGTGTATGCACGCGTGTGCCTGCCCACCCACACACGCACACACACACATGCACACACACACACTCTCACACACACAAAATCTGTGCCTCACTTCAGCAAGGATTTATTTCAGGAAATTGACATTGTAACATGACAGCCTCCATTTAAGGAATGACAGTTTGTTTTAAACAGGAGTGATGTAAGAACAGTGCCTTTTGAAAAGCAGAGTGAATATGGCAAGGAAACTGCAGAACATCCTGGAAGATCTCCAACAGACTGCTCACTCAAGATTTTCCCTAACTGATTAGAGTAGTCCTGAAATAAACTTGTCTCTGTGACAGCATGTCTTTTGAGCAGGGAAGATCCCACTGGTTTGTCATGCCTTCTTCAAAAGCATCATCGAGTGACAATGAGTCAGGGCCTCTTGAGCCCAAAATGGGACATAGATTGCCTGATCCGGCCCATCTCTTCTCCAGAACATCACATGCCATATTTAGAGCAAACGAAGAAGGAGGTGATAGCGATAGTGCAGTTCACTTTCAGGAAACTATTAGATTCTACATACAGCCATGAAGTTATTAACATCATCCGGCACCATCTCACAAACTGACAATTCATAAATTTAGCTGTGAGTTGAGTGGAAAATTTGGTATATCTATGTTAAACCTAGCCTAGAAAATTCACCTGTGAGGCTGGAATAAACGTATGGAATTCTGTTTAAAAGGAAGCATACATTCCTAGTCCTTAAAATGCTTGTGAATGTTGCCTACATATGTTCTCTTTTTTAAAAAAAAAATCAAGATCCTTTCCTGAGACATTGCTTTTCCATAACAAACTGGGAGTGGAATCAAAATGATGGCTCCACATAGCATGCAACTGAAGGATAGGGCACAGCATCCTAATTATTTTTTGCTTTTCTCATCACAGCAGAATTAGATTCAAGGATCCACACAACACTTCGTTACATGAACCAGCAATGCCATTCTTATATGACAAATAAACTTTCTGTAAAGCAAAGTCCATTCTACAAAGGTCTCCTGGACAGTTGATCATTAGCCTCTTTCCTTGCCGGTTCTGACCTTTGAGTTGGTTTTTATTCAAACATTACAGTATTATTTTGCTAGTTAGAAAAAGAAAAGAAACAATGATTAAAGGAAAACAGTAATAAAAGCTTCTTGCATCTCAGGAAAACAAACACTAACTAATTAAGGACCAATTCATTGCTGATGGTCAGCCACACAGAAACAACAAAGGGGAAGGAGTGTAAAGAAATCAACTCTTAACAAAAGGGACATTAGTCCTTCAAAGCTTCAACAGCACTCTGCTGAGTGCCATGATGTTGTTATGTGCTGATTAAACAAAGCAGAGAGAGAGAGAGAGAGAGAGAGAGAGAGAAAGTAAGAAAGACCTACGGAGCTCAATGTAAGTGCAGGAATACAATGCTCTGACACTACTATTATTTGGATTTTCCATTAAATTATAAGCCTCCCACCACCTTCCTTTGTCTTTTTCTACATAACTGATTTTAGAATAGGAAAAGGAGCACGGCAAGGCTGCATATTGTTACCCTGCTTATTTAACTTGCTGTATATGCAGAGTACATCATGCACAATGCAGGGCTGGGTGAAGCACAAGCCGAAATTAAGATTGCTGGGAGAAATATCAACAACCTGAGATATGCAGATGACTGTACCCTAATGGCAGAAAGTGAAGAAGATCTAAAGACCCTCTTGATGAGGGTAAAAAAGGAGAGTGCAAAAGCTGGCCTGAAACTCAACATCAAAAAAACAAGATCATGGCATCCATCCCCGTCACTCCCTGGTAAATAGAAGGGGAAGAAATGAAAGTAGTGACCGAATGTACCTTCTTGGGATCTAAGATCACTGGAGATGGTGACTGCAGCCATGAAATAAAAAGATGCTTACTCCTTGGGAGGCAAACCTAGGCAGCATAATAAAAAGTAGAGACCTCAACCTGCCAACAAAAGTCCGCATAGTTAAATCAATGATCTTTTCAGTATTAATGCATGGTTGTGAGAGCTGGACCATAAGAAAGGCTGAGTGCAGAAGAATTGAGGCCTTCAAACCATGGTCCTGCAGATGACTTTTGAGAGTCCTTTTGAGTGCAAGGAGATCAAATCAGCCCACCCTGAAGGAAATCAACCCTGACTGCTCCACTTTCTGCCATTAGGGTACAGTCATCTGCATATCTCAGGACAAATACTGAAGCTGAAGGTCAAGTACTTTGGCCACCAAATAAGAAGAGAGGACTCACTGGAGAAGGCCCTGATGCTAGGAAATATCAAAGGCAAAAGGAGAAGGAGTATCAAAGGCAAAAGGAGAAGGAGCATCAGAGGATGAGATGGTTAGACAGCACTGTTGACACAGTGGGCATAGATCTGGGTGGAATGTGGAGGATGGCAGATGACAGAGGAGCCTGGCATGCTGTGGTCCATAGGGTCGCAAAGGGTCAAACTCGACTGTGCCGACTGAACAACAATATGATTGATTGCCCTTTCTCTATAAAGCAGGGCATTTTTGATGCAACCTTAATAAAATATATGTAGACAGAATGAAAACAAAGCATTGCCTCATGAATATTCTTTACAGAAGAAACTAAAGTCCTTGGTCTAATCTGTGGAGGCACAATCCAAGGTTGCATATCTAAGAACATTCATTCTACAACAGAATACATTGCTTTAAGACATGGTGCCCAAACTTTTCAGGCCGTGGGCTGGTCACATGGTTCAGGGAGCTTGTCACTATGGCCCATGGGCCAGATCCAGCCCTCAACACCAATTCACCCAGCCCACAAAGCCATTGTTGCTCCTGTTTGGGCACATTTTACTTCTGTTTCCGAGAGCGACAAGGGGTTCATGGACCAGGTGAATTGGTGTTGAGGGCTGGATCCAGCCCATGGGCCATAGTTTGGGTACCGCTGCTTTAATATCACAATGCCAGTTATTTCCCTCAGATCCCATAGGACATCCGTGACAGAGAGTTAGAGAGTCACAGTTTCTGCCTTTCTTGTCTCTCATCTACAAAACCATTCTGGCTGCCTTCTTACTTTCAAATAGTCCCTGACAGAAAGCCCCTCTTTAAGGCCCCAGACAAATTGTGGTTTGTTGATCTCAGAGAAATCTGGAAGAAATTCATTGCAAAAGAATTTAAAAGCATCAAAGGGACTCCTTCTCAGACTGGCTCTTTGTTTGCCAAGACATTTAAGAACAATTATTTAATTAGTCCCTTCCAGCATTTTTCTGACCCCCTCAAACAGCTGCAAAAAAGATTTCAGAGAAGAACCACTGACCCCAGCAAGAAACAACCAGAAAAGAGGCAAGAGGGAGAAAAAGCATGTTACTAAACATAGCAGAGTAGCTGCTATCTACATCATGAATCACTAAGGCGATCACAGCTGCATCACCAAAAAGGAGAGCCATCATGAAAATAAAAAAGGACTATGAGGGATAAAGACCATAAAAAATTAGGAGATTTAATTATATTTGTACATGCTGATGGAAGCCATTATATACAAATATAATAATTAACATTATTACTATAATTTAAGAATAAATACAGTACAACTCAGTATAACTCAGACATCTAACTGGATGGCTGGTTTATGTCCCAGGATTGAAAGAACAGTGGAGATTAAATTAAATAAAAATTACATAGTACTACAGTGGTACCTCGCTTAAAGAGCATAATGTGTTCCATGGGATTGCTCTTTAAGTGAGTTTACTCTTTAAGCAAAACAGTGACCAATTGTGACTTCTGGTGGGGAGAATTGCGAGCCCCGATTTAGTTGGTAAGCGAGTTTTTGGTTGGTTTTAGTTGTTAAGCGAGTTAGTCTCTAAGCAAGGCACTCTTTATGCAAGATTTTACTGTATTTACATCTGAATTCTGCAAACCTTGTATTTTCTCATTGAAATCTCATAATTTAGTGTAGTAAGGTGCAGTAGAATAGGGCCACTTAATCATTGGGAATTTGGTGGATTAACTCCTCCATGATTTCCGTTGATTTAAATGGGCATGTTCTAGTTGTGACTTTCTTTCTTCTTTGAGTGCCATATTCAATTCCAAGTCTTGGCCATCATCAAGGCAATCAGTAATGAAGATTGTCCTAGGGACAATATAATGCAGTAGTCTTCCATTTCCCTTCTGCATCACAGCATGGTACCCATACCACTGATCCCGCTCCACGAATCACTTTCTGGTCCTGAGCCCGTTTGGCACACAAGGTCCTCATCGGCCCCAGGCCAACATTGATGAAGCTGCTGCCCTCCGTCAAGATGGATTCAAGTGGGATTTAATTCATTTGGAGACCATCACCCTTCCCTGTAGACTTCAGCACCCAAGCAGTTAGTCCTCATGGTTGTCAGGTTAGTTAACCACTGCTTGACACTTGGTGCTGAATCACTGGCAATATGGTCTACTCTATTACCATAGAAGGATAACCTAGCCAGACTGTCATGACTTACTTTAGCATAATAAATTACAACCAGAGTTATGGTAAATCCATTTAAATCAATGGAATTTATGGAGCAATTTACTCACCAACACCACATTGTTTCAATGGGCCTACTTTAGTGCTACTTACCATGCCAAGCAATGAGATTTCAGACACTAGATAGAAATATATGTGGTAAATAAACAGTACCTATTGTAAAGGATGGCCTGTAAGTCCCTCTAAATGTGCCACTTATTGTGTCACCAGTATTTTTGAGCTCATGTTATCACAATATGCTCTTCAAGTGTAAATGGTCTTAAATCGGCCATATTTCTCTGAAAAAAATTATGATACATACATAATTGAATATAACTTAATAACATATGGACAGGTAGGGACTTATGGGCCCCCCTGTATATTTAATATTTTATAAATATGTTTATATTTAGCTGTATATATTTGTTAAAATATATGCAATATGAATTAAGCCATAAATTCCCAGCACTGGCCCCTCATAATTACTACTTGAGAAGAATAATTTATTTTTAATACATTAAATATTATTTTCTGCCTAAATTTATATTCATCTCCCCTCCCCTCCCCTCCTCCTTTACTGCCAGACATGCTGTTCCTCACCTTTAGGCCCAGAATAATCAAGGTCTTTGGAGTCCTATGAGAAGGTTGGGAAAGATGTGTGGTAAAGAATAGAAAGCCAAAGAGAAGAAGAAGCCTTCAGAGAAGAACAGTTGGGGCATATTTCCTACATGAGGTTTTATTCATGTTTTCAGGTTTCTTGTAGTGCTCACCCTACATAAGGAGGACATTTTGTCTTAATCACAACATTTTTTTAACAACAACCATTCCCAGCACTTCTTAGTTAGTAGGAAAAACCCCAGGCCATTCTGGTTGAGGGATTCTGGATATAATAAAAAAATACTTTTTCCAAGCGTTGGACTTTAATCTATCTGGATGCCATGACTTTCTGCAACAGCTTTAGCCTTTGAGCTGGCCTGTCAATGTGAAGAGAAATCAAAGACTGAGAAACAGTGCAGGACCATTCCAGAAGATTCTAAACATGGTCTCTAACACATGTTTTCTACAGTTTGTTGCCATGGAATTTCACTTGCACACAATCACTTCTGATTGGTCTTTCATACAAAGTGTATGCCAACAACACCTACTATCTGCCAACAGTGAACATACTGAACTCTGCAGACAAACAACAATGCTCTAGAAACATCCTATCTCATAACTTCTGGTGGCTGCCTGCTTGTTTAAAGCTTTGGCAACACAGCTTGATCAAAAACTCCTGTTGAGACAGAGATGCTTTACTTACTCAATATTTTCAGGGACAAACAGATCTGTTCCCTCTTACTGAGAGTTTGAATTGTGTTAGAAACAGAGCTGTAATTACCTGCTGGGATGAGGATCACAATATCCCACTCACTTTCCCCTGTGGCATAGGCATGGGCTCCCCACCACACACACAATTAAAAAGAATGTTGCCAGAAAAATGTAAGTGAATAGAGCCTGTAGTTGACTTTCCTGACACCCATCACTAAATTCACTCTAGAGTCTGATTTCCCCTATATTATGATACCCTGAAGCAAAGGCCCAATTCCTTCACCTTAGTGGGTTCTGTGGGGGATTGTCCTGGGATGTGTGTATATGTGAAAGAATTGTGTGTATGCATGTATAAAATCACCTAACCTAGGGACTGCCAATTTGCATTTTCTTAGGATGCCCTTCTCTAGCCTAGAACTCTGTTTTGCCACATATAAGCAGTCCAAGCTCTGAATAAAATCAGGGCATTTCAACTATAAGACAGCACATGTCATAAGACATACAAAAGCAGGATGCAGCTCTCAGGGCCAAAAATGTTGGACATCCATCATATAAACAAAATGGGCAAAACATATCCTTAAAGATCCACAGACTGAAGAGAAATGCTTCTTATTCCGCTTCTTCAGACTCCCATAGGTCTTCCATGTTAGCTTCAGAAGAACTACTCAGGTTAGTTAAAGAAGCAAGACTCCAGTTATCTCCAGAGAACTCTTTTAATTTATATGGTACTAGCTTACATTCTCCACTTCTTGGTGTTGGATGGATGGATGGATGGATGGATGGATGGGTCAGTCTGTCGGTCTGTCTGTCGGTCGGTCGGTCGGTGGGTTTATTGTTCCTTAGAAACTGGCTTCAGAAAGCTGGTGTCCCCTGAGCAGAGTTTCTCCTTTCAACCCAGAGTAATTTCTGACACTACATTTATTTAACAGCGCTGTGTTGAGGATTTTTTAATCTAACCGAAATCAT
The DNA here is from genome assembly GCA_030440675.1 of Furcifer pardalis. NCBI lineage: Eukaryota > Metazoa > Chordata > Lepidosauria > Squamata > Chamaeleonidae > Furcifer > Furcifer pardalis. The sequence goes on from CP126893.1 coordinate 111,140,620, forward strand.
TTCAAAACCTTTGCTATAAAGTGTCTTATAAATTCAATAAATAGAATGGATAGATTTATATACAGTAAAACCCCTACTTACATAAAAAGTCTTTTCGGTAGGCTTTTATGTAAATAGGTTTTTTACTTAACTCGAAGCAAACCCAAAGGAACAATTAATTTTTACACAATTCAAAGCAAACCCATCGGAAAAATGAATTTTTTACTTAACTCGAAGCAAACCCATAGGAAAATGATATTTATGTAAACCGAAGCAACTCCATAGGAAAAATGATTTTTTATGTAACTCGAAGCAAACCCACATGAAATTACTACTACTACTTACTTTATTATGGAAATTGTGTTATGTAAATTGGGACATTTATGTAAATCGGGACATAGTTTTAGTGCAAAAATCATTATGTAAGTCAAATTTTATGTAACTTGAGGCATATGTAAGTCAGCATTTTACTGTAAACTGTTTCCCCTAATGACATGTACTCAAAGAGGAATGGTCCCAGCTTTATTAAGGGCCTTGACTATCTTCAAAATTGCTCCCTGAGAAAAGGCAAGCTAGGCATCCTTCACATGAGTGGTTGCAAACTAGCTTTGAGACTTATGCCCCATGAATGGTGCTAAGGCTACTGGGAGTGTGTTAGAGCTAGACTCAGAAGGACCAGCTGCAGTGCTTGGAAGTTAAGTTATTGCACTAAAATTCCCAGTAGTCAAGGCTGGCTGGAAGACTGTAAGATTACCAAGCTCTGTGCAGTTGACATAGCCTGACTCCGATCACACCAAGGTGACATTAAATGTGCCATGTGAAGACTGCTATTATTACTTGCTAGCTGGACAGCTCAGTAAATTGGGAGTACCTGGCTTGGGAGCTGGGGGCCGAGAGTTTAATCACCCACTGTGCCTCCTAGAAGACAACCAGCTTGTGTAGCCATGGGCAAACTGCATAGTCCCAGGGTACCCCTCAAAAGAAAGGAATGGTAAACCACACCTGTGTATTCTCTACCTGTAAAAGTTCTGAAAAGGTCTCCATAAGTCAGAATTGACTTGACAATTATTATTAATGTTCCATTACAGATTCCAAAAGTTACAGGCCAATCACTCTACTATGCCACTTATACAAAGTGTTTGAATGAATGATGGTAAACTGTCTAGTACCTAAAATAGAACCTTTTCTAATTTCTAAATAGGCAGGCTTTAGACCTGGCAAGAGCCGTATGGCTCATATTTTAAATCTAACCCAGAAGATTCTTTTGACACACATACTAACAGGAGCAGCATTTGTTGACCTTACAGTAGCATATGATACTGTCCACCATCAATTGCTATCCAAAAAGCTCTATATTTGAAGGATGCTCTGAACATAATTCTTAAGAATCTTATGAAATATAGACCTCAACAGAAATTGTGAAAGTCTGTGCTCTACAGCTGACAATATCTTAAAATGCAGTGTGCTCCCCCAAAACAATATTATTTACCCTTTGTGTTCAATACAGTTACTTTATTTGGAATACTGTATACCTCTTTTCTTGGGTTCTATGCTTCTAGCATAACAGACTGAAATTTTTCTTTTTCAATATTGGCTTCTTTTTCAATATTTATTTAGCAAGCAAATCATTGTATATATTTTAAGATTATATATTGGTATATGTGTGTGTGTTTGTGTGTGAAAATATATAGTTCAAAGGGCCAAACTCCCACAAATTAGGATCCTGACACCATTCCTTTTTAATGTTTGCACAATTAACCAACATTCTTATACACCAGGAGTTTCAGCTGTGGTGATGACAGATCAAGGTGATAACAGCTAGTACCAGCTAACCTTTGACTTAGAATATCTTTCTTTATATTATACAAACAAACAACTGGAACCAGACCCATTAAAAATAAAGGTCTGTTTCTTCCTCTTTTAAAATAGAGAATCAGAGAGGAAGCTCTGAATTAATTGGTGAGGCAAGACTTTGGAACATTGCCCCTAACCCAATGTTTTGCATCTCATTTTGAATCATACCCTGACCTAAAAACACCAGAAATAACACCCTTAGGAAACTGGATGCTTCAGATTGGAGTACACACCCACAATCAATAAGAACAACGGCTTTGTCCCTGTGATACAAAAATATACTAGTACCATATGGTAGAAATCAGCACATGCAAAACAGGTAGAAGTAGATCTTGATGAATCATGCAGAATTATTGGCTGCTTGAAACCTATACCCACTAAAAAAAAGGCTGTTATTTAGCTGGCATTATCAAATAAAGTACTGTACTAGCCAATAATCAGGTGCTAGCAGATAATGAAAAAAATAAAGTTGGCATCCATCCACTTCATGACACCAACCCCTAAAAGATGGCTAAAATTGAGAGTTTTTCTGCATGCACCTTTCAAGCTTTAAATATTAAACAAAAAAAGGCTAGGCTTAACCTGTGGAAAGCAAAAACAACACACCTTGCCAAATAGATTAATGCCAAAGAGTGTGTCCCACCACCCAAAATCTGACTGGATCATCTGGAAGTCACGTAATAGACTCTTAATTACATAGTAGGAGGATCAAAGATCAAGTAAGATCAGCAGTAAGTCCCATTAAATTCTGTGGTGCACGCTTGTCGGTATAAGAGCATAGGGTAGAAGTCAGAAGATCTTAAGGGAGACCTCTTTGATTATTCAGCAGCAGTGTATCCAAAGGTGATGTGTTGAGAAAATTGAAGCCATTGTTAATATGGGATGCAAGATTAAAGTCTCAAAAATAATGACCTCTACAATGGTCATCTAAATTTATTGCATCATCTGAAATGTCCGTACTCTGTTCTGTTCTCAGAGGGAAAGTGGTGTCCAAAATCCAGAGGAAGACTTGCAAAACACACCTTCTCCCTTTAACCACTGTCATTGTGAGAGAAGGGTAAACATGTGTCACTTTGAGTGATGAACTGAATGTAAATGAATAATATATCAAGGAAATAAAACCACTGTAGATGTTTCCATCTTATCACCAACTTCTTTAGAACAACTATATAGAGTAGACTCTCTTTTCTTAGCGAAATACATACAGAGGACTTTGTGAAATTATATATTGTATTTATGAAGTGTCTCTCTGCTACAGAGAAGCACCCAAGGCAATGTACAATGAAAACACGAAGGAAATAAGGGGTGGGGGCAGGGATGGGAGAGGGAGAGAGAGGCTTGGGGAGAGAAGAATTAAGATTCCACTAGGCTTCTGAGAACATTATAATTCCACACGTCAACATTTTTCTGTGTTCTATGCAACAGCACCTCCTAGTGGGAACATTTCCACTAGTCTTCTCTCTTAAGACTTAAAAGTTTGTATTATATACAGTACAGTACTGTATACCCATACCTACATCTATGAATTATTTCTGTGGACAGAAACAGAGAACGGAAAGATAAATAAATGAGTGTGGGATGTTAAAAGTGACAACCTCTAGCTAGCAGCTTCAGAGTCTTGCATGCATCTAGGTCACTCTCAAAACAACTCTAAGAAGTCAGTCCATACATTTTAGGACTTCCTTTCTTTGAATGACATATGGGATAGCTCAGTGAATTAGGTATCTCCTGTGGAACAAGTGGCCAGGAGTTCTTGGCCATGTCTCCCACCCAGGAGAATAGCCACCTTGTGTAGTTTTGGGTAAGCTGCACAGTCTCAGAGTATCACCCAGAAGAGGCTGAACATCCCTTCTGATTACTCTGTACAGTACTTTAAAAATGCTGGATAGGTTTGCCATAAGTTGGAATCAATGTTACTTTGCATAGCAAGTACTCATTTGAACTATGTGCTTTGTTCATAATTCATTGTGACACTGTGAAGCACCCTGTTTCTGACGTTTGGAACGTTTGCTTTTTTAGCCTACAATTTCCAGAATCCCTCAATCACCATGAGACTAACTTTTCCCATTGTAGAGTCCAGCAGCTATATTGTACAACTCCCAGCATCATCAGCCAAGATGGTTATTATTTTATATTGTTCCAGACATTTGCTTGTATAGATTTTGGTGCATGACTCTCCCACAGAACCATAGAAGTAATGTAGAAGGAACAGAGGAACAGACATGGATACCATAGGTTCTTTGACCACATATCCAAGTAAGCTAACATTCAGTTCCTGTCTGGCATAAAAATTTTACTGCTTCTCTGGACCCTCCCTCAGCCAGTCCGGCTGAGGGAAAGGAGCAACAGCTAAGTGGCCTGGCCAGCCACAAGTATGCCACCACCACCACCACCATCTCTGGACTTTCCCTCGGACATAACTGGGGGGGCTGAGTTTATGATGTCTTTCGCATATTTGTATCATGATAAGTTGATTTTTGTAACTGTAATTGGGATCTTTTGAAATGTTTTGAAGTGTTTTTGTATTGTGATAATGTGGTATCTTGTAATTGTAATGTGATATTTTTTATCTCTGTTAGCCGCCCAAAGTCGCTCTGTGAGTGGGGCACCATACAAGTATAACAACAACAACGACGCCGACAACGACGCCGACGACAATGATGATGATGGGTTCATGGGTTCGGGTTGTATTATGTTATGCTTTTATGATGTTGTAAACCACCCTGGGTCGCCCCGATGAGAAGGGCGGTGTAACAACAACAACAACAACAACAACAACAACAACAACAACAACAACAACAACAACAACAACAACAACAACAATAATAATAATAATAATAATAATAATAATAATAATAATAATAATAATAATAATAATAATAATAATAATAATAATAATAATAATAATAATAATAATAATAAAGACAAGTAAAAGCACAAGGACCATCACTTCTCCTATAGATATAAATCTGAATAAACAAATAAATAAACTACCCATAAATTATGGACAATGAGATGCTTCTATAAACCATACCGACAGCAAAGGTCGGTAACAGAATACAACTAACAGAGCATTAGAAAAATGTCCAACCTAGGCCTTTGTAAGGCCATCACACTGAGATTAAATCTCCAGGTGGAACCATTTGTATAGCATGTTATAAAGCCCCATGTTATTTTCAACCCTCAGTTGCTCCACAAGGTGAAAGCAGTACCAGGTTTTTCGGTCTAGATCAGGGGTCAGCAAACTTGGCTCTCCAGGTGTTCTTGGACTTCAATTACCAGAAGCCCAAGTCACTACACCTGCTGATCAGGGCTACTGGGAATTGAAGTCCAAGAACATCTGGAGAGCCAGGTTTGCTGACCCCCGGTCTAGATTGCTAGTCCATCCCTGACTGCAGACTAAACTCCCACAGCTTTTTTGAAAAAAATGCCTACAGGTGTCAATGTGATCACCCACATTTACTCCTGCTGCCATATGTTTACTGTGTTTTTACTGTTCTCTTTTTTGGTGTAATGGTTAGAAAGTTGCACCAGGGCTGAGAAGACCCAGGTCTTAATCCCTATTGTGGGTGTGACTACACAGTGTGAAAACATTAATGGATCCACTGTGAAGTCACACCTGGGAAGTAGGGTTTCCTGGATGAGCTTGATTTAACTGATCATGGAAAGAGAGTAGGAAATTGGTGGTCCACCTTGTTTGCAGCTACTTAAGGTAGCTCTATTATAGCCCTTCAGATTTGTGGGAGGCACAACTACATCAGAGTTGTCTTAACAAGTTGCTGATTAGCAATTTCCTCTTTGTTTTCTGCTGACTCCTTGCTCTCCCCCCACCCTTTGCTCTCCAGCTGCACAAAATACAGCAACGTTTGCACCAAGACCTTTTGCAGACAAGAGGTGCTTAGTTCCAGGGAACAGATCACCCCACCTATGTCCCTTTGCTTCTTCTCTCCCCACCTTGAACTAAGGAACTGAGAGAGCCAGCTTCTGTTTGCCCATTCAGTCTTGAAGTAGTATTGACTCTTGCTATCAAACTTTCTGGACCAATTTGAATTCACTGGATTTAGAAAAAAGTGGAAGCCCAAGCTGTGGAGGAAAAAAGTATTGATTGGGGAGGCAATAAAACTCAAGGCTGATTTTCACTGATTCGTAAATCATGTAGTCAGTGGGAAATAACACAGATCTCAATCTCAGAGAATTTCCCACATTATGTCAGTGGCTATTCAGCCCTGAAGCTCACCAAGACACCTTGGGAGAATTAATATTTCTCAGTCTAACCTACCTCACAGCCTTGTGGGTAGGATAAAGATGATGGAGAAAACCTAGACGACAAGCAACTTAAGCCTCTTGGGGAGATAGCAGAGTACAAATCTAGAAAAATAAATAATTAAGAAATCTTAAGACTGATAATATAGAGGGGTGGGATGTAAAACCATAAATAATGGAAGCATTGAGATGATGATCATCATAATATAGAAGCTTGGTCTAGCCCAGGAATGTGCAACCTGTGGCCCTCCAGCTGCAGCTCCTATCATCCCTCACCACTATGCTAGCTAAGTATGATGGGATTTGCAGTTCGGCAACAACTGGTAGTCAAAGACCCAGGATTCTTCTATTGTCTATTCCAATAGCAAAGGTTGACTGTTTTTATCAGCATACTGTATTGGAAGATGATATAGGAAGAATCAGAACACCTCTTGAACCACAAGTTTCAAATCTCAGGCCAATCAGTGCTGTTTGAACCCCATTCTCTCTCAGTGATTAGGATACAATTTAAGATTGTGTTAATTGCTGTCCAATAATACTGTGTGGCCTATACTATTAATCTTGCTGAGTGTCTCCCCCCCCCCCCAACAATGCAGATACATGGTATGCAGTACTATTTACTTGAAAGATTGCCGAATCAGCCTATAAATTATGGAATTCCAGGGTCTATGTGTATTCAGCATGTTAAATAAAGAATGCACTGTGTCGTCATCCTCTCTATTTATGGACCATGCTTCTAAAATGTGCAGCCCAGAATAATCCAATCAAGAGCTTGGCTTTGGGTAATTCTTACAGTCTCCAAGCTTAGCATTCATTAAAGGCTCTGTAATTTCAAAAGAAATGAAAAGGTACTGCAATGCAACAAGAGAAAATGGGTTTTTTTTACTATTATGACAATTAATTCTTCAGATTGCGATGATTAAGGTATAAGCACAAATGATTACAATCTGCCAAGTAAAGGTCTAAGGAAAGGCCAGCAGTATGTCAAGCAAACACAATTGCAGCTGGATAATTGCAAAATCTGGTATACTAGATAATCGGCTGTGATCATCCTTAAGCAGCAAACATCCCGATGACTCAAGCGAGTACAGCAAGCAATATTCTGAATGCTCCACAAGGTGAGAGCAACACAAAATGCGCCATTTTACTCAGGATATGCAGGATAGTGCTTTAGTTGTAGAGTGTGTTGGGAAAACTGAAGGAGCCTTTTGAGATCAGTTGCAACAATGCACTGCTTTGTTAGGATTAAACACTGGATGTCTGATCTAGTCATCTATCAGTAAGGATTGGGAAAAGTTTGCCCTTGAAAGACTGCATAGCTAAAACCAATCAGGGTAGAAACAGCCATTTTTAATATATTGTCCAGCTCCCCCATGACTCAGGATCCCTACCAATTTTCGCAGATCACTGCAGCTGATCTAGTTGCACGTCTCCAATTTAGTTAATACCTGTGGAGCCAGACCCTGTTTCTCATCATTACCTCTCCATTTCAGGGACCTAGCCAGCACAGCTAATCACACCAGCAGTAACCCAGGGACCAGTGAGCTGCCAGAAACCTGCCCTCTTCCCCTTACTTGAGCTTATGTGACCAGAAGTTGGGTGCCAAGCAGACTTCTGGGCCCTAGCGGGATTGAATAGCAGAGTATTTTTTAGGTTTCCCTCTTCTTCAGAGTTCCACCCTGGCAGCCAATAAAGGGACTAACAGGAGAGGCGTGCTGGGGACATGCCTAATTGCAGAATAGGTCTGGATCCATTGCTCTGTTACAGTGCAGGAGAAGGCAGAAGAGATTTGGTTTATGAGCTCCAGGTTGCCTAATCCTGCTTTTCACCATGTTATTTCATAATGTAACATTATGCTGTCACTTGAGATTGGACCAAGTTCCAAGAAAGCAAAGGATTCTGCATCTCTCCATTAGCCCTGCTCCTTCCTTTTCATATTGTCAGTGTTATCAATTTTGTGCCCTTGCACTAGCAGATCTCCAGCAGCTTTATAGCTACGTAGACATAATCATAAACCAGGGTAAAGGCAGTGCTACATCGCTCAGATCCATAATACTGTACCAGTCTATCTTTGACATTTGCCACTGCAAGTGGAGTCAGTAGGTATGCTTTCATCAGCTGGTATAAACAAAGCATATGACTGTCAACAAAAAAAAAGATTATGTGATAAAACAGGAGACTGGCTCATGTCTCTACATGGTTTAATAATGTCCTTAAAGAAAGTTTTTCTCCTCCCCTTCTCCATTCTACTGCCTTTCCCTCCATCAATATATTAAATTGACGTTTTGGGGGCATCATTATTGTTTATTGTTTTTGCCCATAATTTATTCTGTCTGGTTTATTGTTTATGTTAATTTTATATTGTGACTGTAAAAAAATATTTTAATTTGTTGTGAACCACCCAGAGTGGTAGGATAACCCAGATGCACAGGTTATAAATGTAATAAATAAATAAATAAGAGAGGCCTGTTAAATCTTGCTATAGCCTTCAGAACCACAAGGCAAGAAGGGACATGAAGGTGCAACATGTTAATAATAGCCTGCATATCTCTCAAAGAAGGATACAAAGAACATGTTTTCTATGCTATGAAGGAAACTTCACCACACAAAGAGTTTGATTTGGGGAGATGCCAAGATTAAACATTAAAGCAAGGCCTACTCACTACCCAAAAAGTAGCTGAATAGACTGCTGAGGATATGTTTTAAATTTCTTCCTGTGGAAAATTTAGAAAGCTTACATAAGCTTACATTTGTGAGGACTGTGAAGAGATGAAATTACAGTGAATTGAAGATGTTGAATGTGGGTAGAAGTACTGTACTGTACAATGAAATTCCTTCAGTAAATGTATAACTCTCACTTATACTGTACTTGCAATTCTGTTTGTCAAAAAGAGTAATGGGGTCAATAAAGCTCAACTGATACCCCATCCAGGCCTTCTTTTTGATGGAAAGAACTGAACACAATACACAAAAAAACAGATCAGCAGACAACTATAAAATTAAATGGGAAGTAGATTTCCTAGAAGACTAGAAAGGTATATCTTCTATGACACAGTGCACACATTTTGAAGAAAGTGTCAACAAATTGATTTCTATATAGTATTTCAAAGCTGAACAATATACATCAAAGAGCTAAGTGGGAAAAGCTGGAAATATTATGTAGGAAATGTAAACATTTTTCAGGTATTTTATTTTTGTCTGATAATTAAGGACTTTTGGATTTGTGAGAAAATTAAATCTCTAATTAGACCCAGGGATGATTTTATTTTTATGGCCAAAATCTGCAGGTTAACATAGCAAATTGCACTAGTGCAGGCCTATTGAATCATTGGGGATTTGGTGGTTGAACTCTGTGACTTTCTTTAGCATAGAAGTTCACAGCTGAAATAGAAGCTCCAGCAAAATATAACAATACATATTTACATAATGCATGTTGAATATCCAAAGAGTTTTGTTTGTGTTATCTTACGTAAACTGTGCTGGGGAACCTTTGGCCCTCCAACTATTTTGGTTTACAAAAGTCCCATTGAGTATGGCCAACAGTAAAGTCAAAGGTCTGCGGTTCTGAATTTCAATGGAGTAACAAATCAACATCCATAATTTAAGATAAGCAGATGACATCACCTTCCTGGTCAAAAATAGTAATGATCTAAGATGACTTTTAATGAAAGTGAAAGAAAGAAGTGTCAAAGCAGGGCTGTGGTTGAACACTGAGACTACAAAAATCATGACTACAGAAGAACTATGCAACGTTAATATAGAAAATGGGGGGAAATTAAATGGTGAAAGATTTTGTTTTCCTTGGTTCAATAATGTATAGAAATAGAGACTGCAGTTAAGAAACCAGAGGAAGACTGATATTTAGAAGGGCAACAATGAAGAAATTATAAAAGATCATTAAGTGTAATGATGTTTCACTGGAATACCAAGTTCATCTAAACCATGTACAGGTGTGAAAACTAGGCAGTAAAGAAAGCTGAGAGGAAAGTCCAAAGAAATGTCCAAAGTATGGTGGTGGAGGACACATTTCCTGATACCTTGGGCTGCAAGAAAGAGGAATAGGTGGGTCCTAGAGCACATCAAGCAAGCCTGAACTATCTATGGAGGAAAAAATGATGAAGCTGAGGCTGTCCTACTTGGAACTCATCAAAAGAATGCAAGATTGTCTGAAATAGACAATAATGCTAGGAAAAGTTGAAGGTAGCAAATGTGAAATCGATAAATGAACCATAGCCTAGATTTTACAAGAGCTAAGTAGGGTTGTTTTGGAGACCTCTAACACTACGCAACAAAAAAAATTTCCCCTGCTACTGGGTTGAAAATATGTTTCTTATAGTAATTCATATGTGCTGAATACAGAACTGCAGTCGGATTTGCTCTGGCACGTCAGGAAAAAAGTTATGTACGTGTAAAGGTTATCAAGGAAAATGCTATTAACTATGTTGAAAAGCGATTGTGAGAAATTTTAGGGAAATTAATGTGCGTACTTTGGGATGAAAACACTAGATATTATAATTATGAAGTGAATTATAAATGTTTATTTACCTCTGAAATGAGTCAGGGACCCTAAGATTGACAATGGCTTCGTTTAAAAGTGTGTAGAGCTTCTTGCTTTCTGCCTGTGAACATCTTCTGTAGCTCTTTGCAAAAACCAACAGTAATTCCCCATCATGTTCGGATTGAAGCGGCCTTGATATCTTGCTTCCATGGTGGACATCTCCTGGTGGAATCTTTCACCGTGCTCGTCACTCACGGCTCCCATATTTGATGGAAAGAAGGTGAGATGCGAATGCAAGAAATGCATCTTTAGCAGTGGTGGGATATCAAAAATTTTACTACCCCACCGTGATGTCATCACAGTGTGGGCAGAGCTAACATCATGACATGATGTCGTGGGCGAGGCCAAATTTAAAAAAATACAAACATACAAAATAATAAAAAAATAAAATAAAAATAAGCACACAGACACACACACCCTTTCCTTAAAAACCCTAAGCCAGGCCGCCAGGCCTTTTTAGGAACTGTGGTAGTACGTCAATATAGGTAAATGTATTAAATACACATTAAAATACACACAGACACACCACATCCAAAGGTGAGTCACTTACCCTGGGGAGCAGGCTATAGGGAGCTTCAGGCTAGCAGCTTCTCTTCCTCCTCCCTGCTTGGGAGGAAGCAAGGAGGCCGTGCATACACGCCAGGCACTGTAGGCATGCATGCACACCAAGTGCTTGGCGCGGGGGAACCAGTGAAAAGGTAAGCCCCGAAGGTGGTTCCCCACAAAAGCTGCTACTGGTTCTCTGGGACACTGGGGAAAGTTACTACCGGTTCTGGAGAACTGGTGAGAACCTGTTACATCCCATCACTGATTAGTCACATTCAGCAATCCAGGTGCTGGAAGGCTGTTAGCAAGTTGTCCACAATTTCTGCATAGTTGTCTGCTCTGTGGCTCCCAAGAAAGTTGTGCACAACAAGCACAAATGCGTCCCAAGCTGCTAGTTCTCATTCCATGAGCTCCGATCTGAATTGTGGACATCGAATCAACTTTCGTATTTCTGGTCCAACAAAGACTCCTGCTTTCAGTTTTGCCTCAGTTTTCATCTTTCCAAACTTGCCTTTTAGGTACTGAAAACCATGATTTGTTTTATCCATCGCTGCAACAAACTGTTTCATAAGACCCAGTTTGATATGGAGTAGAGGTAGGTAAATCTTATTATGATCCACAAGAGGTACATGTTGAATGTTGTGCTGGCTGACTACAGGTAAATTTCTGGGTGGCCAATTTTTCACTATGTAGTGATTCTTGTAATCGCGAGTAAGTTCCACTCCTTCAGTCTGGAACCCAACAGTTCAGACTTTTCTTTCGACAGGGACAAATCGTGAACCAGGTCGTCCAATTCGGCTTGGCTGATCAAATGTGGCTTTTTAATGTCACTGTCAGGATCATTCGTGTATTCCATAGCTCCAGCGTCACTGTCATTACCTTCAGTATCACTTTCTTCGTTGTTCATTGCATCGGATGAAGGAGGAATTGGTACTGGGTAATCTGTACCATGCGCCACGGGCTTTAGAGCAGACTGACAATCCGAATACACGATTTTTGACTTGTTCTTCTTGCTGTACCCGGATATAATGGTCAAGCAGAAATAGCAATCCGAATGGTGATCTTTCTGCTCCCGTCAAATCATGGGAACAGCAAAAGGCATTCGATTTCGCTTACCGTTTAACCACTGGGTTAGGCCAGAGTAATAGACAGTGCAACAGAGATGAGGAGCCCAGGATTTTGTTTGATCTCCAATTTAACATCCGAAGTAATGTTTGTAAGCTATACGTAGCTTTCTGGACATGTTCTTGCGTTGGTCAGACGTCGTATACTTGCCACAAATGTAGCAAAAGCAGTCCAGACAATTCACACAGCTGAGCCTATTCATCTTTCATTTACTGAATCACCATGTACCGAATTACCAAATCGTCTTATACGAAATCACTTAAATGCATGTTACTGCGACTGCTGATTAATAAAACACAGAACCACACTAGCATGGACTATTCTCTAGTCACCTCTGAATCAGACTGATGGACGAACACACACACACACACACACACACACACACACACACACACACACACACACACACACACACACACACACACACACACACACACACACACACACACACACACACACACACAATCGTACATCAAATATGGCTCGTTGATGCAGCTGCATATTAATCCATGTACAGGCTTTTAATGAGAGGCTGCCTCAGCGTCCAGCCCCAGGACTCTTCCCACCTATCCCCGGAGGCTCCACCTGGGCTGGGGCTTAAAAGCCGCAACAGCGGCAAGACTTTTCGCACCACTAAGAACACCTGCAGCCAGGCAGAGAGGCTTGGCAGTTGTTGTGGGATTTAGTAGTTTTTTGCTTAGGGTTTTTTTTTTTTTGAAAGCCTTGTGTAAACTTGATGAGTTTTGTAATTTTTGATTGTTGCTTGAAATTGATGCCTATTGAATTTTTGATGCTGTAATGATGTTGAGATGTTTTGTGGTATTGATACTGATTGTTTTTGAGATTTACATGTTGTGTCTATGAACTTGCTGTTTTATCTGTGTTTGTGAACCACCCTGAGTCGGTCCAACTGAGTAGGGCAGTATAAAAATTGATAATAATAATAATAATAATAATAATAATAATAATAATAATAATAATAATAACAACAACAACAACAACAACAACAACAACAACAACAACAACAACAACAACAACACTTTCTGCTATAACTTTAAATCCAGGCGTCCTACAACATTTCTGATTACAAAATCGGAATCAGCACACCCTATTACATAACAATCACATTATTTTCACCCAGTAGCAAATTTTTTGTTGCGTAGTGTAATTCATAGGGTTGCCATATGTCAGGGAGGAGAGGACAGCATGTTGTAACAACCACAACTACTACCACCACCACAATAATAAGTTGTACTTGGAACAATACCAACCTCCCCTAAAGGGTTATGCCCATATTTCTGGATGGACCAGTGCTGAGAAAGGGTGGAAAAATAAAACTTTGGGCCCATGTTTTTCTAATTTACAATTGCAAAACTTTCAACATCTCAAAATAAAATTTAAATACAGTATACTGTAGTACTGTATATTAAAACAGAAAAATGGAAATATATGAATGCAATGGCTGAAATTCTGTTGTTCAGCATAGTAAGCCAGAACCAGAGTAGACACATTTAAATCAATAGAATTTATCAAGAAGTTGACTCGCTGAGTCCTGATTCAATGGGACTACAGGATTGCAGCCAATGTATGCAACCAGTTATAAAATGAACAAACTCTCTTGATATACTGTATTATAATCAAACAGTGCCCCCAAGTGAGTGAATGCAGAAGTCTAAAAGCTTAGCCACTAAGCTTTACAGCAGAGCAGAAACAAGATTGGCCATGATTTCTACTTTATAAAGCAGTCTTTTTCTTCCATATGAAGGCATCATTTACCTATGTAGCCAGTTCAAAGGATAAATTCCCATAAAAAGAGAGAGCAGGAGCCTCAGATTTATCCTTTTTTTTTGGATTATGCTCCAGATGGTAGACTGTCTGGTTTATTGTTTATGTTTAATTTTATACTTTTAATGTAAAACTCTTTTAATCTGTTGTATGTCATCCAGAATGGGAGAATATCCCAGATGGGTGGGATATAAATGTAAAAAATAAATAAATAGACTGAGCAAGCATACTGACCAGCTGGTCGCAGTCTTTCCTGAATCAGTGTACTGTAGTTCTATTTCAGCTATTCTTTTAAACTTTTAATCTATGGGAAAAATGGACAAAACAGTGTTCTCTGGTAGTTTGTTTCTTCTGTTTCAAAGATGTATAACTAGCTGAGATATCTATTATATGAAATTTAAGGTTTCCTTGCTTGAAAGCCAGTTGTATCTGACTCTAAGGGGCAGTGCTCATCTCCGTTTATACACAAAGAGCCAATGCTATATGCATCTGCAGACATTTCAGTGGTCATGTGGCAGGCATGACTAGACAACGTGTATGACATGCTGTTATCTTTCCCGCCAAAGCGGTACCTATGAACTTGCAATTTCTTGCTTTCAAACTGCTAGGTTGGCAGGAGCTGGGACAGAGACAGGAGCTCGCTCCATCGTGCAGCACTCGGTTCTCGAACTGCTGACCTGCTGACCTTCAAGCTCAGCATCTTAACTAAGACCGAGTCCATTATATGAAATTAGGTTTCCATATCTGAACATAACATTTCATGCCAAGTCAGCAAGCCAAATTTGGAAATTACAAGTTAACTACCGGTAGCTCAGGGATTCTCAACCTACACCTTTGGGCCAAATCTGGCCCATGGCACAAATCATCTGGCCTGCCCCCTTGCTCCAAATGCATTGGCGGCAGCTGTAAATGTGTCAGCAGCCACCACAAATGTGTCAGCCAGAAGAGCCCCTGCACCACCAGGAATGTTTATCCTGCCTCTAGAAGCAGCCACAAGCGCATTCCTGTCAGTGGCTGCAGACACATTCCCAGTGGCTGTGGACATGTTACTAGCTGTCACTGACACATTTTTGGTGGCCAGGAAGGTGTTCCCGGAGGTCATGGAGGCATTCCCAGCTGCCCTTGCCACATTCCCTGATGCTGATGCTGCTGTGTTCCTGGTGGCCATGGAGGTATTCCCGGCAGCTGTGGGAGGTTTTCTGGCTGCCACTGATGCATTTCTGCCGGCCACAAAGGTGTTCCAGGCAGCCACGGAGGCATTCCCATTGGCTGGGGGGGGATCCTTCACCCACACCATGCAGCTGGGGGAGAGTAGTGAGGGGGGGCTTTTTTGGGCGTGGTGAGCTCAAGGTGGTTCCGCCGCCACCACCAAAGGCAGCAGTAGCAGTAGGAGTGAACACTAGTCCGGTCTGCAAACAGTCTGGGGGGAGCGTAATGCAGCCCCCAGCTTTTAAAGGTTGAGAACCCCTGAACTAGCTATTTGTCAAATAGTTGCAACTTCACAGCATTATGGTGCATTGTTTACACACTTATGTTTAGATGTGAAAAGCTATATGAAATTAGGTTACCACATGTGAACATAAGTTTTTTAACACTACACGATAATGCTCTGAAATTGCAACTATTTGACAAATAGCTACCGTAGTTAACTTGTAATTTCCAGATTTGCTTGCTGACTTACTTAACATCAAATCTGTTTGGGTGAAGAAAGTCATGTTAATCTGAAACAGTGGTATTCATCAGGTTTCCGGACACACCATAAGTAATATCCAAAGGACAGGGAGGGGGGAATCACAGTGAACTATCATGAGCTTCTCCCCTATTGATATATCCTATCCATCAGTTTTCAAGATACCTAATGGGAGGGGTGACCAACCTACAACCTGTGGGCCAGACCTGGCCCACACAGCACCATTTCATGTGACCAGCTGCTGTCCTCTCCACTACTGGAAGTGGAAGTGGACATGGACGCATTTATGACAGCAATAAAACACACCCATGCATGCATAAATGAGCCCATGCCTGCCATAAATGCATTTATGACAGCAGTGGATGCATTTTATGGCAGCACTTATGGTGGGCGTGGTCCAGCCTGTAGCGCAAAAGAGTTGGGAATCCCTGCCTAATGGTAAATCAAAAAGATAAGATTAGTATTCTCTTAGTATTCTGCTGACACTGTTGAGAATCAAGTAATTGGACATATCAAAATATGGATTACACATGGCTGGACATGTGATATTGGCAAAAGAATGAAAGAACTTGTGTTTGCATGTGTTCCTAATCAAAACAGATTTACATTTTAAAAAATCAAATTCACAAAAGAAAAATATCACCTTTCAGGTGGTGGGATGAGGAAAAAAGTAAAAGGCAGATCCATGAAATTAAAAACAGATGCTCATGATTTAATTTTTTTAATGTGGGATTCTCACTCAACCACCATCAACTCATGGATCCTGTCTATGCCCACAGACTACAACAGAGAACTCAATGTTGCCGTTATGTGGCATCCTTCCCAAACCATGTGCCTCTACCCACTAGGCTCATACCTGTCCATAAGCACTACACTGTACATGCAACCATCCACCTCACTTGCAGGTAGATAACTGCAAGAGATCAATTTTTAATTAATTTTTCAAAAGTCAAACCGCTATTTAAAAAGCACCGAAAGCTACAATTTGGCAGTGGTTTGGCAAGGATCCTTAATTTAAAAAAAAATCATATAAAATCATTAAGTATCCCGTTCTTTATTTCAGGGATCCAATTTTAATCCAGACCCACAACATGCTAAATGGGAGAAGACAATTACAGTCTTAATAGAGTCCAGACTGTAATTGTCTTCTCCCATTTACCATGTCGTGGGTCTGGATTAAAAATAGATCCCTGAAATAAAAGGGATATGAAAGGAGCCTCATTCGGGCGTCCCCTGAGCAGAGTTTCTCCAGCAAAAATCCTTTCAACCCTGAATAATTTATTAACACGAAAGTATTGTTACAATGAGTCCAGGGATCTTCAAATATCCCAACTAATATACTCAGCTTTGGCATTTCTTTAAATATTAGGATGTTTTTAAAGACTCAGACGAAGAAGCGGAGAAAGGACGGATAAAACTATTTTTTTTAAATCCTCATCCCTCTCTCCCGCCTCTCTTTTTTATCTGACGGAACACTTCCGACGACCGCTTGTGTTTCTAGCCGGACGTATAAAATGCACCCACGCAGGTTTCCAATCGCCGTCTCTATGGCCGTCTCTATGGTTGCGGGTTCTGACTTCCGGGAATGCTTGGCGAGTCCCCTTTCTCTTCCGGTTTCGGCCTGCAAGTTGGAGGAGGCGCAGGTGAGAGACCTTTGCATCCATCGGGCTCCATCCTTCCCCGCGAAAGGCGGACTGCGTCGAGTGGTGTGTGAAGGAGGGCCTGGGAAGGCTGCTTAAAAAGGCTACGTCTTTTATTTCTGCCCGAGGGAGAGGGAGGGATGAGTCTCCTACTACGAGGACAGGAGGGGAAGGGGGAGAAGGAGAGAAAATGGCCCCATTTGGCATCTTGACAGGCTATTTGAGTGTGTACTTTTTAAGTGTTGTTCCTAGCAACTAGGATTAAGGTAACAAATCACCCTTCCCGGTATAAAAGGATTTTTTTTTTAAATTGCATTTACTACCGCAACAGGCAGTGGTGTTCAGCAGTTAGATGAGTGGTAGAAAGGATTGCAGGATGGGTCTGCCAATTGTTTTGTTTGTCACTGCAATTAGAGAGAACCTCCATGAACAGTTCCTGTATACCTCTGTCGTCCTGTACTTTCGTACTTGGAAGTAAAGCCTATTTTGTTCAGTGAAATTTAACTCCCCCCAAAGCATCTGGCTGCTTAGGTACATAATGCTGAATCAAACAGCTTTTTTATTCGATTCAGTAAAATTCCTCTTTTACTGGAAAAACAGATTTAGGTTGTTAAATAACATCTTTTTCTTAACTAGCTTTTTTTAAAATAGAGAAGTTTGGGGTGTATTTGTGATGAATGCTTCTGATTGCTGTTCATTTCAACAGGTTTAAGCCATGGCCAAGTCCAAGAACCATACTACGCACAACCAATGTAAGTTTAAATAGGAGTATGGGGGTAGAAACCAATAAGCACTATTTATTTGTAAGCATTTAATTATTGTCCCTTCTTTTCTGAATATAGAGAAAAGGCTGTAAGTAACAAAAAGTTTAATTTAATTAATGTCTGTTTTGTGTATAGTTATTTACCTGTTAATCAGTAAGTATGCTGTACCCAATACCCACCCCTAATTTCGTACAAAAAAAGCAGGGAGTGTGTTGTCTTCAACCAGTGGAAATGCTGGACACTTGTGACAAGCATAAATATTGGGAGTTTGAGGCTGCTCATAAGTTATTGTGGTTGCTGTTTGAGTGATCATCTTCACTTGCTAGCCATCTGTTGTAATGGTCTTTTAAAGTAGAAGCACACATATCTGCTTTTCAGATAACTAGTTAATGTTTGAGTGACATCAGTGAAATCCATTTGGAATAAAGATATGTGGAAGGCTACAGTAGAAGTGTAACTACATGCCTAAAATCCAATTTCTTGCCAATTTTGTGGCCTTATTAAGTCAGCTTCTAAAATAAGATTAAAAATAATGTTATAAGATTCAGAGTGACCACCTCTTCAGATATGGTGTTACAGAAATTGGGGAAGGAACACATTCAGCACTCCATATTGGGCATACTATCTGGGGTTTTTTTAAGTGATACTCTTTGTTAGTCTGTGTGGGTGTATCAAAGGAAACAAAATAAAAGTAAAAACAAATACCAAAACATTGTAACACTTTAAAGACTAACTGCTATATTTTAAAATGAACTTTTGTGGAACAAATACATTTCTTCAGACCTTTGTATATCTGGTTTTTGAACTGTCATCAGCTGCTACTCGTATCCAAGTGTACATTTTTTCCTGGAAATCATTTTCAAAGAAGAATGACAAATAGAAAATATGCCATTGGCATGAATTTGTTTAAGGTGGATGCCAGCTTGCCATTAAGTGACCCACACACTGTGATCATGGAGACGTCTCCTGCGATGCATATGAAATGAGACTTGCAGGATTTAACACCAGGATATCAATGGACTCCCACAGCCATGAGGATATTAACAAGGTGCTCCTTCACAGCCAAGTCCTCTTCTGCTTCCATGACCTCTTCCGCCTTCATGACTGTTGGGAATTAGGATAGTGAAGTGGTTCCTTCTCTGCTTATTTTACCGCTGGGCCCAATATTATGGTTTCTAGTGGCATTTCCTCTGAGGGGATCATCACCCCACCTAATAGGGCTCATTTGCCCAATACTCGGGTTTGAGTTGTTTGCAGTACTGTCTACTCCATTACTGTAATAGGATTTCTAGCCAGACATCCTGCTATGGGGAGTTTGATCCTGCCAAACATGCGGTTTTTGAATAGTATATATAATCATCTCTTGAGGAACACATTCTTAGCAGTAATGAGAAGTTTCTAGGGAAGGTATCAAGATTGCCGAGTGTAAAGATGCATATTAGAAAGAGGTGTTAAGGAATACGGGCTACAGCTGAATCCTGGAAAGTAAGTGGCTATGAGTCAGGCGTCCTGCGCTATCTTAGGAGCTTCCATCTTTGTTTCTGGATGGGGCTGTTCTGCCCCAAAAGACCGGATGCATAATGTGGGGGTCCTTCGGGACTTGCAACTCCTGCTCAAAGAGCAGGTGGCATTCGTGGCCAGGAGGGCTTTTGCACAGCTTCGTGTTGTGCGGCAGTTACGCCTGCTCCTAGATGGGGACTTCTTGGCAAATTTTATTGGGATCGTTGTGATTTTACTGGTGTGTTAGCCACCCTGAGTCGCTTTGCAAATAGGGCGGCATATAAATACAACTAATAAATAAATAGAATATAATAAATGCTTGAAATAATAAAACATTACATGTTCAATATATTAAAAATATTGAAAGTAAAGTGGGTAGGATTAATAATTGGGTATGGCTACAATTGGTATCCTAAAAAAGAAGACAGAAGGACTTACTTGCTGCCTGAGAACAATCACTACAAAGTACAGCAAAATAGAAATAACTGGAAATGGCAGTAAGTGTAAGCTTTGTAAAGAAATGGATGAAACAGTGGGCTGCATTATCATTGTACGCAGTAAGATCACACAGTCAGACTTTGTACTGAACAGGACTTATAGGCAGGGGTGCTTTGTTATGCTCATCAAAATGAGTTAGGAACCTAATGGTGAGCAAAATTTGGAGTCAGTCACTTTACTTGCCTATTAGTAAGTAGGCAACCTGCCAACTCAAATTTTAAGTAGGGATATCTTATGTTCTTGACTATCCTGCTATACAAACCTGTTGTGCTTTAAAATGGAAATATTCAGAAGTTCAGTTTCTGCTTTTGGTTGAATGGGCACATGAAGTTACTGTAATATAATAATTGCATGCTTTTAAGTCAAGTCTGACTGATGGTGACCCTTTCCAGGGATTTCTAGGTGGAAAATGCATAGAAATGGTTTACCATTCCCTTCTGAGGGATTTTACAGCTTGCCTAAGGCCACACAGTCAGGCTTTCCCCCAAAAAAGTACAATTGAACTGCCAACTCTGGCTCCAGAGTCAGACATCTGACACATTGAGCTATCTAGCCAGCCATGAAGTTAGTAGAGAAAGAAAAATATACAGTAGCAACAGTTCTTATAAAATAATAATAATGGCTTTATCTCTTGAACAGCACGCAAGTGGCACAGAAATGGCATTAAGAAACCCAGATCACATAGATACGAATCTCTGAAGGGGGTGAGTGAATATTTTTCCCCATCTCATTGATAGTTGCTCCTGCTGATTGACAGCTGCCATGTATAGGCCTTGCATGCTGGCTGCATTCCAGTAGAAGAGCTTAAAATGGATAAATAGCATGAGTGACAGTGAATTCATGGGTTTTGAATGTGTGGCAACAGTAAGTGTTGCATCAACTTGAGTGTCATATGTATACTAAAAAAAAACCTGTCTTGATGCAGATTTTCATGTACTTTGGGAATAAATCTGTATACTGGGTTTTCCTTTTTTTGTTCCACAAGGAAGAGTAGCCTGTCAGATCAGCCTGGAATGCTCTCTTGCTGTGGGACAAACCTGCCCCATCACTGTATTGCTCATATTTACTTCCTCATCTCCCTTAAGACTCATTTCTATTCCAAATTATTATAGCAGAAACACATCTTCTCGAGCAAACACCAGGATCAGTGGTTTTTGTCCTGGTTTCAAGCCTGAAGAATTTTGATGTGGTCATGGTGGAATAGCCATAGGATTTTTTTTTATTAATTTAACTATATCCCATTGGTCTTTCTTGAGGGGCCCAGGGCAGCTTAAAACACATGTTTCTAAATTACCTTTCCTCCAGTGAAGTGAGGGCAGCACACATAGCTCTTTGCCCCATTTTGTCCTCACAAGGATCCAGTGAGATAAGCCTGGCTGAAAAACCAAGCCCTTCCCAGTGATTGTTATTGCCCATTTGGGAGCCAGAACCAGGATTGCCACTTTCCCAGTCCAGCACGCTGGCTCTGCTAGCCTACTTGCCGTATGTGCAATTTTGGACAACTAGCTTTTAATGTCTCTTGCTTAGTTCAGCCCTTGTATGCCCTGGATTGTTCCCATTTCATCTCTTAATGAAGATAAACTTTACTTGTTTTAGCTAAGGGGTGTTTTAGTTTTAAAAAGTCCCACTGAAACTCAGATCTGTTAGAAGAAGTGCAAACCTGCATATCTAATATGCCCTCTGGGTATAATTATTCATAGTTGCACCAATAGCTTTGTTTCCTTATGTTACTGTTTGCAAGGTCAGGCATGCAGTGATATAGTAAAAAAACAAAAATATAGAAAAATATATTTCATAATATCTACAAACCTCTTTCAGCTGTCCCTTCACAGCCATCAATACTACTAGTTTGATGAATTTTGAAGAAAATTAAATTTGTATTTAACTTTCTTTTCTTTTAGGTTGATCCCAAGTTCCTGAGGAACATGCGCTTTGCTAAGAAACACAACAAAAAAGGGCTGAAAAAAATGCGGGCCAATAATATTAAAAATGCTAAATGATCAGCTAGCCTTTGAATGGCAAAAGAGACTGAATGGCAGTTTTACCTTATTGTTAATTTTCACTCAAGGAGTTTTGTATAAATAAAACAGAGTGTGTTGTATCAAAGTAATGGTTGCGCTTTCTGTTTTTACTACAAAACCAGCGACGTAATCTTAAAATTCTGCTTTAGTCAGCTGTGAACCACATGCTCCTTCTATATTAAAATTACTCGGGAACTAGCAGGAGACACAGTACACGTCTTGGTGTGTACTGTGGACCTGGAAAGCAGTGCTTCTTTATAATTAGATGGGGGGGGGGACCATGCAGGCAAGGCCCCAGTGGTGTTAAAGCAGTGAAATTTATAACTTTTTGATGTTGAAGGGTTTTTTTTAGTGTTTCTTATGCATATGAAATGTAATAATAATTTTGTGTCAGAAATTATTCTGGGTTGAAAGGATTTTTGCAGAAGAAACTCGGCTCAGGGAAAGCCCAAATGAGCCTCCTTTCATGTCCCCAAGAGCTGGGACAGAAACTGACCCTCAATCAGTCATGCAGTACAGAGTCTTGAAGTGCCGACTTGCCAGCCTTCCAACTAAGAAGGTGAGCTTCTTAACCACTGAGCCACCGCAGCACTTCATATGAACTGTAATTAGTGTGTATTTTGTTCTATATCATTTGTCCAGAAGATGGTATCTAATGCACTTGCAATATTGAAACTAAGAGATAGAAAAACTATTGTGGGGAAAATTCTGCTGACCTATTTTAAGATCATAACTTGGTCACTAGCCTGGGACAGGATCAAGAGTTAGCTGCCTATATATCAAGGGTGGACAACTTTTAGAATGTTGGACTAGAGGACTATAATCATTTTTTATCATTACCTATACTGTATAGAGCTGAAAAAACCTGCAAGATAGCATCTACATGAAGCCACTGGGTGAGATCATCCGTTCCCACGGGGTGAGGTATCACCAATATGCAGATGACACCCAGCTGTATATCTCAGCCCGTGGAGATCCAATTGATGCAGTGGAAGTCCTATCCAGGTGCCTGGAGGCTGTCAGGGTCTGGATGGGGGACAACGGGCTACAACTGAATCCCGGCAAGACTGAGTGGCTATGGGTAAGGGGTCCTGCGCTATCTCGGGAGTTACCATCTTTGGTTCTGGATGGGGCAGTTTTGCCCCAAACAGACCTGGTGCGTAATCTGGGGGTCCTCTTGGACTCACGACTACTGCTCGAGGAGCAGGTGGCAGCCGTGGCCAGGAGGGCTTTTGCACAACTTCGTGTAATACGCCAGCTACGCCCACTCCTAGACCGGGATTCCTTGCTCATGATCACACATGCTTTGGTCACCTCCAGACTTGATTACTGTAATGCGCTCTACATGGGGCTGCCCTTGGTGACCATTCGGAGGCTGCAGCTGGTCCAGAATGCGGCTGCTCGGGTAGTAATGGGGTGCGGGCGTTATGCTCGTGCCTCACCACTGCTTCGGGAGCTGCACTGGTTGCCAGTATGTCTCCGGGTGCAATTCAAGGTGCTGGTTATTACCTTTAAAGCCCTACATGGTAGTGGGCCAGGATACTTAAGAGACCGCATCGTCCCAAGGACATCTGTCCGTCCCACCAGGGCGGATCGGAGAGGCTCTCTTATCATTCCATCGGCTAGAGAGGCGCATCTCTCTAGCACCAGAAAGAGGGCCTTCTCCGTGGCCGCCCCGGCCCTTTGGAACCTCCTGCCAACTGAGTTACGTCTACAGACAGAGCTCCTGTCCTTTCGGAAGGGCCTAAAAACCTGGCTGGCAGGGCAGGTGTGGGGCTCCAGGAATTTGGGGTCCCATGTTGGGTGGCTGATATGATGGGACAGCCACCCCTCCCTCACTCTTTTAAACTTTTAAAATCTTTTTAAACCTTTTAACCTTTTTAAATCTTTTAGATTTTTGGAAATTCAGCGTTTAATTCTTTTTTAATTGACTTTTAAGTAATTTATGAACCTTAAGGTTTTAATTTATGAATTTCTGTAAGCCGCCTAGAGTCAGGTTCGCCTGATTGGGGCGGGATAATAAATCTAAATAAATAAATAAATAAATAAATAAAAATCTGAAGAACCACAGGTTTCCTACCTTGCCATGGCAATCCATCACAAAATTAAGCAAGAGTCTATTGGAGCAAATCAGAGATAGTTTTCAGTGTCACTAAGTATTCCACATTTGCCCTGGTAATCTACTTGGAGTTATGCAAGCCAGAGATCATTCTGCCCTGAGTCGCCCAGTGAGGAGGGCGGTATATAAATACAAATAAATTATTCCCTTGAAACAGATGTCTACTCCAGCATTCTCTAAGAGTGACCAGCAATCTGTCTCTGGGAAACTCGCAGGCCTTAATAGCAGGAACACTGTTCCATTCGTTTCAAGCATCTCATGTTCAGATAAAGAATAAGTAGATACTTATTAGTCAGATTCCACAATAGCTTAACAATCATTGAGTAAGCCATGAGTTGGTGATTATTGTCATTTCATGCTGTATTAATTTAATATATACCCCACCTCAATTGGCGCAAGCACTGTTCTGGTGACAATACAGTGAATAGACAAACCACACAACAAAGGCATCAAGCAAAACAATTCCAATAAGATCAATAATAAACCTTAATTTCTTGTGTGAAGAGGTATTTTGTCAATCATTCTTGGACCTACCACCAATTAATTTCATCAGATAAACTGGAGGAAAATATTTTCTTTGTATCCAACTGGTATTTTGGAAACCTATCAGCACTGGTCTCATGTCTTCTAATCAATTTGCCTCTATCCGTTTTCCAATTCTGAAGCTATTCTGAGTAAAGATGGGAAGAATTGCTTTTTTAGATTACAATTTGCAGGACACCCCAGCCATCGACTATGAAGATACAGTATAAGTACTTTCTCAAGTTATGTTTAAAGACAACTAGAGCTTTGAAGCAGGTGCAGTTATTGTTTTAAGTATACAGTATAAAACTTAATCACTGTTAATACAGTGAAGGAACATTAAGGCTTTGCTTCTAGCTTTTCTATGAGCTTCCATGCCCAATGCAGAACCTCTGCTCTCAGGAGTTGGGAAATCCTTGTAAATGAAGTGGCATATCGGGTAGTTCATATGAAGATGAGAATTGCTGGTGGTAGCTCCCTCATCAAAGAGCCAATTGTAGCAATTTCCCTGAATCACACCACTTGTCTTTGTCCTGAAATGGTTACATTCAGTAAATCCTGCCCTGGAGTGGCACCAAACAGGATTTTGCATTTTTAGTGACTACCTCCTTCAGTTGTTGGAATAGGAACAGCTTTTATTACTTAGGACTTGATGTTGTAATGATGGCTTGATTGAGAAATTTATTTGTTTATTTTCTACCCTATTTTACTTCCTAAAAGGCAGTTCACCACAATATTAGCTTCAAAAAAGGTTCAAATAAACATAGAAATTGCAGCTAAACCTATAACATTGGAAGACTAGAGCATCCATCTATTCAAAGCACCTTTTTCAACAATTGCCTATTTACAAATATAGGTATTTTCTAGTAGAAAGAGTAGCTTCCTTAATTGTTTGGTGTATATAAACCATGCTTGTAAGTTTTACTCCTAGACTGAAGAAGTGGACTTGATCCACGAAAGCTAACAAGAAAAATATAGCAGTTAGTCTTTATAGTGCTACAGTGTTTTAATTTTGTTTTCTGATATGTCTGAACCACAGATTGACATGGCTACTATTCCAAAAAATAGCTTCCTTCAGTAAACAGTTCCATAGAAAGATGCAGTATAGTACAGTAATACCCCGTATAATGCGAGTACCGTATAGCGTGAAAACCGCATAACGTTACAAGATTTTCGGAATAATCTTGTATCGAATAACACGATTTTTAACGTTATCCGATACAGTCGTTCTTAGCAGCAGGGCGGCTGGAAAGCTGAACGGAGCCACCCAGCCACCCTGCAGCTACGGAGGCAGGGGTGGGGAGGCTGGAAAGCTGACGGGGGGCTCCCCCATCGGCTTACCCAGCCACACCACAGCTGCGGAGGCATGGGCGGGTGGCTAGGGAAGCCGACAGGGAGTCCCCATCAGCTTCCCCAGCCACCCTGCAGCTGTAGATCGGGTCCTCTGATCTCTCTGGAGGTGTTTATGGGCTTCCCCGACGTCCTGAGCCAGTGCAGCAAGCCAGAATGTCAGAGGTCGAATCCCGACATTCTGGCTTGCTGCACTGGCTCAGGACGTCGGGGAAGCCCAGAAACACCTTTGATCGGGTCCCCACACCTCCCTGGACCCAGCAGGGGGGTCAGACACCCCAAAATTGGTTAAAAAAAAAGTCCGTTTTTTTTTTTTACCAATTTGGGGGTTTCTGACCCCCCCCCCCGCCAGGTCCAGGGAGGTGGGCAGACACGATCCAAGCTTTTTCTGAGCTTCCCCGACGTCCTGAGCCAGTGTAGCAAGCCAGAATGTCAGAGTTCGAATCCCGACATTCTGGCTTGCTGCACTGGCTCAGGACGTCGGGGAAGCCCAGAAACACCTTGGATCGGGTCCCCACACCTCCCTGGATCCAGCAGGGGGGTCAGAAACCCCAAAATTGGTAAAAAAAAAAAAAACGGACTTTTTTTTACCAATTTTGGGGGCTCTGACCCCCCCCGCCGGGTCCAGGGAGGTGGGGAAACCCGCTTCAAGCTGTTTCCAAAGTTCTCCCACCTCCCTGGAGGCAGCAGCAAGCCAAAATGTCAGGATTCAAATCCCGATGTTTTCGCTTCCTGCAGCCTCCTGGGAAACGGCTTTTTTAAACATTGTGTGTTCAATGTATCGCACAACGTTAAAAACCGAATAACGACGGGACTTGTGGAACCAAGTCATAACGTTATTCGGGGTACTAGTGTATATCTCTTTACAATGACATGCTAGCTGTGGTCATGATCTAAATCCTTGCAAATACTGCAGCCAGCCTGTATTCTTGGCTGTACCTTTCCTAGTCATCAATCTAAAATGGGTTATCAACCTTTTCAAGCTGAGGACCGGGTCACGCTCCCTAAAACAGCTTTGGGGGCCAGATGGCCATTTTGCCCTGCCTGCCACAGATGAGACTTCTTAGTGTGGTGGAGGTGGTTGTGGGCCACATGAAATGGTGTTGTGGGCCACATTGGGCCCTGGGCCATAGGTTGAGAACCCCTGATTTAGAATGAAAAACTTCTCTGGTTTCTCTATGTGGGTTCTTTAGGTTTAAACTGGGCCTTACCAATGCTGCAAATATGTAGCTGGTTTTAATAAAGATCATGATGGTGTTCCCCTCAAACTGGAGACAGGCCTATTACACTGGGGAACAGTGATTTTGGTGCCTCACAATTTTCACCTATTTCTGGCTATATTTGGGTCACTGATTCCAAAAATGCTTTCAGTTATGCCCCATCAGCTCTAGTTTTTTAGATATGGCTTATTCACATTAGGCCAATCTAACCATACTGGTTGCAAAGCATCCAGTCTCAACAGTAAAGGAGAGCACAGAATGACAAAAAAGGTCAGATTAGTTAAATTACACTTGCAACAACAACAGGAATAGAGCTTGAACAACATCAATAAGTATTATTAAAACAATCAATTTACGAATGGTGAGGCAAATACAAGTGTAGTCATAAGAGCAATGTATAATGACACCATCGATATTTCATGAACTAGAGCTGCTAGAACAAAATGGATGGCATTTTTGGAATCAGCCGCCCCACAATGCCCGAAATCAGTTGAAAAATTTTAGGCACCAAGAAAAAAACTTTTTTTTTTTGTTCCCCAGAAACATGGGCTCAGGAACAACATTTTCTATAGGATTTTCAGTTAAACTACAGAAGGCTCTTTGCCGAGAAAGAACAACATCTAAAAATAAATGGCAAGACGGAATACCATTTTCTTCCCTTATCCATTGGTAATTAGGAAATGCTGCTTTCATTGGAAGCCTTTTGTCAACACTGACCTTCAGCACTCTCCTGCCATCCAATAGTTTCCCAAATATGGTCCCAACAGCTTCCAGCTCAAAATAGCATTGTGTGACACAATACACAAGA
Source organism: Furcifer pardalis (assembly GCA_030440675.1). NCBI lineage: Eukaryota > Metazoa > Chordata > Lepidosauria > Squamata > Chamaeleonidae > Furcifer > Furcifer pardalis. Next base: position 111,168,862 of record CP126893.1, read on the forward strand.
GGGAATAATGCACTCCTAAGCCTGCACTTCATTGTGTGAGAGGAGGTGGGGGCTGGCTAGCTAGCTTTGGTAATGCAGAGGTATCAGGTTTGCCTCTGTCTCATCAAATAGCCGTGGCATGAGAACAACCTCCCAATTCCCTTGGAGCCAAGGCTGTTGGGCTCCTTTCTCAGCTGTATGTGGGATCGTGTCCATCTTGTCCTGCGCCAGGACTGAATGGAAATATGTCGATGTTTCTCACTGTTCTTACATTCTTAACTACACCTCTGATTATTCAACATACTCTCCGTTCAATTAAGCTTTTAACGAGAGCCACTTCCCGTGAGCAATAAGTATGGTATATCAATGTTACCCATCTTTTCTCTTTAATTAACATTGGTAATTGTGCGCTTGCTTAGGCCCAGCTCTACTGGGGGTGAGCTATGTTGTGTGCGCAATCTCCAGTTTAATGTGGGTTTCAGAAGAAAGGGAAGCACACAGTAGCAGGGAACAGACATTGGCAGATGGGACTATGGAGGAGGAAGAGGAGGAGTTTGGATAGTTCATGTTTGTCAAGAGACAATTCCCGCTGATGTTCACTTTGCCCTCAGGGACTATCTTGTTCCTACTGCTGCTGAGTTGGTTTCTCTGCCTTCTTCTGAGAGCTGTAGCAAAAGCATTTTGCTGTAGGCATGATAAACGTGACATCAATTTTTGTACTGCAAAACAGAGAGAAGCAGCAAAGGAATGGCTTAGATCAGGGGTGCCCAAACTTTTTGGGCCGTGGGCTGGTCACGTAGTTCAGTGGGCCGGTCACATGGTTCCTTCCACCGGAAGTGGAAGTAAAATCTGCCTTGCAATCTGTTTTGCAACAGGATGAGATAGACTTTAAGCTGCCATTTTCTCGGCTTAAACCAGGAATGTCCAAACTACGGCCTGGGGACTAGATCCAGCTCCCGGGCTGTAGTTTGGGCACTCCTAACTTAGATAACACTACCGGACTCTTATCTTGGCCTGCCGGCTGGGGGAATCGAGAACAACTGAGCGGCACCAGCCATCCATAAAGACGCCGCCTCGCCTCTGCTTCCATTACCATCACCGGACTCTTCGCTCTGCTGCCCTCCTTGGGACTCCCATGCGGTCGAGGCAGGGAGGCTGTTGTGCGACCAGACGCTGACACCTCCACCTGCTCTGGCATCATGGCCCCTGCCCCGGGACCAGGGCTTGCAGCTGCACATGGTAGGACTTTGCCATGGGGTGGAGAGGCCGGGGTATTGTGTTGATGCTCTATTTATGTATTTTTGAAATGTTCTTATGATGTTTTGATATAGTATTTTGTAATTGTTTTGTTATCTGATATTTTGTTATCTGATATTTGTAGCTGTGATATATTGTTTCGTTGTGACTCCCACTCATTTTGTAACTTTGGTTGGGGATTCCTTGAAATGTTCTTGTTTTTTATATTGCTATTTGATATTGTAACTGTGATGTATTGTTTCGTTGTGAGCCGCCCAGAGTTGCTATAAGCAATTGGGGCGGCATATAAATCGAACAACAGCAATGTACTCATGTATGTGAGTGTATGAAAAAAATTGTAGATGGCAAGTAGCTAAAATCTGGAGAAACTGCAGATGATAATACCACAAAATGCCTATGTAGTACGTACATCTATAGCCAGGAACAGACATTAGAAATGAAGTCATGTTAATCTTACAGAGATGTGATTGAGGCAGTCTTTGGAATTTGTGAAATCAAACTTCAAAGGGATAGCCTTCAAGAAAACTCCATGCTTCAGTCCTGAAAACCATTAATCAAAGAAAAAAAAACCCTGGCTAATTTGCTTAATCCCAAAGATGAGACCAGCTGGATAGCTCAGTGAGATGGTTATCAGGCTGCACAGCCAGAGGTCAGGCTTTTGCTCCTCCATTGTGACTTCTGGGGGAAATTGAGGACATGTACAACACAATGCCAGAGGACCTCCAGAAAAAAGGGAATAGTAAACTCATCCTGAATACCACATATGTAGACAACTGCACAAGGAATTGCAATAAAATGTAATTGACAGCATATCATTAATTAAAGATGAGAAAAGCTCGTGCTCTTGACATTTAGATGTTTGTATAAAACATTCTCTTCCGCTCATGGGCTATACTGTAATGCCTTTCATTTGTGACACTAGGAGTACCTACAACTCTGTAGTTTAGCAGTTCCTTTTGTTCAATCTCATGTTAGAAAGATTAGCCCAGGGGTTCTCAACTTGCAGCCCACAGCACCATTTCATGTGGCACCCACTGCCTCCACCATACCAGGAAGTGCCATGTGGTGGAGGAAGGGCAAAATGGCCATCCGGCCCCCAAAGCTGTCTGAGGAAGTGTGACCCGGCCCCCGCTTAAAAGATTGAGAACTCCTGGATTAGCTGGTAAGGTTGTCACCCAGGGTACATTCAATTGTATCCTCAATCTTCAAGGAGGCTTTTTCTGTATACCCCTGCCCTGCACCTTCTTCTTGTTGTTGTTCTGTCGTATCCAAATCAAAATACTGTACAGGTATAGGCAATTCTCATGGCGATCAGCCATGAAGACTGTCCTGAAAATATAATGCAGTGACCTTTCATCTGACTTCTGCATCATAGCATGACACCTGTACCACTGATCCAATTCTGCAAGTCACCCTCTGGTCCTGAGCCCAGTTGAGAAAAAAGTCCTCCTGTTGGTATCGCTCCACCTAAGATAAGGAAAGAAGTAACAGTGGACACAGAGAGAACTAAACAAGAGAATGACCCTTGACACTCTTAGATGGATACAGTGATGGGATGTCACCGGTTCCAGACGGATCTCTGGAACCGGTAAGACCAATCCCGGAGGGTTCTCCGTGAGGGGAAGTCCACTTTTGGGGCGTCCGGTTCCGGACGCCTGACCGAAAGAAAAAAAAAATTAAAATCGGAGCGAAAATGGCTCTAATTGACTGCGCATGCGCAGAAACTCAATCTGACGCATTGCACATGCGTCAGATTGAGTTTCTGCGCATGCGCAGTCAATTAGAGCCATTTTCGCTCCGATTTTCAAAACATTTAGAACTTTCAGGGCAGCGGCGGCGGCAGCAGCCCTCTGAGGGGGGCGCCTCCCCGCGGCACGTTGAGGGCTGCCTCGGCCGTCCGCTGCTGACAAGCCCCATGCCCTGGGGACGCCCGGCGGGGTACACCGCTGCCGCCGCCTCCGCCGGGCGCCTGTGGGCCGGGTGCCTGCACCCGCCGTCCACAGCCGCCGCCCGCCGCCGCCGGAGCTGCCGCTGCCTGAATCCCTGTGGACTCCTTCTTGGGTCGGTCCCTTTTGAGCTCGGCTGCCGCGCGCTGCGGAGGAGGAAGCTGTAGGCGGCGGCGGTGCGGCATGGGGACGGCCCAGGGAGGCGCGGCAGCCGCGGCTGCCCGTCGCCCCTCGCCATGGCCGGAGCCGGGCTAAAAAGGTACCGGCCCAAGGAGGACGCCACAGGGGTGCAGGCAGCTCCGGCGGCGGCGGCTGTGGACAGCAATCGGGGTGCCGGGTCCCAAGAAAGGTAAGCGAGGGGTTTTTATTTGGGGTGGGTGGGTAATTTATTTGTGTTTTGGGTGGGTGGTTGTTTTTATTTTATTTATTTATTTGTGTCTGGGTGGGTGGGCTGAGAGGGAGGGGTGTGTGTGTATGTTTATTTTTATTTTTTATTTATTTTTATTTTGGCCCCGCCCACAACGTCATGACATCATGACGTCGGCCGTGACGTCATGACGTCATGCCATTGGCCACGCCCATGACGTCCGTGACGTCATGGCGTGGTAGTAGAATTTTTGTCATCCCATCACTGGATGGATATGTGCCTCAAGTCTGCTAGATCAGATCCAGGGGGATCTTTATGGCAAGAACAAACATTCTTGAGGACATGCAAGAGCAAAACCAAATTAGAAGATGGAAGAAGGATCTCACAGGACAAAGAATAACATTAAAGGAGGATATAGTTGAGGAACTCAACCTTCCGTATGTCACTTGGAGTTCCCTGAACAGGCTGAGGGTCAGAGTGCCTAAATGTAAGACCAACATGCTCAAGTGGGGCCTGCTGGTGAATAACAATATGCTTTGTGAATGTGGAAAGAAACCAGATCCGGATCATTTACTGGTCTGCCAACTGCTACCAGAAGCAGGTAGCAATGAAGACTTAATTTTTGCAAATGACAAAGCAAAGAAAGTGGCTTCATTTTGGCAATCCAAAGTTTGATCTGGACACAAAAGAAGAAGTAGCTTAGCACATACTTTGACTGCAAGTAGTTTCAGATACCTTTCCCTGTATCTCAAAATAAAAATTTATCACACAACATCAGAGCTCAGAAAACTGTTTGCCCAAAATATTGATCAACTTAGAATCATATACTTGTAGATTAATGGAGTTGGAAGGAGTCTGATTTTGTCACATTTAGCTTCCCACTAGTGCTCTTAAGGGATTCAGGCACTTCGTGTCAATCGTCAGATTTCCCAAGAAACAATAAAGGCAAGTGAGCCATCAAGTTTTTTTTATACACAGACATTTAAAAACACAATTTGACCTAAAGTGTTTCCTTTTAATTTTTTGGGAGGCAGCTTTATCATTTGTACCTTAAGATTCTTGATATACTAAAGGGCTCCAGAGCTAACAACGTTGCTTTCTTGCCTGTTGTGGCTTTTCTACCAGCATGTCCGCTCCTCGCCCTGCTTTTTCAGCCCTTTGCATAAAGTGATGACAGCTAGCTCTGGATGCAAACAACTCACAGAGGATAAAGGCTAGCTGGCTGTGACAGCTGTGAGAACAATGCCTGTTGCTGCATCAAGGAAGCCCGCCATCCCATGGAATAATGTGCCTATAAATAGATTCAAGTCACAGCCTTGCGGCTGATGCCTGCCTCTCAGAGGTTTTAATTATGATGGGTCAGTTGTTAGTGTCTCCTAAACTTATGCCATCTCTCCAGCGCTATGTGGTTGATGTTTCTCTCTTCCCACCCACCTCTCAATTAAACATCAGCTTTAATAGCCATGCAAGTTATAGCTGCAGCAGAGTGACAGTTAGTTAGACAATTAAATATCTGTCTGCTGAGAATATATGTGCATCTGTACAAACAGAATGTAGTCCACTAAAGCTGATGTACAAACAAACGCTTGTTAGTTTTAAAGACAACACAAGGCTTTTGGTTGTTAAGGCTAATAGGTAATCCCTTTTATGAAGCCATCCAGAGCTACAATAGTGTAGAACAGAGGTCGCCACCTTTTGAAGTAGGGGGCCAGGTCACGCTCCCTCAGACAGTTGGCGAGCTGGACTGGTGGTCCAGCTGCAACTGCCAGAATCAGCAGAGGACTCGTTTACAGCTGTCGTAAACAAGTCCATGGCCAAAGCCCCTGTGACAGCGGCTGGAGCAAGGACATGGGCCAGTTGATTTGGCATCATAAGCCAGATCTGGCCCATGGGCTGCAGGTTGCCTATTCCTGGTGTAGAACATTCATTACACTGCATCACAAAAAAATAAATATTGTCTGCTACTTGGTCTAATCCATGTGTCCTATACTAAATCAAGAGCACTGAATCCAAATCTGAAGTCCAATTCTGTCTAAGACATCAGGATCTTAAGTAAGCAAACCTCACCCTCTTGGTTAGGTTCTTGCGTTGATCATGCCACAAATTTAGCAAAAATTGTCCAGTTTATTAACATAACTCTGCCTATTCATTTTTAGCTCAAAACAGATTCACTATGACCTAGCTGTACTATTCAATAAGATGGTTTCACACTACAGACAAGCCCTTGGTCCATCGCACCTTATACACCTATTTCTGATGTCACCTCACTCACTTGCCCAGACATGCCCAGCTGCTGCTGAAACATGCATGCCACCAGGGGACATGATTCAGTTGAGGCAGCAACAGGCATAGTGGTAGCTGCAACTATTATAATGTTCCCATGTAAAAATACATTACCCAATACCATTTGAACAGGTACAACACGCCTATAACTTAAAATCTGTATGTTATAGGCAAATTCTGAGTTCAGATTTGGAATCTGCACACTCAATATAATGTAAATCAGGGATTCTCAACCTGCTGCCCATGGCACCATTTCATGTGGGGGCCCCACCACACCAGGAAGTGCCATGTGGTGGAGGAAGGGCAAAATAGCTATCTGCTATCTGTCTGTGGAAGCGTTACCCGGCCCTCAGCCTTAAAAGGTTGAGAACTCCTCACATCTGTTATTCCCAGTAGCAAAATCGTTGCTGTGCAGTGTTATTTAACTATCTTCACTTATATTAGGCAATGAATCAAAAGAGCTGCATGTGAGCTTGATATGGCAGATGAGAAGCTCAAAGAGAGTGGTTTGCCTAAGGCTTTGAAATGAACTCATGACAGAGATGAGGTCTGAACAGCAATGACCTGTACCACAGTCTATAACCACTATGACAACAGAAGATTTAGTGCTTTGTGAAGTTAAATGAAAGAGGTACTTTAGGAAGCCAAGACGACTAGTGGGGCAATAGTGTGTTCATGGGTGACAATCTAAGCCAGCTGATCAAGGCCTGGAAGGAGGGGTCAAATTGTAGGACTCCCAGCAAAAGAGCTGGTTCTTTGGTTGATAGGTTGATTTCCCATTCTGTTATCACCTCCCTTCACTCCCCCACTCGTTTGCAAAAGGTATTTCTTGAGGCATACCGCCCATATAATGAGGCTTCAGTTCTGAACTAGTTTCAGCCCACATAGCACTAGGCATGTTCACAAGGAATCTGCCAAAAGGAAGGGGACTTTCTTTTTTGCTCTTACTCTGGTAATCAGTTTGTGACAACTTTTTTCTATTATAAATCTGATTACCCAAGCCTTCTACTTTCAAGGAATGGTACAATACAACAGAAGCTGAAGATCAGATGTGGATTTCCTTTCCTCAGTACAGTAAAACCCCATATAACGAAGGGCTCTAATAGCGGGGGGGGGGGGGGGAGTACAGCGAAAGGAAATGGAAGAAAAATGGTGCCTTGTATAGTGAAATTTATTTTGGAATGGGTTTTTTTCAATGCATTCCTATGGGAAATCACATTCAATGCATTCTTATGGAAATTCATATAATGAAATTTTCACCGTACAAAAAACCTTGTGGAACAGATTAATTTTGTTATATGAGGTCTTATTGTATATGACAAACAGGTTAGGTAATAGGACAAATTTATACAGAGCCATTTCCCCCATCTTGTACCTTTTAAATGGTTTGGTCTACAATTCTCTTCAGCTAATATGCCAATGATAGGGGACCGTGGGGGCTGACATCTAAACTATCTGGAAGGCACCTGATTAGAGAAGGCTGCACATTTATACATAGTCTGGGAATTCCTCAACTTTGAAAGTAAAATGTGAAGGAGAGAACAAGCCTAGCTTCACCTGCCATAGGAGGGAGTTCCACAGTCACAAAGAAGATCTTCTCTCGTGTCCCCACCAAATGTAGCCTTGATGATGGGAGGACTGAGAAGAACCACCAAGACATTCAAGCATCTTAGTACCATCTTCTGAACTCAGCAAGGAAGAATGAAGATCATCACAGAAAAATCCTTACAAATCCCACCCCAGAAACCTGATCTAGAAGAATACAATGATTGATCATATTTAACATTGCAGAGAAGACACACACATCCTGTTCAATTCTCAACACAGTCTATCCAACATGATGACCAAAGTCATTGATGCCTTATAACCATGCTTGAAGCCAAATGAAGTTAATTGGGATAATCTATCTTGTCTGGAAAGCTGGTGTTGAGAGGCCACCACACACTTCCAAGCCTGTCCCAAGGACAAAAAAAAGTTGGTAATTTTTGTTTGGATCTCTTTCCTTTCTTATCTAATCTCTACTGGCTGCTTTCATAAACTGTAAAGGTCAAGAGTTTAATCCACATAGAAGCCTTCATCTTTTCTGGGATCTATCTACATTGATAGGCTATATGGCAATCATTTCAGTACTGGCTTGTTTATTGGGGCAAGTGGTCACTGCCCTACTCTGGGCTAAGGTTACCCTCATGTTAAAGAAAAACAAAGGAAGCAAAGCAATCACACTGATATACCATCCCATAGCCCTTAGTGCATTCTCTCACAAGTTAATTAGCATTTTGCCCCAACATGTAGGGTACTTATTTTACCAATCTCAGATGGATGAAAGGGTGAGTCAACCTTGAGCCCTGGGCAGGATCAAATTCACAACCTTTTGGTTGAAGGACAGCAGTTTAACCACTGTGCCACCAGGGTTCAGGTACAAAGGACCTGCAGGTATGCATCTGTTTGTTTATTGCTCTATCTGAACACTGAGCCTTCCTTTGGAATGGAGATGGTATTTGTTTGTGTATATACCGTACTTATGAAAGACCTGAACACTCAAATCCATGGTTTTTATATCTCTGTCCCACCAGCCACAATGGTGACCAACAGCCACCATAATCTTATATTTTAATTTGGAACAAGTGCTAACAAATCATTTCTACTTATTACTTTGTACAGAAAAAAATAAACAATTATGACCTCAGTCTGACAAACTCCCTCCTGTCCCCACAATTAAAGACATATTATTTTAACTAATAATGTGGCTTAAATGTCCTGGTTCTTAAATGTCTCAATAGTCACTGAAGGTTAATTATTCGCTGTAACTTTAATTTGCTGACTGTCATGAGGAAGCACAAGCCTAGATCACTAACAAACAATTTCTATTTCTCTGGTACAAGATTTTACATGTCTAAATGTAAAAGTACACACAGGCTACTCTGTTACATATGCTGCAGAAATGACAATAGAAATAGCACATTAATCTACACGGGATGGTGAGCAAAAACTTACCAAACAGAGAAAGACAGAAGCTCTGGACAGTGCAGATATCCATGGAAGGTTGCATCAATAGTGGGACAAAGTCCAATGACTATGGTGAATATGTCAGCAACTGACAAGTTCACTACAGCATAATTAATAAGATTCCTGAGAAATTTGTTCCTGATTGTTAGAATAATGATAGTGCCATTGAACATACCAAGAATCATGAGCACTCCAAGACCAAACTTGGATCTCTTTTCACCAGCCCAAACGAAGCAGGTAATGGAGTTACATGTTGTACAGTATTAGCTTCCAGGAATGCAATAGCATTAAAAGAGAATGATTCATTGTTCCATTTTGTTTGCGAGAGGTGATCGCTCGGCCAAGGATGATGACAATCTCTCATAATTCTCCTGCTATGTCTCTCACAAATGTTGCTTTACAGTAGATACAGTAATCTGTCATCTTTTTCATTTGCATGTTGTTGTTTTTTGGTCTGAAAAGGGGATGTGTACTAAAAAGCCAAAGTATTAGAAGACATGTTTGATATTACAGGTTTGTTTCCATTCATCAGACCCCTCCTGTAGTGCAATAAAAATGGGAATCTAATCTTTTCTACTCAGGGTAATTTAAAACCAGGCTTCTAATACATTACTGATAAATAAAAGTGAGTTCATTGAAGTCAATGTGAACATTAGAACTTATATAAGGATATTATGGAATCTGCTTCAGGGCTTGGAAATACATGACAGAGTCTTCCAATCTGTCAGCTGATTTTCAAGAATAGCAGCTTTTGTTTTTAAAGAAGATAATATACGTCTTTAGTTTGAAAGCTATGGGGCTGGGGAGAGAGAAGCTGATGGATTAGCCTTCAAGTCATGGCCATAGCCAGAATTCTAGATGTGGGTGGGAGAGTATTTTTTCAGGATGGGCACCAATGTCATATACAGTAAAACCTCAGATAACGCTAAAACTTGGTTCCACAAGTCTTGGTATTATCCGATTTTTAGTGCTATCCAATGCATGTTAAAATCCTATGGGATGCATTGGATAACGTTAAAGCTCCATAGAGATACATTGTAACCACACAGGCTTTAGTGGTTGTTATCTGATGCATCCCATAGGATCTTAACGTTATTTGATGCAATTCTCCCCCCCCAGATTACTTTACGTTATGCGATTTTAGCGTTAACCGAGGTAAACGTTATCCGAGGCATTACTGTATATATGTCACATATATAAGCGGCCAGGGGTTTGAGGGTGGGCAAACTGCTAACTCAACCATCCCCTGGCTATGGCCCTGCTTCAAGTATGTGTCAATTGTGTACAATTATATACATATATGATTCTACAGAGAGAAATAGTGGAGGGCAGGATGAAATGAATTGTTGCTTATTGCCATTGGACTATGAAGTCCCATTTCTGCTGTGCATTCAGTAGTGACACTTTTGCTTTTGAAGAAAGCATTAGCTTTCCAACTTTTCAAAATGCATGTTTTGCCTACAATATACTCCTGACAGTACTTGATTGCAGAATCCGGGCATTTGGAGAACCTCAGGTAATGCAGCCTTAATATATTCAATGATTAGCAAAATTTAAAATCGAGATCTTGAAAGTCTGTTTCAGCAGTGGATGCTAAAGTGATTATGTTTAATAAGACTGTCATGAGGAAGCACAAGCCTAGATCACTAACAAACTGTATGATTCTCTAATACTGTACTTTTATTAGCATTTCAAAAAGAAATACAATTTTTTTGGTAGACATTGTATTTTACACATAACATTTGTAAGGGATGAGGTATGGAAAACAAGAGCTGGCATATTCTACTCTTAGCTCAGAATATGTGGCTTAAATGTCCTGGTTCTTAAATGTCTCAATAGTCACTGAAGATTAATTATTCGCTGTAACTCTTAATTCATACATTATGATCAATGAAGCTAAAAGCAGTAATAGGATTCCAGTAACCCAACTAAATCTATATCCATAGACTGACAAGTTGAGGCACTTAAGAGATGCTTCTGTATTTTCCAGATGTTCACCATGTTCATTACAGGATGCCATACAAATGACAACGGAAACAGAACTGATGAAATAACTCGCGATGAAATTGAAGGTGTTTGAGGACGAGGTTGATCTTCCAGAAAGTTCAAGTTTATTCAACACCTTTCATGAATTCCAGGAATTCTGCCAGAAAAAGAAAATTGAAAATGCTTGTAGAATAAAATAACATGTGGAAATGTGAGAGATAATTCAATTTCTCACCATTTCCTGCTCCATCCTATGTATAGTGTTCCATGCATGGGTTTCCTCTACCACCATCCCTCCAAGATTGCCCAGCCACTAAGCTCTGTACTTCTCTCACAAGTGTCCTCTTCAAAAGTCAGTTTTGCTCATGCACAGCATATGTCTACTGGTTGCCATGTGTAAAACACAACCTATGAATTCATTCTGTACCTCTTTCTAAATGAAAATCACCCTATCATCATTTCTCAAATTGTATCTTCAAAGACAGTGGCTAAAATCCAAGACAGAGTTAAGCATATCCAAGGCCCATTGATTCTGACAGCTCTTTGTTATACTGTGACAACGTATTGTCTTGTTTTCCTCTTTCTGGAAGAATCATCACATGTTACCTTCTCAAAGAAGAGCAGAAAATATGCTTTGATTTAAGATCAGTTTATATGCAACACACTTGAGCTCTCCCTGATTTATTTATAGCAAGCAGAAATAACCTTGATCATTACAATGTGGTTCTTAGTTGCATAATCTGAGGTGCTCTTAAATATATGTTCATTTCCTACTTGTTTTTAAGGGTAACTATGACATGAAAGCAACCTAGCCTTTATGCAAAATGACACACATATATGGCCACTCACCATCATAGTCAATCTTGCCATCATTATTTTTGTCTCCATCTCTCATCAGTTCCTCAATGTCATCTTCAGTTATGGTTTCTCCTGTAGCCTGTAGCATAAGCTTTAATTCATCCAGGTCAATATATCCATCTGCATTTCTGTGAGAAAAGATAGAAGAGTTCATAAACAGAAGAATTATCTCTGTTATTGGACAAAGTAGGCTACCATCCACAGAAAGTTCATGCTAAATAAAATTTCTTAATCTTTAATGTCCCATGAGGCCTGTTGCTGGTTTTGTTGCAAAAAATCAAGGCAAAAAAGATACTAAATCTAGGCCCTTATCAAAGAGGAAAAACCTTTGCCCAATCCCAAAAGACTGCCTCAATCAACTGTCTCCAACATTAACAGTGTTTTCCCTTGTAATTATAGCTATTAATCCATATTCTCTGCCTCCAGCATCACGTAGCCAGCCTCTCAGAGGAAACTGCAATCACACAGTTCTCACCACAAATCACATTACAGAGGAACAGGAAACTTTTCTGCCTACAAATGATTTGGACTGCAACCTTCACAGACCCTTAGAAATGACTATCCTAGCTGGGACTTCTAGGAGATGAAATCCCAAACAGAAGGGAACCAAAGTCTACCTGCATTTCAGCAAAGTGTCTATTCAAACTGTTGTTTCTGGTCTATAATAAAAATTAGCCAAAAAATAAAGAAAGCATGCCTCGTCAGTATTCTTCATATTTCAAGGGGTGCTACTGTAGGGTTTTATGAAAGTTGTGAGCTTTACAAAGAATAGAATGGCCAGCAACAGAATGATAATTTAAATAGATTTGATCAGATCTCCCTGGCTTTAGCCCACCTCCATTGGCTGCCTATAGGCTTCAGTACCGTATTCAAGATTTTGGTCTTAACATACAACACCCTAAACTGTTTAGGACTTTGGTACATAACAGACCGTCTCAGAGAGAATTTGGCCTGGACAACTCCTAGGCATGCAGGCTGTGAGTGATAATCCCAATGGAGACCCAGAAGGTGTCAACCAGAATTAAAGCCCTCTTGGTTTTGGCCCGATTGTTCTGAGACGCCCTTCCAGGCTTGCTTCCTCCAGATTTCTCATAAAATGACGAGGATAGTTTTATTATTTATTTATTTATTTATTTATTTATTTATTTATTAGTTCAAATTGATATTGCCGCCCACTCGCCGTGGCGACTCAGGGCGGCTTACAGACAATACATTACATTACATTACAATATGTTGGGGTGGGCACAGGGGGAGGGGCGGCAAGGTCCTCATACTGCCCCGGCTTCTTCTTCCCCTGGCAGTTGGTGTAGGCACAGGGGGAGGGGCGGCAAGGTCCTCATCCTGCCCTGGCTTCTTCTTCCCCTGGCAGTTGGTGTAGGCACAGCGGGAGGGGCAGCAAGGTCCTCATCCTGCCTTGGCTTCTTCCTCCCCTGGCAGTTGGTGTAGGCACAGCGGGAGGGGCGGCAAGGTCCCCATTCTGCCCTCGTCAGTTTTAATTTAATTTAATGTTTTACAAAGAAACATCTTAGAACATCTTGCCCTTGTAACAATCTGCCCCTGGCTGATTGTGATCCGTTTGCTACATTTGTCAGCTTACTGGTACTATTGCTTTCCTTTTCATATTTTGTGTTCTGATTTATCTTTGTGAAGGGTGGATGGGTGTTCATTGTTTTTTGAAGGACTATTGTAAACTGTCCAAAATGAAGTTCAATATCACATGGGTGGTGTAGAAATGAAATGAATTTAAATCAAAATTGACAAATCAATACATGAAACTGTTAAAACATATACCAATAATTTGAGAGAGAGAGGGAAAGCAAATATGAAGCTCAGCAGAGCTTCCATCAGCACAGATTTCTACTAACAGCAAAGGCTGTAACTTGCTTCTAATAGTAAAATAACTTTTCAAACTTCAAACAGTGTTCTGAAAGTAGGTTTGAGTACCAATAGTAGTCTTCAGTTGTGATAACTGCCAGTAGGACAGGGTGCATATGTTAGGAAACTTGTCGCTGTGGTCTGAAATCATTCTGCAATGAGGGCATCTAAAGGTTTGGAGTACCTCCCAAGCAAGTAAATCTGTTAAAATGACAGTGTGTTAATAAAATAAAATAAAAGTAAAACAAAAGAGGAAACCAAATACTGCTGTCTGTATAAAAGAGATTAAGGGATTATTGACAGTAGTTTCCAGGGAAAATCTGTCTGTTATGTCCTTTTGTCTCTGTTTAGGAATGGTATGTGAACATAGGAAGTTTTGAGTTTGAGAAGAGCAGGTAAATTTATATTGCTTTTGTTTGTGTTTCTATTATATAGGCATCTTTTCCACTTAGATATATTTTTCACCTGCTGGCATGGGGAGGGTTAATGTAATTACATTGTTCCTGTTTCTAGTCGCCTCAAGACAGAGGATTGGTGTGAGGGGCATGTTGGCTCAACTTTATAACTCCCTAGGTTGGGGTGGAGGGAGGGTATCAGATGTCACTCACATCATCCAGAGCCAACACACACCATGATGATGGATCATGGAAGTCCAGCAACATCAGGTAGAAGACGTGTTCCCCATCTCACTCACCCTCTGTGATTGGTGCGAAACACTTACTTATCAAACATTCTGAAGAGATCGGAAAGCTCCTCTTCAGACTTTCCTTTGCTGTCGTCCTTCATACACCTCACCATCATAACCAAAAACTCATCAAAATCTACAGTGCCACTGCCTGTCAGGTAAACAACAACAAGAAGAGAGGTGGGTGGGAATCTCAGGCAACTTCTCTGTCATCTTAATATGCATATTAAGACTTCAAAGCACTGTTAAAGAAGACCCATTTACAACACTGGGAGAAGCTGGAGCTGCTGATGTGAAAATTCTGTTTCTAACATGGATACTTACATAAATTATTACCATCTGCATGAGCCCTAGATCTTTTGCTGTTTTAAACAGAACAGTAAATGGGACACACACACAGGTGTATGCACATGTTCTGGTGGGAAGTAGTTAAAGCCAGGCATGTTATTCTGGCACATGAAGGAGAAATCCCTCCTCTCCCTAATTCTCATTACTTGTGACAGACAATAGAATGACAAACAAGACAGCCAGCAACGGTAATTTCATGATACCCAAAGTCCTCTTCTCTGTCTAATAACAGGGCTGGAGAAGCTCATATAAAGTATGGGTGAAAGGGCTGCTAATGTTTTTACCCACTTCTTGAATAAACACACCTTCAACAAACTGTGAAGTAAGAAGCATGTAAGGCAGGAGTTCCTAACCTAAGGCCTGTGGGTCAGATCTGGCCCCCAGCACCATTTCATGTGCCCCTACCCCTCCAAAAGCATTCAAGAAACAAAATGTCTGCTCCTTTGAAGCTGTTGGGACAAAATGGGCATGCCACCCTCATCGTGCAGGAAGGGCAAAATGGCCATCCAGCCCTCAGAGCTGACAGAGTGTGACCTGGCCCCCGGCTTGAAAAGGTTGGGAACCTCTGATGTAAGGGGATATGTAACAATTCCAGTTCCTCATTACTTCTCCATACATTAACAAATGCATGCCTACATTAAGACTGTCCTTTCCCAGCTGCT
Organism: Furcifer pardalis; assembly: GCA_030440675.1. Taxonomy (NCBI): domain Eukaryota; kingdom Metazoa; phylum Chordata; class Lepidosauria; order Squamata; family Chamaeleonidae; genus Furcifer; species Furcifer pardalis. The sequence continues at coordinate 111,184,114 of CP126893.1, forward strand.
AACAACCAACCAGAAGAAAAAGCTCACCATCTTCATCTACTTCATCAATCATCTCCTGCAGCTCCTCGGGAGTAGGATTCTGCCCCAGCATCCTCATCACTTTCCCCAGCTCTTTTGTGCTGATACATCCATCCTCTGCTCCCAGGACAAAGATGTCAAAAGCGGCTTTGAATTCTAAAGAGCCAAAAAGGAAACCAGTGTTTCATTTTGTTGGAAATTAACAGCAAGTAAGCTTCAAAGCGAATTGACCATAGACTATAGATTCCAACCATGATTGACAGAAAATACCTAGTAGCTTTCTATTCCTTTCTTCAAATAATGTTCAATCAGTGATCTCTCCAGAATAAATGGGCCCAATGAAGCTCAAAAGCTCACTGAATTAATTCACATAAAGTCATTAAGCAAGCACTTAATACAGTTGAGTGAACTAAATTGAAAAGAAATTGCAACATTTCCGCAATCTTTGGCTACAGCTCATATCCTACTTTCAAAAACAGCAACAGATTTTAAACTGGATTGTACTTACTCTGATCACTGACTTTTTAAATTAAAGCACATAAAATGAAAGCGATTGAGGTCTGCTTGAAAGGACAATAGGTCAGTAGCCATCAAGGTTCTTGAACTCTGCCTAGCATCAACAATGGACTGGACAAGGACCAATAAACTGAAATGAATCCGGACAAGATGGAGATCCTGTTGTTGGGAAATTCATCTGACCAGATAGAGGGAAATCTACCTGGCCTGTATCCCCCATAAAAGATCAAGTTCACAGCTTTGGGATGATCCTGGACTGGACAATCTTCATGGTGGCTCAAACACTAGCCATGGTTAAGATGCCTTTCAACAACTTCAGCTGATTGTGCAATTGCGCCTCTGCCCATAATAACACTGATTAGCATCACCGCATATTTAGAGTCTGGGCAGCCCTCTAAGGTCCAGAGAGAAGCATGTGTGGGTCCTTCAATGTCTGGAAGTAGTCCCCCCCCCCCCCCGCTGTGTTAACTCATTTCCTAAATATCACTTACAGGGCACTGACCATTAAAGTCGCTGCTATGTATCCCAGGACTTTCAGAAGTACAAAACTATTTTGGAACAAAATATATTGTGGCACTCTTTCTCTAGGGAGGTCCGCTGGCTTTCTTTCAAACTTTGGGTATGCAGCCCAGGTGTTTTCATTTCATCAGATGTCTCATATAGGTTAAAGTTGTCTCCCTGTTGGTTGAATTGCTTTATGGTATTAGTTTTCTTATGGATTCTAACTATCTGGACTTTTAAAAACAGTGTTTTACATACACCATCAAATGTTTGGTGACCCACTTTGTGCTTATATTATTAAGAAATATGTCACATACATTTTTACTTAAATAACAAAAATATTCTGCTTCAGATATTGATTTATTTTCATTGAAGGTGGGTCCCAGCTGATAAATCTTAAGATTTATATCTTAAATTCAAGCTGATAATAGAATTGCCCATTTTTTAGATAAGTTGTAGAATAAATGGCATACACTTACCATTTTTTTGTTCTTCAGTCAACTGTTCAACCTGTTATTTAAACAAATATAAAATTAATTACTGATATATCATACAGTGTGTTTGTGGTTATTTCTATATTTATACTACACTCATCTACATCATGATGCCTGAAAGATGACATTTTGCCAACATCTCCTCTAATGATACCAGATGTTGAATCCTGCTGTTTATTTTCCAAAATCGCAGTTTCTTACAGATTTTATAACCCAGTAACTAAATGTAGTCATCAAGTAATTATTATTACATAACATGTTAAAATCACTCCCTATGACTACTCAAGTTGAAGCCAGTATGCAACAAGGGATGGAAAAGATGTAGTTTCTTACTTTAGGTCAGCTTTGTCATGTATTATTTTAATTTCAGAAGAAAAATAAGGTTTAAATTGAATATAAACTGTTGGAAGAAATTAGGAATTATGATACACAAAAAACAACTTAAATTTCCCTGTGAATCTTGCCAGGTAAACTGCAGTAAAACTATTATGTATTTGCACAGTGTTATTTACATAAGTTTAGCCTTCCATATGTTTCAACTTCCAGAAAACCTGTCTGGCAAGGACAATGATAAAGAATGCTGGGAGCTGTGGTCTTTATACATATGGTACTCCAACCCAAACAGCTTCTGATAACCTCAGAAGTTATTTTTGATAACTTATCCCAACAAAGTTCAGAGTCAGAGGAACCTGACAATATTTATTTAGGATATTTACATTCCACTCTATATCCTGAAATATCAGGGCAAAATACAGCAATAAAAAACAATCCCATGTTTTAAAATCACTGAAAACTATTGAAAACTGCATACAGTCAAACCTCGCATAAAGAGCGCTTCGCTTAAAGAATAACTCGCTTAAAGAGCAGAATTTTATCTGAATGTTCGCTTTGCTTAATAAAAAAAACCACCCAAAAACTCGCTTAACAAATAAATCGGGGTTTGCAATCCCCCCTCCCCAGAAGTCACAATTGCTCACTTAAAATAGTGCTTCACTTAAAGAGCAAACTCACTTAAAGAGCAATCCTGTGGAACACATTATGCTCTTTAAGCTAGGTACACCTGTATGTTAAAACCCATAATCCTTACTTTCCAAAGGCTTTGATAGATAACCATGTTTAAACTCAGCACCAGTCAAGTCTCTAAGGAGAGAGTATTCTATCACTGAGGAGCTACAGTCAAAATAGCACACCTCTATCTCCCTGTATAGTGGACCATTTTCTGTGGCAGGATACAGAGGTATCCAGGTCTGAAGCCATTTATGACTTTACAGGTATCAGCACACCTGAGACCTGGACTAGAAGCATATTTGCAACCAATGCAATTCTTTCAGAATTGATGTCATATGGGCTCTGAAAGATGTTCCAGAGCAATCTAGCTACCATTTATTGTACTGGCAGCGCATCTTAGAGGGCAGTCCTATCTAAAGTGCATTACAGTAGTGTAACCAGGAACTACTGCTCTTGTCCAATAATAAACTGAATCATGTCCTGTAGGCACAGTCAGGCTCCAACTTCTGTACATAAGGAGTACCTATTTACAAGAGCTATATGTCTTCACTAGCATGGCAGATCTTTTCTTGGACCTGCTGGTAAGTGGAGTCGAACTATTGTGCTCTATGGGCAGTGGTTCTCGTTGATGGCTAAGGGGGCAACTGCTTGCTACGGGGTTCTGGCCCAAAGATGGCCTCCCAGCTTTATCCTCCCCAGACATGCCAATGGTTTATCCAGGCTATAAACAGGCTATAAACAGCTCCACAAGAATGAGCATGTCCACAAAATCCCTGTTCACTGAGATATTTCAATTTTTATCTCAACACTTGCTCCACATCAGGTCCATATCATATTCTGTGTCTATTCTTCTGTATCCATTCTTCAAATGTATGCACTCTCTCTTTGATGAAAGCTTGTATGGATCAGGAAAATCAGCAAGACGGTGTCCTCAGAAGAGACATCTGTTCAGACCTCTCCTTTCTATTACCCCACGACCTAAAAAGAGGCAACCTTTACAGTCTGCCACATCCAAAGGCAACCACCTGTAAGTTGAAGTAACAGGTATACTTTTGTGCCAGTTTTAGAGATTCTAGAATATTCCTATCTCAAAAAACTATAACCTCAAATATCATTTAACTTTTTTCTAATCTTTAACTCATCTTTTCCAAGAGCTACCCTTCTATTCTTTCTACTTACCAACTTTTATTGGTATCATTCAACAACAACCTCTTCCTGAATAGGCCTTCCCAATTATTTACCCTTCATTTACTTCCTGACTACTTCTCTTCCTCAGTTTCTTGCATTTATTTTCACTCCTTCTCACTTAGAACTTGAACCATTTCAGTGAATTAATTAGAAAGAGATTGAGGAGAGACTAAATACCATATATCTTCATACCATAAAACTGGAATTCACTACCATCATGTCATGATGACGATTGCTGGACATGATCATAGACGGCTTTAAAGGGGATATGGTAAATTTGTGGTGGATATAGGTCCAGTAAATTGCTCAAGGTTGCTTGTTCCACATGAACTGATCATGCTGACAACTGAGTCTCACACTAGAGTACAACACAGAACACTCAAACAGAGCTAAATAGTCACAGGATTCAAGAAGAATAGCCAGGGGTCTGCCATTCATGTTTTTCTCATACACAATCCATCATCTACTGCAGGGGTAGCCAACCTTTCTCTGCCATGGGCCTGACCATGCCCCCGGACAGCTGAGTGGGCCGGACCATGCCACCGGAAGCGGACGCATTTACGGTTATCATAAATGTGCCCACTTCTGCATTTACGACAGCTGCAGGTGCATTTGTGTATGGTTGTTTCATGGCTGACATAAATGGGCCCACTTCCACTTCTGGGTTTGGTGGAGGCAGTGATGGGCCAGATGGAATGGCCTCGGGGGCTGGGGCCAGCCCATGGGCCATAAGTTGGGAACCTCTGAGTCAGCCACCTTGCTCTGACTACTGGGAGGCCTAATTCTACAATAGCCATTCATCATAGTACAACTGAGTGAGAAGAAGCCTATAAGACCATCCAACCCCCTGCACAATGCAGGAATCCAAACCAAAGCACATCTGACAGAGGGTTGTCCAATTGTCTCAACTGCCTCCATCGCCAGAGTGCTCATTGCCTCCTGAGGTAATTGGTTCCATTATCATACTTATCTAACAGTTAAGAGTTTATCTTGATATTCTCCTGGCTTCCTGTAATTTGAGTCTGTTATTCTGTCTCCTGCACATTGGGATAATGAATACACAACTACTCCAGACATTCCACAGAATATCACATGAGGGCAAGAAACAGTTGAGGTCTAATGCCATCAGGCCTTGCTTGTGAGCTTTCCAGAGCTACCTATTTGCTATTAAGGCAAAAAAAAAAAAAAAAACCAAAAAAGGCCAGATGAGATGGCCCTTATTCAGTTACCGTAGTTAAGATTTCTGTCTTTTTCATGTTCTTCCTCAAACATTTAATACCCATTGTCTAATGAGTAGTTTGTCCCCTTCATAAAATTCCTATCTCCAAGACTATCTTCATTGTGTTCTCAGTGCTTGAAATGCCTTCTTTCCATTCAGTAACACATTGTTTCCTTCTGAACACCCCCCCCCCCCCAGGCTTACTTTTTCAATCACTAAGCCTTCATCTGACCTAAGGCAAATTGTTGCTCCAAATTTCCTAACCTCCAAGGCATGCCTAAGTAACCATGATCTGTATAGCCTTTGTTTATGGTTGATTGAAATAGTATATGAAGCCTTAGCATTTTCTCCATGTCTATATTTGGTTAATAAAGAAATGTATAACTCCCTTCCTGAATGATGATGAGAATGCTCTCATTAGTTTCTATTGTGATCGGCTCTTCAAAATAAACTGACACTTAAGTATAAAATGGGTAAAGTAACTGTAAAGTTTACTGTGGAGCTGGAACAGCGTTATAAAATTAGTTATATAGAAGTAAACAGTCTTATTAAGCTAGCAAGCTAGCATTCCATTTAGAAAGAACATAATGCTCCAGAGGGTGAATCATAAAGGACAGGGAGGGTTATCTATATTGGAAACAGATAACAATAGCAGTAAGATGCATGTTGAAAATTCCATCCTGAAACCTAAGCCCATTCATCTAAGCTGCTGTGATGGAAATGGAACAGCTGTGAGCCGTTCTTTCATTGTAATGGCAAAAAAGCCAACATTAAAACAAGCTCTTAGCAATCTAAAATAGCTAAAGACTTTGGAGATGGCAAACAAATGCCTCTTGTCGCTTCTGTATGTGCCCTACATAACTTGACTATTTTGGCAGGCTGGCTATTTTTACCCACTAGTGATTGAAGTGCTGGTAAAAGAAAGGTAACACTTCTGATTGCTCACAGAAGCTGACTGACAGAAACTGCAATATATCACTAGAGACTTTTATCTAGACACATGCCCTTGTAATGTTCTCTGTACAGTTTACTAGCATCTGGGAACCACTCTAAATTTAGCTCTGCGTAAGAGATGTGAGTGGGCAAGGTAAGAAACCCACTGAATTTCTTTGGTCCACACGAGCAGTCACATTTTAAAAATGAGTGGGTATGTTATAGATTACACTTTTCAATGTCTCATCAGCTTAGCAATAAGCAATTAAACAACAAATTCTTCTCCCTTCTTCTGATACTGGGCTTTTTTATTCAGAGTCATGATTAAACTATTACATTTATACAAGGCGGACCTGGTTTGAAATCTTCACTCAGCCATGAATCTCACTGAGTGCTTTTATATCAAGTCACATGTTTCAGCCTGGCTTAATTTACAGGATTGTGGTAAAGATCAAATTAACTAACTGTCCTGAATTCCTTGAACTGTTGTAAAATTTTAAAAAGAGGTACAATATAATGCTTCATTCCAAGCTAAGGCAAACCCTGAAATAACTTATTTTAGAAGACAAAATGGATAACACAAGAAGTTTGCATCTAGCACTAGTGATAAAGAACACAATTCAAGTACAGTAATAACATTAATGTACTTTACTTCATTTTGAATAAAATAAACTTATTTTTAGTAGTGCAACAGAGCATTCTGTGAAGTTTCTATCAGCCTCTCCTTGATATTGTTAAGTTCCCCACAGGACCAATTCATAATCTGAGAAAAGGCAGAATCTCACCCAAACATTTCAGATAGTTTCATCTACCGGATTACAAGTCACCTATGTTTGCCCTTGAAAGATGGATATTACATTCTAATCAACACTGCATTTTTGTGGTAAGGATGCGGCTTTAAATGTAGATATGTAGAGAAAACATACTTATTTTGGAAGGAAGTGGGAACATATTATGGATTGCATCAATCACACACAAGCCATGAAGCTTTTAAAGTTTAGCTCTAAAATTTAAACCTTTTCCTGCCAGTGCCATGTCTTTCTTCTAAATCTTCCTCTGAACTTCAGGTATTTAAAGACAGTATGAAAAACTCCACTTTTCCTGGTAGGCAAATAAATGCTTATAGAATATTCCCAGGATTGTCAGATATTATCTTTGACATAACTTTCTTGAGGAGGGGGAGTCTCCTCAACCAATGTGTTTTAATAAATGAGACATTATTTTGGCCTGGTGGATTATTCACAACACAAAGCAACAGTGAAAATCTTCCTCTGGAATCTTAGCTCTTTCTAGGAAATGTAAGGATCAGAATCATCCTTCTTCCATCTATCTTATTGCAATTTCTTAGTAATATTGTAGTCTTAACCACTGAAGATCATACACCTAATTCATCTATTAATTCTTCAATTAAATAAAAATTAGTGAAGGTATTTCCATTATTGTCATTAATTTCTCCAATTATTCTTGTTTCTTATTTTCTGTACTTAACTCATAATTTACCCAGACTCCTGCAGTTTAAATACTTGTGATTTGAGTTCCTTTTTGTCATCCAGCATAGCGAACATATTACTTTGTAATTGATTTTACTGCATATCATATGAAAAAAATGTTTTTCTCAGACGGTGTCATTGTTAGTAATCAGCAGAGGATAGAATATAGATTGAACAAACTGTAGCATTGGCTATAATAAAAAATACAACGTAGATGGTAAATTACATATAAGAGCTCAGTCTTAAGCACAACTAAACATGGTTAAACCCAATAAAACAATGGCTTTAAATACATCTATCTCTGCATGAGATTGGGCTACAATGCAAATTTGGACCTTCCCAAAAAAACAGAAGGGGATAGAACGTCACTGATGTAATCTTCCAATACACTAATACAAGACATTGATTGAAAAAGGAACTTGCACTGTTTAACAAACCTCTGCACCACATGAAAGAGCTAAATCAAATGATTACATTATACAGAAATATGTTTAACATGTGTAATTAACAGTTTGTTACATCACTACATATCTGTAGCATTACTCTAAATATTAATCCTCACTGTACCAAGTAAGCACAATCCTTAACTGAGTAGTAAGACCCAGGTAATTTTCCTACCAATGGTAACAAAAATCCTACTTACTGCTGCTTTGTAAATATCATCCATGATGGCTTATTTTTGGCCAGGAGTTTGGCTGAGATGACAAACTATTGAGAGACTAATTTCCAGCCTCTGCCAGCTTTGTCCCTTCAAGCTCCACTTATATAGCAGGCTATCAGTCCTAAATATGTCAGTCAGGAATTGCTGATCACCAAACAGTCCAGGACAGAAACACCCACGAAAGGCTATGCTCTTCATTCCAAGCAAGACTCTTCACTCTGTCTTAAGGGGTGGCATTCAAAGTTTGTTACAGCTGACATTTCTAAAGCCAGATCTTGATTCCATTGATCCTTTGTTTTTTACTTTAATCAACTTAGAAATGAAGTATAACTTGATCCTTGCTACATTTATGCTTATTCAGGAATCAGATGGCACACGGATAGAATGATAGATATTATGGTCCACATTTGCTGCATTTAGCTCTGTTGGTCCTCATCCACCCACATAGCTTGGCTGCAGAATGAAAGGATTGGCTCACAGCTGATGACAGCAAAATGTGTGAACACTGTGAAATATGCACAACTTTTTTCTATCAGCAGAACTTTCAGAATGCCCTACTGGGAATACCGCCTTTTTAAGGTACATGAATCAAGAAGCAACAGTTAGGATAGAATATGGAATGACAGAGTGGTTTGGAATAGGAAAAGGAGCAAGACAAGGCTGCATTTTGTCACCCTGCTTATTCAGCTTATACACAGATCACATAATGCACAATACAGGGTTGGAAGAATCACAAGTTGGGAACAAAATTGCTGGAAGAAACATAAGCAACTTGAGATATGCAGATGATACCACCCTAATGGCAGAAAGTGAGGAAGACCTAAAGAAGCTCCTGATCAGGTTGAAAGAAGAGACTGCAAAAGCTGGCTTGAGACTCAACATCAAGAAAACCAAGATAAAGGCAACAGGCCCTAGGAGTCCCTGGAAAATAGATGGGGAAGAAGTAGAAGCAGTGACAGTCTTTACTTTCTTAGGATCAAAGATCACTGCAGATGATGATTGCAGCCATGAAATAAAAAGGCGACTAATTCTTGGGAGGCAAGCAATGAGAAACCTGGGGAGCATAGTGAAAAGTAGAGACATCATCTTGCAAACAAAAATTCACATAGTCAAAGCAAAGGTATTCCTGGTGGTAATGTATGGTTGTGAGAGCTGGACCATTAGGAAAGCTGAGTGCAGAATAATAGATGCCTTTGAAATGTGGTGTTGGAGGAGAGTTTTGAGAGTACCCTGGACAGCGAGGAGAACAAATAGGTCGATCCTAGAAGAAATCAACCCTGACTGTTCATTATTTATTTATTTATTTATTTATTTCATTTGTACCCCATCCTCCTCCGAAGACTCAGGGCGGCTTTACAACTAAAAGCAATTAAAACACATACATAAAAATTAAAATTCAAGTTAAAAACACCGAGGAGAGAGGTGGGATATTTAAACGAGTCAGGCGACCGAGTTGGCCGTCTGGCCCACTCCCCACACATACCCCGCCAGCCAGGTCTTCACTCCTTTCCTAAAGGGCAGCAACTCCATCTGGAGATGTAACTCTGTTGGCAGGAGGTTCCATATGGCTGGAGCAGACACAGAAAAGGCCTTCCTTCTTATGCTAAAGAAATGAGCCTTTCTAGCTGAAGGTACGACCAGAGAGCCTCTCTAGTCCACTCATTAGAAGGTCAAATAGTAAATATGAAGCTAAAGTACTTTGGACATCAAATGAGAAGAGAGGATTCACTTGAGAAAGCCTTGATGCTAGGAAAGGTGGAAGGCAAAAGAAGGGGACAGCCAAAAATGAGATGGCTAGATGGTATTGAAGGTGCAATGGGCATAAACCTGAGTGGGCTGAGGAGGATGGTGGAAGACAGAGGTGCCTGGTGAGCAATGGTCCATAGGGTCGCAAAGGGTTGGAATCGACTGTGCGACTGGACAACAACAAAAGGCACATTTCCCAAGATTTTACATGGCTACTACAGTACAGGCTCAGTCACCCACTCAAAAAACCCCATCTCACATTGCTTTTAGGAGATTGCTTGTCTGAAAATAATTCCCACAACAAAAAGGAAACATATCACTCAAGTAAGTTTTGGAATCTGGCCAGGTTATCCTGCTATGGTAATAGAGTAGATCATATTGCCAGAGAACCATCATTGATCATCAGGTGGCGGTTAATTAACCTGACAATCCTAAGAACTAACACCCTTGGGTGGTGAAGTCTACAGAGAAGGGTGATGGTCCTCAAGTGGATTAAATCCTACTTGAATCCATCTTGATGGAAGGCAGCAGCTTCATCAATACTGGCCTAGGGTTAATGCAGACTTTGTATGCCATAAAGCCTCAAGACCAGAAAGTGACTCACATAACTGGATCAGTGGTATGGGTGTCACGCTGTGATGTAGAAGGGAAATGGAAGATTACTGCATTATATTGTTCTTAGGACAATCTTTATGGCTGATCTTCATAATAACAGCCAGTGTTCAGAATCGGATACAGCTTGAAGAAGATGGTAAATTTCAAAGTAAGTCTTCAAATGGAAATCTATACCAAATGATCCAAATAATCAGAATTAACTCAATTTACACAAACACCAGTGTGTGACACAGTTAAATTATTTTCCTTGACAAAATAATTTGGTTGTGTCAAATTATATCATTCAGGGAAAGACTAGATATTGTGTTTCATGTCAGAACAGATATTCTTCCCCCTCAACTGGTTCAAAGCGCCCTCCCCTGTTCAACTATGTTACAGACAACTTTGGTAAGTTAACCAAATATTTACAAAAATAAATGTACAGTAGCATTTGCATGCCTTCAGACTCATCTAAGGTACATTAGCAACAGGCAAGATATCTTACAATGGATTTATGTCCCCAATTTATTTTTACTGGCCAATATTACTTTGCTCCTCAAAAGTGATAATACTGTCAGAGTGGCTTTTATAGCACCAACAATAATAAATCATTACAAATGTTATCTTTCTTCTTAAAAGGGGTTTCCCCCATCAATGCATCACTATGAGATGGAGCTACTATTTTAACTACAGTATTTCCTATTTCCCCACTAATTGTTCTTCAGCTTGTGGAGGAGGATAACACCACAGAGGTGCTATAAACTACAGTACTGTACTTGTAACTGCACTTTGCAGTGGTTCAGGCGTGTGATTACTTTGAACCTATGCAGAAAGAGACAAGCCAAGTGCAAAGAAAAAGTCAAGGAGGAAACAGGAATTTTCAGCCTAAACATAAATCCCAGGGAAAATTTTCTAGCAGATTATAGATCAGTCACTCTGCAGGCACCTTGAAAACAATGTGGTAATAACTAGACACCAACATGGATTTGTCAAGAACAGAATCTGCCGTACTAATCTTATCTTATGTTTTGATCCGGTAACTTCCTTGGAAGACAATGGAATGCTGTACATATCTTAACTTCAGCAAATCTTTTAACAAAGTGTTCCATGATATTCTGATTGGCAAACTAACTAGGCGTGAGCTGGGTAGCACAAGTGTCAGGTGGATATATAGTTGGTTACAGAACCATACTCAAAGAGTGTTTATTAATGGCTCCTTTTCAAGCTAGGAGGGGGTAACAAGTGGAGTACCACAAGGCTCAGTCCTGAGCCCAAGGGGTCTTCAACATTTTCATTAATGACTTGGTAAAAGGAGTGCAGGGAATACTTAGCAAATTTGCACATGACACAAAATTGGGTGGAATAGCTAATACCACGGAAGGCAGAAACAAAATTCAAAATATCTCGATAGGCTTTGACCACTAGGCTGAAAACAATAGAATGAAATGTAACAAGGATAAGTGCAAATTTCTGCACCTAGAGAAAAAAGAGATGCACATTTACAAGATGAGGGATATTTGGCTCAGTAATACTATAAGCAAGAAGGATCTTGGAATTGTTGTAGATCACAAGCTGAATATGAGACAAAAGTGTGATGTGGCTGCAAAAAAGACCAACAGAAAACCTGTGAGGTCTTAGTCCAGGGATTCTCAACCTATGGCCTGTGGGCCAGATCCAGCATGTGACACCAAATCATCTGGTCCATGCCCTCGCTCCAGCCACTGCTTCCACCACTGCTGGAAGTGGTTGAAGATGCAGAGGGCTTTCTTCATCCACGCCACGCAGCTCCTCCAGGTTTGTAAGCAGGGGAGTGATGGCTGAAACCTAATAATGGTAAGCAGGGGAATAATGGCTGAAACTATAGGAAGTCAAATTTTGGTTGAATATCAGGGGAGGGGGGTTCCTATCTGTTAGAACGGTATGAAAATGGAAGCAACTATCTTGAGAGAGGCTGAGAGTTCTAACACCGGAAGCATTCAAGAGAGAGTTAGATAATCATCTGTCAGATCTGCTTTGATTCAGATTCCTGCATTGAGCAGGGAGTTGTATTGTACCTCCAACTCTTCCAACTCAGTTATGTTATCATTGTATGAAGATAACTAGATGAAGAAATTGAGGGGGAGGCTTTTTCACTGCTTGGTTAAACATTGCCAGTTGCAGGGCTATAAGTACAACTACTGTACAAGGAACCAGGAAGCAAGGAAAGGCTTTCTCCTGTTATCTGGGTGGCCACTGACATAGCACAGACCTTAAATCCCTGGTGCAAGTGAGTGAATGCACCCTTCTCTCTCAGTAAAATCCCACCCTAAGACTGTTTCAGTATTAAGACAAAACCCAAAACTATGGTGATATATTTAAAGCTAACAGATACTAGTATGAGCTGTCACTGATTATAATCGGTTTCCTCAGGCTCATGAGCATCCAATATTAAGGCCCCATATCTAAAGGGATAGTCAACTGTGCCACAACCAACAGTGGTAGCACCTTGAAGACTACAACGTGTGAACGGGCATAAGCTTTCAGGAACACTTGCTCATTCTTTCTGATGCCTTCTTGGCCTTTGAAGGTGCCACAAGGCATTTCTCTTCTTCCCATCCCCACCTACCTTCCTTGGTCCTCACCCGCAGGAGACCCTCCAGCATCAGGGGGATTATTTTTTTTATTTGCACTCTTCCTGCCTCTCTGTCATACCCAGCCTGATTAAGAGACTCCTGCAAGAATAATTAAAAAAAACACAGATGTTAATTGTAAGATTTCTGTGGTTTAATAAGAAGTATAGCCGAGTTTTGGCTTCCCATCCTGTACAAGGACCACACTACTTTTTCAAAAGTCTTTGTCTGTGCCTGGTTTTTGGTATACTGAAACAGACTTAGGGTGGGTCAAGCGTGCAGAGGCATCTGTTCAGCTTGTGGACAGAATCCTATCACAGGAAAGCCTTCAGACCATGGATTAGTTGGGCCTTTGGCATAATCCAGGGCGGCTGTTGCCTTCTTATCACAGGAGGGAAGCAGACAGGAGCATTGCCTTTGTCATAATCTTTTGCAGAGAGGAGGGAAAGTGGGTTGCAGTCAAAGATGTGGCAGGATTTTCCAGGATGGTCAATCTCCTCCTCTCACAACACAGCTAAGAAGGAACCTGAGGTCCAAAGCAACCAGAAAACTCAATCCTACACATGAAAATGATATCTCAGAGTTAAATGCAGTACAGTCAAACCTTGCATAAAGAGCACCTCGCTTAAAGAGTAACTCGCTTAAAGAGCAGAATTTTCTCGGAATGTTTGCTTCGCTTAACAATTAAAACCAACCAAAAACTCGCTTAACAAATAAATTGGGGTTTGCAGTCCCCCCCTCACCAGAAGTCACAATTGGTCACTTACAATGGTGTTTCGGTTAAAGAGCAAACTCACTTAAAGAGCAATCCTGTGGAACACATTATGCTCTTTAAGCAAGGTACAATGGTAGTTTTTAAGATGCCACTACATTTTTTTGCCTTTTTGTTTAGTTTATGATATGCTTGCACAGACTAATATAGCTACCACTTCAAACATGGAAATACTGTAATGGTCATTGTTGTTCAGTCACAGTTGAATCAAACCCTTTGCAACCCCATGGATCACAGCACACTAGGCTCCTCTGTCATCTGCCATCCTCCGGAGTCTGCCCATCAATGATGCTATCTAACCATCTCAGCCTCTGCCACCCCCTTCTCCTTTTGGCTTTGATCATCAGGGCCTTCTCCAGTGAGTCTTCTCTTCTCATTGGGTGGCCAAAGTACTTGAACTACAGTATTTGTCCTTCCAAGGAGCAGTCAGGGTTGATTTCCTTCAGGGTGGACTGAATTGATCTCCTTGTAGTCTGGGGGCTCTCAAAGTCTTATCCAGCACCGCAGTTCAAAGGCATCTATTCTTTTGCACTCAGCCTTCCTTATGGTCCAACTCTCACAGTCATAATTACTACTGGGAAGACCATTGCTTTAACTATGCAGACTTCTGCTGGCAGGGTGATTCTTCTTCGTCTGTGTCTAGACCAGACGTGAAACTGTCAAAATGAAAGCACCTTTTGGTGAGTTCATTCTACAGTTCCCTTTGCCTGACCTAGTGTGAGAAAGATTAGCTGGCAACACAAAGTTGCCGTTACCAGGGTACGCCTAATTGTAGTTTACACTAGAAGTCTGATATCTCTACTTTTTATGTTGCCTAGGTTTGCCATAGCTTGCCATCTGCGTTGCTTAGATCCCAAGAAGGTAAAGTCTGTTTCTTCCTCTTCAGGGAGTTCTTTCATGTCAAACCCTGGACTGCCAAAATGACGCCACTTTCTTGGATTTGTCGTTGCCCAAATCCAAGTCCTCATCAGTGCATGTTTCTAGTAGCAATATGTATCTCTCCACGTTCATACAGTGTATTGTTTGCCAGCAGCCCCCATTTGAGCATGTTGGTCTTGTATTTAGGCACTCTAATCCTTCAGCCTATTCAGAGTCCTCCAAGTAACATAGGGGAGGTTGAGTTCCTCAGCCATATATCTTCCTATAAGGCTGTTCCTTGTCCAGTGAGTTCCTTCCTCAATCTTTAAATTTGGTTTTGCTATTACATACCCTCAAGGATATTTGTTCTTTCCATAAAGCTCTTCCTGGATCTAAACATGCAGACTTGAGGTTCATATCCATTCAGAAGGTGTCAAAAGCCATTCTCTTGTTTTTCTTCTCTTTATGCTGGCTTGAAACTCAACATAAAAAAGCCAAGATCGTGGCATCCGCCCCCGTCACTGCCAGGGAGTGATGGGGTGGATGTTATGATTTTAGTTTTCTTTCTTTGATGTTGAGTTTCAAGCAAGCTTTTGCACTCTCCTCTTCCACCCTTCTGGACTGCAGTGGCTCAAGTGGTTAAGAAACTGAACTCAATGACTCGAAGGTCAGAGTTCGATTTCCAAATACTGCACAACAAAATGAGCTCCCGTCTCTGTCCCAGCCTAGCAGTTCAAAAGCAAGAAATTGCAAGTAGATAAAAAGGTACCACTTTGGTGGGAAGGTAAAGTGTTCCGTGTTGAAGCATATCTGCCACATGTCTACACCATGAAAACGTCTGCAGATGTAGACAGCGCTGGTTCTTTGGCTGTAAAGAGATGAGCACTGAACCCTAGAGTCGGATACGACTAGCTTTCAAGCAAGGTGACCTTTACCTTTAACTTTAATCCCACATCAAGAGGCTCTTTAGATCAGGGATGCCCAAACCTTTTGGGCCGTGGGCCAGTCATGTGGTTCAGCAGGCCGGTCATATGGTTCCTCCCACAGGAAGTGAAAGTAAAACGCGCCTTGCAATCTGTTTTGCAACAGGATGACATAAGATTTTTAGGCTACCATTTCCTCTGCTTAAACCAGGGGTGCCCAAACTACGGCCCATGAGCCAGATCCGGCCCCTGACACCAATTCATCCGGCCCACGCCACCCTTGCAGCTCCTGGAAGCGGAAGTAAAATGTGTTGGATAAAATGTGTTGGCAAGGGCTGGATAAACTGGTGCCAGGGGAGGATCTGGCCATAGTTTGGGCACCCCTGCTTCAGATCTTCTTCACTAATGATGATGATCACAGCCAGTAAGAAATAAAACAGAGAGACATAGACTTGCTGTCTCCCGTGGAGGCCAACGAAGGGCAACGTTGGTCGGCTTTCTCAGTTAACCTGATCTAATTATCTCAAGGGATGTTTTAACTCGTGTGAAACAGCCTCCCATTCCAGGGGTGGGTCTTTGGCCGAGTGGGAAACTGAATGGAGGTCTCTTCAGCTCCCAGCCGAGACCACACTACTATAATGGAGCGAATATCCTCCTAAGGCGTCCTCCCTTCTCCCTCTCCCCGCCTCCGGGCCCTCCTGTGCCCACCCCCGCGAATGAAGTTGTCCGGACCCGTCGGGGCCTCCTCCTCCCTTTTCTCCTCCTCCTCGCTCGCTAGCAAAAGGATTACAGAGGCGGGCGAAGTGGAGTCAAACATGGCGGCAGCGGCCGGTCGGGAGGGAGGAAGTGGCGCCGCCGCCGCCGCCGCCGCCACAGCAACAACCGGAGCTGGGCTGGGAAGAGCGGCCGAGTAAAGGCAGCGCCTCTTCTTGCTCCCTGCCACCTCCCTGCCAGCCCTTCCTTGGTCGACATGGAGGCGGCGGTGGGGACCGGGGAGGAAGGCGAGGAGCCCCCGAAAAGTGTCCGCATCCTCGGCTCGGAGCTGGTGGAGAACTACACGGTGAGGCGGGAACCGGGAGAGCGGGGGGGACTCGCTGCGGGGAAGGCGGCTTTGCTTCCTCCTGGGCTCCGTCTGTCGTGTCAGAAACACACAAAGGTTTGAAAGGGGTTTTTTGCTGGAGGAATTCCCCTCAGGGGACGCCCGAATGAGGCTCCTTTCACCGTCCCCAAAATCCTTTTTCTCACCGAAGTGGCCCCTATATTTATCTCTCGGCGATGTCTTGCTTTTGAACTGCTAGGCTGGCAGGAACTGTGACAGAGACGGGCGCTCATTCCGTCATGCAGTACACGGGTCTCGAACTGCCGACCTTCCAGCTAACAAGGCGAGCTTCTTAACCACTGAGCCATCGTCTGTCGGGAGTCGGGGACAAGCCACAGGATTTGGGAGTCAGACCTCTTGAGTCTATGGCGAGACCTCCATGTCACGAGGGGCGGGGTGGGGCAGGCGAAGAAGGTGCTTTGGTAAAAACGAGGGCTGGTCAGCAGAGTCACATAATACTGTAATCTCGTGTCAGAAATTATTCTGGGTTGAAAGGATTTTTGTGGAAGAAACTCCACTCGGGGGATGCCCAAATTGGACTCCTATCATGTCCCCAAGAGCTGGGACAGAGACGGGCACTCAATCCGTCATGCAGTGCCCGGGTCTCGAACTGCCAACTTGCCGGCCTTCCAGCTAACAAGGCGAGCTTACCTACTGAGCCACCGCAGAAGCGAAGTGACTCCGTTTAAGACGATGACGACCCCCCCCCCCCCCGTTGTGGCCACCGTAGCGGTGAACCGTGGAGGCATTAACCAGGGCCCTTCGTTAATATTATTTCCTGAGGCTGTCCGGTTGGCTAATTAAACGACGAACCCTTCCTTGGGCTGGGTTTTTGTGGGGGTGGGGAATAACTCACATGATGTCTCTGCAAGTAAACAGGGCTGTTTCCCATTAGGGATCTAAAATAACAACAAGTGATCACAATGTGTCTTCAAGTCGATTCTGACTTAAAAGCCCTGCCACCCTGTGAACCTGAATTGTTTTAAAACGCCCATTGGCATTTTCTGTTTTACTTCTGTCAATAGTTGAAAGTGGAAAACACTTTTGGGAACTGGAGGGGGGGACATAACAAAGGTGTAATTTGCCTGTGTTTTTAAAAAATAAATAAATCTGGAAGGGAAATGTCAGCGGGCTCATTGCCTTTTCAAATCTGGATTAAATTCAGTATATGAGTAATTTGCACATCTGTTGAAACGCCCTCGGATCCATAATCTTTCTGAAGGATGGTAGAGGAAACCAAAATTTTTCTATTTGCTTTGGAGTGGTTGTGGAAATAGAATTATTATTATTATTATTATTATTATTATTATTATTATTATTATTATTATTATCATCATCATCATCATCATCATCATCATCATCATCATCATCATGTACAGAGTTGTACACACATATAGTACACATGGTATAGTTTAAAAGCAAGCAAGCCCAGATATTTAACAATTTCAACATCTGAAACAGTTGTTACATAACTTAAAATGGATGTGCTTCCCAGATAGCAGTTAGCTAAGCCATATTTTCCCAATGAATTTATGTATGAGGTCAATCTGCATATACTGATTTTTTTTATAGCAATATGAATGGATGAAGCGTATTAACTACAACACATTTATGTTCTGGTTCTAATATTCCATAAGGGCAGGCTTCATCAATTTCAGTATGATTTATATTCATCATGCATTAGAATGTTTATTAAAACCTTTCCTCTTAGACCTATTTGAAGAAACAGTATTGCAATGTGAAGACTGTGAAAATAATTCTCCCTTTTCATTACATTACATAATATAATGTATGAGTTATGTTCTTACTATATGCTGTCATGTAAGAACCAACTTAAAACAACCTTAATAGGGTTTTCAAGGTAAGTAAGATGTTTATGGAGTGGTTTTTCCAGTTCTTTGCCCCTAATAAGTTTCCATTAGAATGAATTTGAACATAGACTTCCTGAGTCCTAAGATATCACTCTGTCTACCCAATACACCACACTGGGTATAGAGAGAAGGAAAAACAGGTAATTTAAATGCATTACTTCTACATTTTAGCTTTTCTTGATCTGTTTTGTAACTATATTATGAAATTATAATATACAGTCTAGGAAAATACAGGCAAAAGTCTTTGTTTTCATTTGAAAAGGATGCAGATTTGCTGCTACAAAATTGACAATCTTTCCAGCATAAAACAAGGAAACTGGGAGGCAACCTAAGAAACATATGTTTACATGATAGACAACCCTCTTCTAGATAGGTAAGAGCTTTAAGGGATATATTCAGGTAAATCGTGGGTATAAACAAAAGAATGTCAATATACCATCTTTTTAAGATGAAAGACGTTCAACATTCCAGTTATTGTGTGCATCATCTTAATGTGATAAATTCTATCTTAATTAAGCAATAAACAGTAGGTCTGGAGAATCTAGTCATACTAGTAAGGAGATTCATGATAGTATAAGCAGCCCATTTGCTCTCTCACAAATAGAAATAATTAAATTACCTAGGAATTGGCATGTTATCTTATGCTGGTTTGTTGATTTGAAACAAGCTGGAATCCGTAAACCAAGAACAACCCTTGTTTGCAGTTCTAGCCGGAAGGTAGAGGAATATGCCAAGAGCACTTCATCAAAATAAGATTTAGTTCCTGTTTAGTTGTATAAGTCAATAAGCCAGATTTACTGTGGAAACATGATTCTTGCTTTCTAAAATAGCAGTTGTGAGTCTCTTTAAAAACTTGTGATGACTGACAAGGTAAGGGACTCTGCAGAGCCAATAGGGGAAACCTTTTTTCTGTAAGAGACCCCTCCATCTCTAGTGCTGTAAGAAGTGCTCTGTTCCACAGTTGAAAGAAGACAGTGGCATTCATTATATCAATCTGTACTTGCTCTCTAGTCTGTGTGCATAACAGCCAATTCAAGAGAGGAGGTAATAACTATCACATTTACCATTTGGATTTTTGAAGGCTGTGGAGTTATCAGAGATAATCAATATCGTATGTCATTCGTTTTTTGGACTCTTGATCCCAGGAAGCCAGACAGAGCTAGACGATGCAAGGAGGCCCAGAGTCTCCCAGTTTAGGCCTTTCTCCCAGAGGAGCCACATTTAGATACTTTCTAGGTAGAGAGCACTCACATGTGGCTTACCATTCTCTTCATTTGTACACTTAATATATATGTTTACTAAGAAGCACCTCTAACAGTATTCAGTGTGGTATACTCCTAAATAATTGGTCTAGCAATATGTGAAAGATTGATGGTAACTACAGTACAGTATCTGTCTTAAAAAGTCTTTTTGACAAATTGAAGGACACTTAGGTATAGGATAGGTGGGTGAGCTGCAGTAAGAATGTTCATTTGCTAAAAATCAAGGTCATTCAGTAGATGAACTATATTATAAATACTATATACAGTACTGTATTAATTTTTGTCCCTACTTAATTTGTGCCATTAATATGGATATTCCTTGTATACTCTTTGGAATAACAAAATACAAATCAAACATGTTATCATGGTAGAGTTGTTTTGGCTCCTGTTCAGTGTGGGAGAGAGGTACACTGATACTTATTGGGTTTATCCAGGATGTAGCCTTGACCTGAAAGAGGAGACCTCTGTTTACAGCAGCAATAGCAGTGTCACAGCCCCAGGTTCTTGCACTTGAGGGCAGCCAACTCAGTAGTTTCATCTCTGGGTGTAAGAAAAATACAGTTACAGTCTTTTGGTGGTGGTAGGAATTAATATTGGCTGTTGTTGGTTTTACACCACACCTTGGTGGCAAACCTGGTTGCTGCTTACTCTTCCCAGAAGGCACTTCTTCAGGTGGCCACATCCTAAAGCAGGGGTGCCCAAACTTTTCAGGCCGTGGGCTGATCATGTGGTTGAGAGAGCCAGTCACTAAGGCCCGGAGGCCGGATGCAACCCCAATGCCAATTCATCTGGGTGTGTTTTACTTCTGCTTCCAGGAGCAATGAGGGCTTTGTGGGCCAGATAAATTGGTGTCAGGGGCCACATCCGGCCCCTGGGCCTTAGTTTGGGGGGCCCTGTCCTAAAGTGTTGAGAACTTTGTAGATAGCAACTTTTATACCCCCAAAAAATATAATGTCTAGCATAGAAGTCAGCAAGACGTGTTGTCTGTATTCAGGAGTTAGTGGTAATATGCCACATTTAGCTAGTGGACACAAAGCCAAGAAAGTGACTTGGCAGCGCAGGGTTTGATCATGACACAAAAGAAGAAGCTAGTGGAGCCTGCTTGACAGTGTTACATCTAGCACCGTCAGTGGAGGCCTGTTAGCATCCCCCCTGCTCCTGTTTAAAGCAATGATAGTGGGGTTGCTATCCACTCTGTATCACGATTAAATGAGAGTATTTCTGCTTTTTTGCTTGAATCTAGATATGACATTTTGAATGTCTAGCTATGTGCTCCCAGCAAATACAATATAGTTAGTTGCATACAACTGGGCAGAGTTTTATACCTGTCCTATCCTGGAACAATGTACTGTAATCTAATTTTATGCATAACCACTGCAGGATATATGACATTGAAATTATATTTAAACTTGTTGGATGAAGAATTTAATTTACAGTTTTGAACACTTTCTGGAAAAAAATCTTAATTCATGCCTTGTTCTGAATGTGTTCCCTAACAGAAGCCATTACAAGCTTGCCTACTGAGAAATTCACTCCAAGAAATTTACATAATTTAATATAGCTAGTTTTGGCGAGAAACATCTATGTGGTTTTTCCTGAAAATACCATAATATCATACAGTCAGTGAACAGGAGCATGTGACATTGTTTTTCTACTTTCATTTCTCTGTCAAATGATTTCAGATATTTCTAAGGAGCTGTTTAATCTTGTGAAAATGCTCACTATGTGAATAACAAGTTAGCAACTTTAAAAAACTTAATTTGGAAAAGTGTTGCTTTTCTCTCAAAGGGTTCATTCCATATTTAATTCTTTAAACACTTCTTGTCTAGAAATATATGAGAAATCTGGTGGGTGGGTGAGTCCAGGTCCGGGTCCCCTGGTCCTCAGCAACTAAGTTAGCATGGCTTTTAAAGGTTCCTAGATTGGGAGTCTCATTGCTGATTCAACTCTAAAGAGTGCTTCCCAAAACTATGATTCCTAGGGAGCAATGCAACAGCTTGCTTGCTTCCTTACCACAAAATAAAAGTTGGACAAGCTGATTGTGCAGGTAAAAACACAAAGCCCTTCTAGAGGGGCAAAACCTATAGGCATATTGATTTCCATTTGTGAAGTCCAGAAAAGCATTCTTGAAGACTGCCATGGTATGTTGTTTCATGGGGTGGATCTGTTTTGTGCACAGTTTTCTTTGACATAATGGATTGTTGTAGTTATGTGCTATCAAATCACTTCTGACTTTAGCATCTGTGTGAATTAACTATTTCTGGGAAATCCTATCATTCACTTCCCATAAATAATCTTTACTGAGTCAGTCCATCTTTTGTTAGATTATCCTCTTTTCTTACTGCCTCCAACTTTACCTAGCATTATTGTCTTCATCAGTGGAAGATGTCTTCTTGTGATATGTTCAAAGTGTGGTAGCCCCGGTTTGTTATTTTAATATTCAGTTACGATAGGATCTGGAACCATGGGATAGATACAGCTACCCTTTTTTTCCAGTGGAAAGATTCTCAGTTAGGTATTGCTCAGAATACTCCCACCAGCAGAAGCACAGAAGGTGATCTTCACTGACATCTCTCACCAAACTGTAAGATGTTTGCATGGCATAATGTACAAGAAGGGGTGGGGTAGACTTGCTAAAAATCACATTCCTTTATTTTACCTGCAAATTGTGTTTTCTACTATGTCAAAAGTTTCCTTATGCTGGAACTAGCAAATGAAACTTCTCCAGTCAAAGTCTGTTCAAAAGTTTGTGTTGTCTTAAATCTTGAGTGTAATCATGCAGCTGCAATGGTAGATATCTCATACTGTGAGGATAAGCATGGACATATACAACCATGCATATTCCTATGAGGGAATGTAGGAGGTAAATATAATGAATAAAGTGGAGCAAGCTAGTGAAACTTTAGTACTTTTTCCTAGGATGCTTTGTCTTTAGATGCCAGGGATTTTATTTTTATTTTTTCATGTATTTATTCTGTTGTTCATTTTGTTTGTTTGTTCTGTTCTGTTGCTTTTTTTTGTCTGTGCGCTGCCCAGAGCGGGAAATATCCCAGATGGGCTCTATAAAAATGTATTAAGTAAATAAAAATAACCTAAATAAATATATCATCATCACTAGTCTTTATTGTAAATGACCACAGGCCTTTACAAAACAGAACATGACTTAAATGTTTTCTAAAAATTCTGTAATTAAGCTTGGTATGATATTCATTAAAATAACTCAGATCCTTTGACATCTTACTAAAAATCAATTCAATAGTATAATGACCTTTAATAAAATAGGATTGCAGTTTCCTAGCTGCCAAAGTGAAGAAAAATCTGAAATAAATATAGGAAAAATCCAGCAAAAGTATAATGACCTTTAATAAATCACTTTTCCCCATATGCCACAAATATTAGCCTTTGAAAAAAAAACTTGGTCAGCTAAATAAATTTGTGTTTTCATTTAGGTATATATTATTCAAGTCAGTGTTGGAAACCACCAGTGGATCATCAAACATCGATATAGTGACTTCCATGACCTGCACGAATGGGTATATCAATCTTCCTTGCGTTTCGCAGTTTTTGTGGAATGTTGTACTCTTTCTTAAAGCTCTAATTCATTCATCTGCTTTTTACAGCTTGTCTCAGAAAAGAAAATAGATAAGAACCTCCTGCCTCCAAAGAAGATTATTGGCAAAAATTCCAAAAGTTTGGTAGAAAAAAGACAAAAGGAGTTGGAAGTATATCTGCAGACACTCTTGGTTACATTTCCTTTAGCTGCACCCAAAGTATTGTCACAGTTCTTACATTTTCACTTATATGTAAGTTATTAGTAACATGTTGTTATATTATAAGTAATCCTTTAATGTAGTTGAAATGAGGGCACAGTATAATTTTATTTATTTCAGATATTTTGCTGTCACTGAAGCACTCGTTTTGATCTTAAATATTGTATTATGTTCACATATTAAATATCGTAATATGTTGTTGTTTCTCCCAAGTGCCCATATATACCGTATGTGCCAGTGCATAAGATATACTTTTTCTTCTTTCCTCCAGGAAAACGGAGCGCGGCTTATACTCCAATGCAGCTTATACACCGGCAAATACATTAATTTCTTCGAAATTAGTCAGCCTACTAGCATATTGTTGCTGTGTATTTTTGCTTTTTAATCTAATGTTTTGAGAAATGGGTGATGATATATATTGATTTAATTAATATTGGTATTTACAAGGGGATCACTTAAATTGCTGCAGCCAATTTCAGCGAATGACAAAGTGCAGTCAGCACATAAACCAGGCATGTGACTGACACACACACACAGCACCCTATCTTTTTAGCCTCAAGCAGCCTTTACAATGTATGTGATTCCTCTGTAAACACCACTAATATTTTGGCAATAATATATCTTTTATATTCAAAAAAACTGAATGCTTTATTAAATAACATTATATACTTAATTTTTTTAAAAAATTGTTTCAAATACTTGTTCTTCATAGGAAACCATTGGGATTACTGCTGCACTGGCTGAAGAACTCTTTCACAAAGGTATTTATTCTTCTGGGTGACACATCATTCTTATTTTTATTTAACCTCTTTTTTTTAACAGGCTTTTCATCTTCCAATATTATTCTATTCTTTTTTCATTTTACTTAATTTTGTTGTATTCTATAATGCAGTCACAGTAGTAATAGCAATAGCACTTATATTCCACCCCATAGCACTTAGTGCATTCTCTGGGCAGTTCACAGGGTAATTAGAATTTTTAGCAATAGCAATTACACTTATATATCACCCCATAACACTTGCAGCACTCTCTGGGTGGTTCACAAGTGAATTACCATCCCCCAACATGCTGGGTAGTCGTTTTACTGACCGTGGAAGGATGGAAGGCTCAGTGATCCCCATCAGGATCAAGCTCACAATTTCAGCAGTTTTTGCAGCAATACTACCGTTTAACCACTGTGCTCTTCTAATAAACCATGCTGTGGGGGTTTAGAATAAAAAAAGTAATAAAAGACATAAAAGGCTTCCAGAAAAATAATTAAAACAAGGTTAGGAATATGCCCAAAATAGTCTGTCTTAAGATCTAAAACATGACACAACAGGAAAAATGTGTTGAGAGAAGAATGGAGTGGAAGCAAATTCAGGACCCAGTTCTTAATGTTTAGATTCTCAACCTGTGGCCCAGGGGTCTGATGCAGCCTGTGGTGCCATTTCATGTGGCCCCACCACCACCACACCAGGAAATGCCATGTAGTGGAGAAAGGCAAAATGGCCATCCAGCCCCCGAAGCTGTCTGAAGGAGCAGGGCCCAGCCCCCGGCTTTAAAAGGTTGAGAACTGTTTTAGAGCATTTAGAATTGCTAGACTAGAATGAATGGGCTTGCTCTTAGATGCACATCTTATCATGGTGAAGAGCTGACAACAAATCTATCGGCCTAAACTCTTGTTACTAATGAGAACTCATGGGACTGTAGTGGCTCAATGGTTAAGAACTCACCTTGAGCTGGAAGGTCAGCAAGTTGGCAGTTCAAGACTTGAGTACTGCATGACAGAATGCGTGCCCGTCGTCTTTCCCAACTCCTGCCAACCTAGCAGTTTGAAAGCAAGACATTGCCAAACAAACATCTGATGTCAACTGTACTCAGAGATGAAAGGAAAGTCAAGTGCTGCATGACACTTAAAATTGGAGTCTGAAATGTTAGAAGTAGAAATCAAGGTAAACTGGAAACCATAAAGCAAGACATTTAAACATTCTAATACAGGGGTTCCCAACCTATGGCCTGCAGGCCAGACCCAGCCTGTGATGCAATTCCATCTGGCCCATCACTGCCTCCGCCACACCCAGAAGTGGAAGTGGGTGTGTTTATGTCAGCCATAAAATGCACATGTGCAAATGCACCTGCAGCTATCGTAAATGTGGAAGTGAATGCATTTACAACAGCTGTAAATGTGCCTGCTTCTGGGAGGCATGGTCCGGCCAAGTCTGATGTCCAGGGGTGTGGTCGGGTCCATGGTGTTAAAAAGGTTGCCCACCTCTGTTTAATACTTGGTGTGAGTGAACTAAAGTGAAGAGGAGTAAGATATTTCCTGTCAGACAATTACAAAATCTTTTACTTTGTATGTGACAAACTCAGAAGAAACAGAGTGGCTCTAAAACTGAGGCAATTCATGGCATCAGCAGCTAAAGTCTACAATGTACAGTTTGACCTGATAATGTTAATCAGACTTCTTTGAAAACTTATCAGCATAACCGCCTTTGAAGTCTATGATCCTGCTACAGATGCTGCAGAAGAAGAAAAATAGAAAGCTGTTATGTAAGTGTCTAGAAGGAAATTGAGCACACATGAGAACCCAAGGGAATAATCATAGCTGACTGGATAAGTAGGAAATAAGCAAAATGACGGGATGTGTGTGGAGTGGTGATTAGGGAGTCTAATCAGTCATGTTAATCTGAAGTCTTTCTTAAATTGAAGAGGAGAAAAGAGACTTTGCAAGAGGGTGTGGTGTGGTGTGGTGTGGTGTGGTGTGGTGTGATAGTTAATTGTGAGTTCTGGATATGGGGAAATGTATGTTATAATTTCTCTACCTTATTCTTACATGCCAAAGTAATTACAGTAATACCTCAGATAACGTTTAGCTTGGATAACGCTAAAATCGCATAACGTTAAGTAATCTGGGGAGGAGAATTGGATCGTATAACGTTAAGGTCATATGGGATAGATTTGATAACAACCACTAAAGCCTGTGCGGCTGCAATGTATCTCTATGGAGCTTTAACATTATCCGATATATCCCATAGGATTTTAACATGCATTGGATAACACTAAAAATCAGATAACACCAAGACTTGTGGAACCAAGTCATAGCGTTATCCAAGATATGATATTACTGTACTTTTCTTTCCCTGTATATCCCTAATAAACTCACTTTTGTTTGTTTCTGAATAAAATTATTATTTACGTTGAAGTGTAACTTTGAAGAAGTGTAGCAGTCAGGAAATATCACTCACATTCCCAAAGCAACACAAAATTAGAACTAAAAGAAAAGGAGAGAGTTTATACTCATCCAGAGTAGCTGGGCAGAGTTGGTTGGTTCAAGAGATGAATATACAAATCAGTGAGTTATTGCGTGTTATTACTGGTTGTAAATAGCTATTGATTTGCATATCCATCTCTTGAACCAACCAACTCTGCCCAGCTAGTCGAGGCCTCTGTACCTGGTATGTACAAAAGTATACCATGAAAATTCACTGTTATGTCTGATGAAGTTGACTTGATTCACGAAAGCTATCCTTAAAATACAGGAGTTAGTCTTTAAGATGCCACAACATTTTTTGTCTTCTTTTTTTTGGTCTTGTTTATCCTCTGATATAAGAAGAGAAGATGGGGCTGGGGGGAGAGAAACAATAATACTGTTTAAGATAGCAGGAAAAGGGGTGAAGTGAGTTTAGAAGAACTGAGCAGGTTTGTTGGAGATAGAACATTTTGGACATTGCTCGTGCATAGGTTACCATAAGTCAGAGGCAAGTTGGCAGCACGTAACAACAACAGTATGGTTTTAAGGAACAAGTCCATGCTTTGGCTGCATATAATAGTATGAATGAAAGTACCTGAGGAAAATGGGTCCCTGAAAGTGTAGCCCTGTATACTCCCATCTTTCTGTCTGGACTATGTCCTGACAAAATGTCAATTATGAGGGGGCATTTAACTCTTAGAGCTCCTGCTTGTTTTCCCACTAATCTATAAACTAATTTTGTTTGTACTTTCCTAATTCAGGTCCCACTGAACTCAGTTTTGCTGACTTCTATAGACACACAGGCAGCTGTGCCATTGAGAGATGTACTTAAAGTAGAGGTGTTGCTTGATATGTTAGATGAATCTTTTTCTATAGGGGTCTGTTAAACATTACCTATTATATTGGTTGGTGTATCGTGCCAAGTTAAAAGCATCTAGTATGACCAAGGTTACAAAAGAAGAGAGGATGTTTAAAATGTTTTTTGAAGTTGATCGAAAATCACTTCTCCAGGTGTAACCCATTTAAGTGGCCAGATGTTAGTGAGTGAAAAGTTTGGTATTGAGGATTTAGATTCTTGTCAGACTTCTCATGTACTTGTTAGAAAGGACAATTATTTCATTTTAAGGTTTCATCCACTTAAAAAGTTCAAGTTACTGTTGTTGCCTTTGTAATATTGCTGAATCTCTGCTTCCTGTTTTTTAGGAGAGCAGCTCCTTATGGCTGGTGAGGTCTTCAATATTAGACCTCTGCAACTATATGCTATCACTCAGCAGCTGCATCAGGGAAAGCCACCATGTGCAAATGGAGATGCCAAAACTGATCTTGGTCATATCCTGGATTTCACATGTAGACTGAAATATTTGAAGGTAAAATGTTCTAATATAATTATTTTAATTGTTTATTAGCATTAAGGGGGATGGAAGAGGGGGGAAACCTCAAAGTTCCACTAAGAAAAATATATACAGTAATACCCCGGATAACGCGAGTACCGGATAGTGCTAAAACTGCACAACGTTACAAGATTTTCGGAAAAATCTTGTATCGAATAACGCGATTTTTAATGTTATCTGATACAGTCGTTCTTAGCAGCAGGGTGGCTGGGAAGCTGAACGTGGTTCTCCGTTCAGCTTCCCAGCCACCCTGCAGCTACGGAGGCAGGGGTGGGGAGGCTGGAAAGCTGACGAGGGGTTCCCCCGTCGGCTTCCCCAGCCACCCTGCAGCTGTAGATCGGGTCCTCTGATCTCTCTGGAGCAGGCAGGGGACACGATCCAAGCTGTTTCTGGGCTTCCCTGACGTCCTCACCAGTGCAGCAAGCCAAAACGTCAGGGTTTGAATCCCGACATTCTGACTTGCTGCACTGGGTGAGGACGTCGGGGAAGCCCAGAAACAGCTTGGATCGGGTCTCCCCACCTCCCTGGACCCGGCGGGGGGGAGGGGGTCAGAGACCCCAAAATTGGTAAAAAAAATGGACTTTTATTTACCAAATTTGGGGGCTCTGACCCCCCGCCAGGTCCAAGGAGGTGGGGAGACCCGATCCAAGCTGTTTCCAAAGTTCCCCCACCTCCCTGGAGGCTGCAGCAAGCCAAAATGTCAGGATTCAAATCCCAACGTCCTGGCTTGCTGCAGCCTCCAGGGAAACGGGGCTTTTTTTAACATTGTGTGATCAATGTATCGCACAACGTTAAAAACCGGATAACGACGAGACTTGTGGAACCAAGTCATAACGTTATCCGGGGTACTAGTGTATAAACAGTGTGTTTTGAGTGATGCTGAGACTTGAAAAGAGGCGGGGGGGATGTTTACGATAAGCCCATTCACATATTGCTTTTAAGTGCTCAAATGTGGAGGTTTTTGCTTGAGCTTCCTTACTATGTCAATATAATGGGCTTGATTTTCAGGCACCATGAGGACTGCTATACAGTACGTACAAATTAGCTTTTAGGAAAGCTTGACTTGAATTCTCTTTTTACCAGATAAACCCTCTAATCTAGAAGGTTCTTTCTTCAGTTTATTTATTAATTCATAGAATTGTGTTGGAGGAGAGTTTTGAGAGTCCCCTGGACAGCGAGGAGAACAAATAGGTCAATTTTAGAAGAAATCAACGCTGACTGCTCCTTAGAAGGTCAAATAGTGAAGATTAATCTAAAGTACAGTAATACCCCGTATAACGTGAGTATCATATAGCGCTAAAACTGTATAATGTGACAAGATTTTCGGAAAAAACTTGTTTCAAATAACACGATTTTAACGTTATATGATACAGTCATTCTTAGCAGCAGAGTGGGTGGAAAGCTGAACGGGGTTCTCCGTTCAGCTTCCCAGCTACCCTGCAGCTACGGAGGCAGGGGTAGGGAGGCTGGAAAGCTGGTGGGGGGCTCCCCCGTCAGCTCCCCCAGCCACCCCACAGCTGCGGAGGCAAGGGCGGGTGGCTAGGGAAGCCGACAGGGAGTCCCCGTCAGCTTCCCCAGCCACCCTGCAGCTGTAGATCAGGTCCTCTGAGCTCTCTGGAGCAGGCAGGGGACACGCCCCAAGCTGTTTCTGGGCTTCCCTGACGTCCTCAGCCAGTGGAGCAAGCCAGAATGTCGGGATTCGAACCCTGACATTCTGGCTTGCTGCACTGGCTGAGGACGTCGGGGAAGCCCAGAAACAGCTTGGATTGGGTCTCCACACCTCCCTGGACCCGGCAGAGGGTGGGTCAGAGCCCCCAAAATTGGTAAAAAAAAAAAAAGTCCGTTTTTTTTTTTACCAATTTCGGGGTCTCTGCCCCCCCCCCCCGGCCGGGTCCAGGGAGGTGTGGAGACCCGATCCAAGCTGTTTCTGGGCTTCCCCGACGTCCTCAACCAGTGCAGCAAGCCAGAATGTCAGGGTTCGAATCCCGACATTCTGGCTTGCTGCAGCCTCAAAGAACTTCTGGATTTTCTTCCTTTTAATGCTAGCGTGGGGGTGAGGGGTGGTTGGGGGGGGAATACCCACCCACCCCCACGCTAGTATTAAAAGACTTATCTCTCTGGAGCAGGCAGGGGAGTTAGAGATCCGGAAATGGGTAAAAAACCAAACTTTTTTTTTTACCCATTTCGGGATCTCTGATTCCCTCTGCCTACTCCAGCGAGATCAGAGGAGCTGATCTAAGCTGTTTCCAAAGGTTTCCTGTTTCCACTTCAAAAATAAGCTGTTTCCACTTCAAAAATAGCTTACATCGGCTCTAGGGAGGTTGGGAGACCCGATGTGCGCTATTTTTGAAGTTCCCACACACTGCTGCAAGCTACAATGAGTCAAACGTCAGGATTCAAATCCTGACGTTTTTGGCTTGTTACAGTTTCTAGCAGGGTGTGGTTTTGTAGCAGAAGGGTGGCTTATCTTATCTGCAACTTATCTCCCTGGAGCAGGCAGGGAGGTTAGAGATCCCGAAATGGGTAAAAAAAATGGACTTTTTTTTTACTCATTTTGGGCTCCCCTGCCTGCTCTAGGGAGATAAGATAAGCTGCAGATAAGATAAGCCTGATGTTTAACTCATTGTAGCTTGCATTGACTCATTGTAGCTTGCATTGTAGCTGACTTTTGACTCATTGTAGCTTGCAGCAGTGTGTGGGAACTTCAAAAATAGAGCGCATTGGGTCTCCCGACCTCCCTAGAGCCGATGTGCGCTATTTTTGAAGTGGAAACAGCTTATTTTTGAAGTGGAAACAGGAAACCTTTGGAAACAGCTTAGATCAGCTCCTCTGACCTCGCTGGAGTAGGCAGGGGGAATCAGAGATCCCGAAATGGGTAAAAAAAAGTCTGTTTTTTTACCCATTTCGGGATCTCTAACTCCCCTGCCTGCTCCAGGGAGATAAGTCTTTTAATACTAGCGTGGGGGTGGGTGGGTATTTTCCCCCCCCAACCACCCCTCACCCCCACGCTAGCATTAAAAGGAAGAAAATCCAGAAGTCCTTTGAGGCTGCAGCAAGCCAGAATGTCGGGATTCGAACCCTGACATTCTGGCTTGCTGCACTGGCTGAGGACGTTGGGGAAGCCCAGAAACAGCTTGGATCCGGTCTCCACATCTCCCTGGACCCAGCGGGGGGAGGGTCAGAGACCCCAAAATTGGTAAAAAAAACCGGACTTTTTTAAAAACCAATTTTGGGGTCACTGACCCCGCGCCGGGTCCAGGGAGGTGGGGAAACCCGCTCCAAGCTGTTTCCAAAGTTCCCCCACCTCCCTGGAGGCTTCAAATCCCGACGTTCTGGCTTGCTGCAGCCTCCAGGGAAACAAACAGGGCTTTTTTTAACATTGTGTGATCAATGTATCGCACAACGTTAAAAACCGGATAACGACGGGACTTGTGGAACCAAGTCATAACGTTATTCGGGGTACTATTGTACTTTGGACATCAAATGAGAAGAGAGGATTCGCTTGAGAAAGCCTTGATACTGGGAAGGGTGGAGGGCAAAAGAAGAAGGGGCGGCCAAAAATGAGATGGCTAGATGGTATTGTGGACGCAATGGGCACAGAGCTGAGCGAGTTGAGGGGGATGGTGGAGGACAGGAGTACCTGGCGGACAGTGGTCCATGGGGTCGCAGAGGGTCGGAATCGACTGTGCGACTGAACAACAACAACAAAAGAATTGTTTCGCTATTGTTTGTAACCCTCAGCATTCTTTATTCAACCCTCTTTAAAAAGCAATAAAAGCTAGTACTGTATCTTATTTAAAATCATTTTCATGATGTGGTTTATAATATAAAGCACCAGGGGGCAGCCTTGGTTTAACAGCTTAGGCATTTTACAACTTTGCACTGCTTTCAAATTCCCAGGGTTACTTTATGCTGCAAGTATTAAATTTTCTGCTTTTTGTTTTTGTCAACAAATCAGTCATAAGCAACTCTGAATTGTAATTTGATAGTCCTGTTGATTACTAAGAACAAATGCTTGTTTCTCTGCATTTAGTACTATCTGAATTTTCGTTGTTAGATAACTGGGACATGTGGACCTTTTGGAACTAGTAACATTCAGGAACATCTTTTACCTTTTGACCTGTCAATATTTAAGTCTCTTCATCAGATACAGGTATGTGTGAAAAGAGTTTGCTATATAGTTTGTGTGTTTTGCATTGTCAAGTTTATTCTGAACTAAGATGATCTTTGAAGGGTTTCCAAGATATGAGTCATTTGAATAAGTATTTTACCAGTTCCATACTGCAGTGAATGTCCCCAAATTGTTATTTCTCTGTCATATGGCTATGTAAAGCTGTTTACACTCTCATATCTTTATTCCACCACTGCCAGCAAACTCTTCCATGGCCTCTTTTAAATCTCCTCTTTGTTTTCACTAGCAATACTAGAAACTGCAATTTGTGTCTTCTCTCTGTGACTAAGCTTTGAGTCCCAGCTTATTTGTTTCTAATAGCACTGCCATACCTACATAAGCTTGGTGGCATCTAGACTAGGGATCAGCAAACATGGCTCTGTAGGTGTTCTTGGACATCAGTTACCAGAAGCCCAAGTCAGTACACCTGCTGATCAGAGCTTCTGGGATTTGAAGTCCAAGAACATCTGGAGAGTCAAGTTTATTGATCCCTAATCTAGACTAACCATGAGTGGGATGCTTCTGTTGGTGGAACTGTCAGGAGATTCCCCTCCATCCATCTCTCCTTCTCTTTGTAGTCTTCTAAAATTCTGTTCTAGATGGCTAGAGGACCCTCCAGAATAGCATGGAAAACTGAATGGGATATTGCAGAGATTAGAAAAAAAAATAGGTGGATAATAGGCTTTTTATGTTCAGTGCAAAGCTCCTATTCATGGAAGAGCATGTTAAGTCCAACATTATCTTTGTAGCTTTACTAACAACAGCCATATGTTTGAGGTTAGTTTAAGTTTTCCTCTCCTGATTCACTGTTCAGTTTTTAGTTTTATTTTCTTTGAATAGATGCAGTTGCGCCTTCCATGCATAGTTAGAATCTTTCACAAAAAAGGATTTTAGTGCAGGCGGGGTTCAGAAGAGGCAGGGGAAATAGAGACCACATCGCCAACATAAGATAGATCATGGAAAAAACAAAGGAATATCAGAAACAAGTCTATTTCTGTTTCATTGATTACACCAAGGCCTTTGACTGTGTAGACCACAACAAAATGTGGCAAGTAATTAAAGAGATGGGAATACCAGAGCACCTTATATGCCTCATGAGAAATCTGTACATGAATCAAGAAGCAACAGTTAGGACAGAATACGGAATGACAGAGTGGTTTGGAATAGGAAAAGGAGTAAGACAAGGCTGCATTTTGTCACCCTGCTTATTCAACTTATACACAGAGCACATAATGCGCAATGCAGGGATGGAGGAATCGCAATTTGGGATCAAAATTGCTGGGAGAAACATCAACAATTTGAGATATGCAGATGATACCACCCTAATGGCAGAAAGTGAAGAGGACCTAAAGAAGCTCCTGATTAGGTTGAAAGAAGAGAGTGAAAAAGCTGGCTTGAGACTCAATATAAATAAAACCAAAATCATGGCAACAGGCCCTATCAGTCACTGGAAAATAGATGGGGAAGAAGTAGAAGCAGTGACAGATTTTACTTTCTTGGGATCAAAACTCACTGTAGACGGTGATTGCAGCCATGAAATAAAAAGGCGACTGATTCTTGGGAGGCAAGCGATGAGAAACCTGGGGAGCATAATGAAAAGTAGAGACATCATATTGAAAACAAAAATTCATATTGTCAAAGCAATGGTATTCCCTGTGGCAATGTATGGATGTGAGAGCTGGACCATTAGGAAAGCTGAGCACAGAAGAATAGATGCCTTTGAGAGGTGGTGTTGGAGGAGAGTTTTGAGGGTCCCCTGGACAGCAAGGAGAACAAATAGGTCAATCTTAGAAGAAATGAACCCAGAATGCTCCTTGGAAAGTCAAATTGTAAAGATGAAGCTAAGGTTCTTTGGATATCAAATGAGAAGACAGGATTCGCTTGAGAAGGCCTTGATGCTGGGAAAGGTGGAGGGCAAAAGAAGAAGGGGGCGGCCAAAAATGAGATGGTTAGATGGTATTGTAGAGATAATGGGCACAGAACTGAGCGGGTTGAGGAGGATGGTGGAGGACAGAAGTGCCTGGAGGACAATGGTCCATGGGGTCGCAGAGGGTCGCAATTGACTGTGCGACTGAACAACAAAAATTGGATTTATTTATTTATTTATATACTGCTTCAATCAATAGACTCTGGGTGGTGTACACAGTCCAGCAAACACCTCACTTGCTGCTCAGCAAAACTTAAAAACAATATAAAAACAGTTAAAAGCCCTTCAATAAAACCAGTTACCGGAGGGGGGGGACGCCTTAGATGAGCCAAAAAGGACAGCTTGTTGGCAATCCCGGCCCCCAGGCCCGTTCCGCTAAACACTTTTTCAATTCTCTCCTAAACGGTAGCAACTGGGCTTGGAGGCGTAATTCTACCAGGAGGCCCTTTTCCTCATGCTGGAGAGGCATGCCTCCTCAACAGATAGTATATGGAGGGTGCCCTCTTGGTTTGCTCTCGTAGGATGGATCAATGTCCTAGGGTCAGTGCGGTCCCTGAGGTATCCTGGTCCACTACCATGAAGGGCTTTAAAAGTGATAACCAGCACCTTGAAGTGCACCCGGAGACATACAGGCAGCCAGTGCAGCTCCCGCAGCAGTGGTGAGGTATGGGCGAAACTACTACACCCCACCTCATTCTGGACCAACTGCAGTCTCCGGATGGTCATCAAGGGCAGCCCATGTAGAGCGCATTACAATAGTCCAAATGGGAGGTGACCAGGGCATGGGTGACCATGAGCAAGGCCTCCCTGTCCAGGAGTGAGCGCAATTGGTTAATGACACGCACTTGCCCGAAACCCCCCCTGGCCACAGCCGTAACCTGCTCCTGAAGCAGAAGCTGTGAGTCCAGGAGGACCCCTAGTTTGTGCGTTTATTCATTATCCATACATTTGATAGTCTACTAGTAGTTAATTCTACATTAAATTGGGATTCTGTACAGTGTTATTGAACTACTGTTTTGTTTTGTTTTCTTTTATGTTACCTTTTCAAAATAGATAAGTCACTGTGGTGCAAGGCTTATTAAAGGGCTTACATTCTCAAAACATACCTTGGCAACATTGAGTGTTCAGTTTTCAGCAACTTCTATGATGGTAAGACCAAAGTTTTAATCAATTGCAAAATACAATAATTATTGGCAAATTGTAAAATAGATATGTGAACAAATTCCTAGAATATTATGAATTTTGTTGTGCTGAATATGATTTAGAAAAAGAGTTCTGGTTTCTGATGTCTACTAGCATAGATTTTTTTGTACAGCTTCTCACTGATATTTTGGACAAAAGAAAGTGA
Source organism: Furcifer pardalis (assembly GCA_030440675.1). NCBI lineage: Eukaryota > Metazoa > Chordata > Lepidosauria > Squamata > Chamaeleonidae > Furcifer > Furcifer pardalis. The sequence goes on from CP126893.1 coordinate 111,219,715, forward strand.
GACACAGGATTGAATGGAGATGGAAGAGACAAAGCTGTAGGAGCAAGTTACATAAGAGAAAACAATTGGGTCCATGGGAGACTATGAAGAGATGGACCCAAGTGATAAGGATTTGTGGGGTACCAAGAAGGCGCTGAGGATAGACTCTGTGGGTTTAAGTAGCAAAAATAATATACCAGAACAAAACAGACATCTAAGCTGATCAGCTGTCAGAACTGATTACCATAATCATTATAGGTATTCTGAACAGTAAATTTTATTTTTTTATATGTAGTCACTAAATTGGTATTGAGATTTTAAACACAAAAGATTGCTTAAAAATGGGAAATACTACCAACCAAGCTATTTTGCACACAAACATTCAACCCACTTTGGTATATTTACGGTTAATCTGTTGAGAAAGGGATGGATGTCATCCTCAAACACATTTCCTACTTTGCTTTTAAGTCTTTATCTTTCAGTAAATCCAATTCTGTGACCAGTAACCACATTTTAGAGTAGAGAGACAAGTCTGTAATCTTAGAGATTGGGTTTGGGGAGACATGTCAATCTCTCAGAAGTTAAAGTTACAAAGTAAACATTCTTTTTCTTTGGGCATAAATCTGTTTCAGCATTTTAAAATACTTCATTAAAGGGGTTTAGAGAACAAAACCATCTTTGGAGGAGCAAGAAAGATAACTTCACTTAGCTTTTTACTGCATATGTTTTGAACAGGAGGTTCTGGTGCCTGAGGCCTCTGAATTTGACCAGTGGGAACCAGAGGGCACATCTGCAAGTGGTCCCGTGACAGCCGTTATCCCTACGTGGAGAACTTTAACAACCTTAGATATGAGCCACAATCGCATCTCTCAAATTGATGATTCTGTGGTAAGAGCTTATCAAAATGGCTTCAGGCAGATTGTGACAGGGGTGGTGGGTATTTTAGTTACTGATAACAGCTTTCTCTGAAATGATAAGTGTTGTGAATATCTCTTGGCAATAATCATGCCTAATTATTTTGTTTTTTGAATAGTAGGCGACTTGGCTTCTCAGATTTCCCTCACTTTCAAAACAGGTTTACATCATAAGCATTGGGCTTCTTTTTGAACATTTTAACTTCCAAACTCTTTAGATATACAGTACAATATTAATGAGATGGTCAGCTGGATCAATCACAGTGAGTTAGTGAGACAAACAAGTTATTCTTTCTTTTTTCAGAAACTAATGCCGAAGATAGAATTTCTGGATTTGAGCCACAATGATGTGCCACTAGTGGAAAATTTGCAGGTTTGCCTTGACTATTTATGAGTTTAATACACAATGTCTTTTCCTACTTTAAAATAATTCTTATGATTTGAAATTTTCTGCTGCTTTAGTTAGCTTTACCTTGGGAAATTATCAAAGTGTTGGGACTTCTTTAACATTGATAGTACAGTCAAACCTCGCATAAAGAGCACCTCGCTTAAAGAGCAACTTGCTTAAAGAACAGAATTTTCTCTGAATGTTCGCTTCGCTTAACAAATAAAACCAACCAAAAATTCGCTTAACAGATAAATTTGGGTTCACAATCCCCCCCACAATTGGTCATTTACAATGGTGTTTCGCTTAAAGAGCAAACTCTCTTAAAGAGCAATCCTGTGGAACACATTATGCTCTTTAAGCGAGGTACAACTGTATCAATGTTCTTTGAGCATAACCTGTTTTAGTTTCTGTCTCTGAATGTAATACAGTATGTTGGATTCTTTTGGAGGTTTTTTCTTTTCAAGCTTGTCTGAGAATTGAACTTATCTAAGAATATCATATACAGTACTTCTATTGCAAACAAAGTTCGTTAAGCAAGAGCAGACTGTAAACTTTACAGACACTGCTTCTGATATATGAGTTCAGCACCAGGGGACAACTCAATATCAATTTAAATATGTTTGCTGGGTTTTGCCTTCTTATAGAGCAACTACAATAAAAACTATATGTTAACTATGGTGTGTTAGATAACTGCTCAGAGTATAGAGGGAAAGAAGAAGCTATAAACCTGTCAGCCCTCTTTTTGAAGTTAAATAGACCAAAAGACTTCTTCCAATTTATGAGCTCAGCATCAGGGGAGAATTCAACATCAAGTTAAATAAGATTGCTGGCTCTTGCCCTCCTATAGAGTGACTGCAATAAAAAGTATCTATTAAGTATATGTGTTAGATAACAGCTCTGAGTATGGAAGGAAAGGAAATGCTACACAGCTGTCCTGTCCCTTTCTTAAAGTTAAATAGTGTTCCTTTCTAGCAGTCTTCTTAAAACAGTAGTCAAAGATTGCCCCTCCCTCCAGCTATCTGAATAAAGGACAAAAGTGTAAGTGGGTTACTATATTCAGTTGTATTAAATTCATGCTGTGTAAAATCTAAGCAGGCACAATCAGGATTTTTACTTTTATACAGTATTCTAAATTTTTCAATAGAAATTTGTGTTTTATATAGATCTTTACAGAAAAAATGACTCAAAATATCAAACAGGGAAGACACTCCTATAAATCAAATAATTCTTGACAGTAAGAGGCAAAACAGATGAAGATTAGAAGGCAAAAACAGCATTGTTCAAAAAGATTTCATCTCATATCACAAGACTTTGCTCTCCTCTTTTTTTGCTGTTCTTTATTCTCTGGAGCAGATAAGGCCAATAAAGTGCATGATGAGAAAACTATTAAATTAACATGTCATTTGTATTATGTTCTATTATAGCACCTCTACAACCTTATCCATCTAGATCTGTCCTATAATAAGCTTGCGACATTAGAAGGCATTCATACCAAAATCGGGAATATAAAAACTTTGAATTTAGCAGGAAATCATTTAGAAAGCCTTTGTGGTCTTAACAAACTCTACTCCTTGGTGAACCTGGATCTTAGCAACAATAAAGTGGACCAGGTAATGTGTAGCATAGTCTTAATAAATGTTTAGTTTAGCTGTTTAATATGTTTTGGATTACAACAGTCGTATTACAGAAACAAAAAATGAACTTTATAGAGCAACCTTAGAACAAGGACAGGGTTTAAAAGTCAGTTTGGAAGTTGTGTACTCTGGTCTCTTTTTATTTCCTTAAAATCTTGACTTCTTTTGCTTCTCTCTTTGACTAAGGAGACAAAATTCTTACCTGTATTGAATTGTAAAAAGTTTCAAAATGCATAGCATCTGTCTACTAAAAGCTCGGTTTTTCTGGAGGAAATTGTCAGTCCAATTTCCAGAGGGTTTTTTTGGTACTCTACCTTTCTCCAAATTTAATACAATTTAATACAATTTTAAAGAGATTTAGATAGATCTGGATTAAGAGATGCAGAATAAACAATTCCTTCTGGTTTGCTCTTTTCATTCAACTTGGATTTTTCTGTGTAAATAATAGGTGATGTTATTTTATTAATCCTGTACCGCAAGTTGCAGTCTTTCATTATATGTTGAGAAAACAGTAATTAAACAAAATACACTGGGGAAGCAGGCAAATCAGTTTATATTAATGGTCAAAATCTGATTGATGATTTTCATGTGCATAAATTAAATCATGTAATTCACTCTGGCAAATTACAAGCATCAATTACAGGCATCACTATTAATGAGGTAGATGCCAGATTGCATATTGGACACAAACCTAGTAATATGACCCATACTTTGCTAGCTAGTGACAGTTTATTGCAGAAAGGCACATCATTTTGCTTATGCACACATAAGTCATCAACAGGATTCTGACCAATATATATTTACCAAAGATATATTTTTAAAAGACTGTCAATCTAAATGAGTATTTGTCTGTTTCAGATTGATGAAATAAGAAACATAGGAGGCCTTCCATGCTTGGAAAAGCTTATTTTAGCGAACAATCCTTTGAGTATTATTCCCGATTACAGGACCAAAGTGCTAGCACAGTTTGGTGACAGAGCCTCTGAGGTAAATCTAAGATAACACATTTGATGGTTTTCTTGCAAAATTTATTTTTTGTATAATAATGCACTGTAGAAATAATATGTCTCTTTGAGTAGTAGTACTGCCTTAATTCAGTTTAAAATGGTTAGAATTTATCTTAGTGACAGATACATGCTTTTGGTCTAGCAGTATAATGTCCCTCTGTTTATACAAAAGGTGCTCTGTCAATATAAACTAGTCCACATGGTAAACATCTGTTTTAAGTTGAGATATTTCCTCTGTCTCTCAGTTAGTGCTAAAGTCTTGTTTAATCTTAATTCTTACAGGACTTCAGCTATTGAATTAATGTTTTCTTGTTGAATTAATGGCTTACTACCATTAAGGATTAACTAGGGCTGCTTCCTTGATGTTCCTCAGGTCTGCTTGGATAATACTCTAACCACTGAAAAAGAACTTGATACTGTAGAAGTGTTGAAGGCTATACAAAAATCAAAGGATATAAAGTACAGAATGAATAATTCTGATAAAAAGGTAAGAATGTAAGTGAGTAGACCGATAACACCCACTAGTTGAGTAGGAAATGCCCTGTTTGGGCAGTTGTTTCCACATGATTTGATTTTATTTGTATCCCACCCAACAAGTGGAAGCAAAAGCAGATGAGACAGTGCAGTTGACCTCTCATAACAATTAACTGTCTTAACTTTAAAGTCAAGATCCCTTTGGATAACATCAACCTTGGATCTAAAATGAACTGCCAGAACAATTAGTTATGTTAGGCTGATACTCAAACAATTGCTCCTGACAAGATAACTCTTTGGTGATCCTAAAGAGCACTATTTGATGATTATTAGAGCTCATGATTCGACAGATATTATATTGCTTTCTTGCCAATTTTACTGCATTAATATATTTCATGGAGCAGTTGTTGTACAGCTTCAAGGTTGTCGTCTGTACGGTCCTTCTTCCATTTGCTCTCTAGCCGCCGCCTCAACCACTTCAGGGTTCACAGTTGGTTAGTAAACCACGGAGCAGGGCAGACCCTGGGTTGGATTCAGAGCCATAGTGTGTCCAACACCCTGTCAGTCTCTGTGGGTTTAGTCATGTTCACATCATTTTCTCTGGAATTTCATTGGCCTCATTTGTGAAACCACATACAGTAGAGCCCCAGATAATGCTAAAACTTGGTTCCATGAGTTTTAGCATTATCCAATTTTTAACATTATGCGATACATGCATCGCACAACGTTAAAATCCTATGGGATGAATTGCATAACAGTAAAACTCCATAGAGATACATTGTAACCGGTACAAGCTTCAGCGAACGTTATGCGGTACATCCCATAGGATTTCAACGTTATGCAACGCAATTTTTTTTACGTGGCTTTAGCATTATCGGGTGCAAACTTTATCCGAAGCATTACTGTATTAGCATTTTTGTCTTCTCTCTGTCCCCTACATATCTGCACACTGTCATATATACCATATGATTTGGTAATATAAAGCTAGCTCACAGCCTTCCTCTCACTAAAAGAAGTGACACTGGCACGAAGAGCTGTCTCAGTCTATTAAGGAGACACTAGATCTGCAGCCTATGAAGAAGGCTTGTGGTTGAAAGACTTGATAACCAAATTCCTAATTCTAGGAATAGGAGTCAAAAGGGATATCTCCCTTCTATATTTACAGAACTTATCTTGTATGTCAAAATACAGTTGTTGTCTTTTAGATAATATTAAGTAGCTGATAATTTTTAGAGTCCAGAGTCTTTTTGGTATTCATAAAAAGTATGTGCAATTTGCTACATTTAACTGCTTATTTGCCAGGGAACATTTCAGGGTTTGTTTGTTTGATTGATTGATAAGCTTCTTTTTCCCCATGGGGGACTCAAAGTGGCTCATAAAGTTAAAAAAGATCAAATTTAAACATAATATTTGTACTGTACAGTTAAAGAAGATTTAATCTTGAGTATTAGTTTAAAAGCATTAAAAATTTTTAAACAAGATTAAAGCATTAATTTTTAAAAAAAACATTGACAGTAAAACAGACAATATATTAACTAAAAAGTAGAAACCACCATTCAAGGGCCCCAGTTATAATTACTAAAAGCTTGCCTGAAGAGCTAGGTTTTCAGCTATTGGCAGAAGGATAGAAGGGAAGGGGGCAACCTAATCTCTTGCAAGGGAGAGCATTCCAAAATCTGGGAATTGCCACTCAAAATCCCCTCTCCTGTGCCCCCATCAAGCATATCTGTAATGGGATTGAGAGGAGAGCCTGAAGATCTTGTAGTATAATTTATTTATTCAAATTTATATACAGTTGTACCTTGCTTAAAGAGCATAATGTGTTCCACAGGATTGCTCTTTGAGCGAGTTTGCTCTTTAAGTGAAACAACATTATAAGTGACCAATTGTGACTTCTGACAGGGGGGATTGTGAACCCCAATTTATTTGTTAAACGAGTTTTTGGGTGGTTTTATTTGTTAAGCGAGGTGACCATTCAGAGAAAATTCTGCTCTTTAAGTGAGTTACTCTCTAAGCAAGGCGCTCTTTATGCGAGGTTTTACTATACTGCCTTCCTTGCCATTCAGTTCTGTGATCTGGAACATGATCAAGGCGTACCCTGACACCTTTTCAGTTACTCACAGAAAACCACGTAAACATCATAAGAAAAACTGTAGTAGCCTGCCATTGTGTCTAAAGGTAAGAAGGAGCTTGCGCTAGAATACAGGTTATTATTCTGAGACACCAGAATAATCTATATGTGTGGTTTTTAACATTTTTAAAAAATGTTTTCTTTTGAAAGTCTGATGAAAGCTATGGGCCTCACTTCTTAGAAATGATCTTCTAATGGGTAGTCTTCCTGCATTCATAGGCTTTTAACGTATGTAGATTTCTTAAGTCAGGGATTTGCAACCTACAGCCCATGGCACCAATTATTCTGGCATGCGTTGCCAATTAAGCCAGCCCACGGTGAGGATCCCAAGGCCGCCACCAGAAGTGGCAAAAATGCCACAAAAACACATTGAAAAATCCTGGGAACATGGCAAAAATGTGCCACCCTTGCTCCCACCGCCATGGGAAGTGGCAGAAGCAGCAAAAACAGCCGAGATTGCACCATGAATGCCACTGGAAGCACGAGAAGTGGTGGGAGGAACCATGCCTCTGGGCCTCTCACCTGTATGAGAGGGGAGTGACTGGCCTACAGCAGAAAAAGGTTGCGTACCCCTGTCTTAAGTACTAATTTATACAGCATTGTCAATCTTCAGCACCATAAAAGGTATGTACCAAAAGATCTGAGTATTGAGAAACAGTGCAGAATGAATATGTGTATACAATTTTCTTTTGGTGGGACACCAGGAAGGAGTTGTCATTTAAGATAGGGATGCTTTGTGACCTTTGTTCCCAGCTGTTCTGTTTTTTCTTTCTCAGATCACTGAGGATTTCAAGCTTTCTACTGCCAGTTCAAAATCAAACTGTTCTTCTCTTTCTGTACATCCTTCCTCTCCTTCTTTGCCTCGTCCTGTCAGCTCCAGTCAAGGTAATCGTGTATGTATCATGCTGCTAGGATGAGCCTTTTGGTTCCACCTTTGTAGGATGCATTGATATACATGAATTTTGCAGTACGAAAATAGATACCTGAAGCAGAGAGACAACTGATTGAATGTTTTCTATATCAGCAGTTAAAACAGAAAAATAAACATATAGTTAATTATTATGTTTATTTTCAACATGTATAACATTATCTTTAAGATCCTTGATAAATACTTGGGGGCGGGGATACAGCTCTGGTTCTCTTCATGAGATGAGAGTTTGCTTCCCAGCAAGAATGAGATCAATCTCCTTGTTTTGTTAGTTTTGTTATAATATTATGTACTATACCTTTGCAACATGTTGCCTGAGTTTTCCATCAGTATGGTTCTAAACTAGAAAGCAGAACTGAAAGCAGCAAACTGGCTTGAGGTAATACAGTGAAAAGGCCTAAGGAAACTATACATTTGGAAGAATTAGTGCAGATTAACACTATATTGTATATGGGGTTAAATGGGACATGCTATGTCATAGTGGTTAAGACACAGAATGTGACGACTGGAAGGTTGGCAAGTCAGCAGTTTGAGATCTGAGTGCTGCACGATGGACTGAGCTGTCCCAGCTCCTGCCAACCTAGGAATTTGAAAGCAAAAAATTGCAAGTAGAAAAATAGGTACTGCTTTGGTGAGAAGGTAACAGATTTCCATGTGTCTAGTCATGCCTGCCACATCACCATGGAAATGTCTGCAGACCCAAACAGGGCTGGCTCTTTGGCTGTAAACGGCGATATGCACCGAACCCTAGAGTTGGATATGACTGGCTTTTGAGCAAAGACAACCTTTACATTTACTATATGAGGTTAAATGGCAATACTGTAATTTCAATTGCTGACTGGAATTTTTTTACCAACATTTTGCAAAGAGCTCCTTACATATCTTGTGTTCTCAAAGTGCAAATGTAGACTGTTGTCTCTGTCAAATTAAGAATTACAGGTAAATAAAGGTAAAGGTTTCCCTTGCTCGAAATCCAGTCGTATCCGACTCTAGGGGTCAGTGCTCATCTCTGTTTCTAAGCGGAAGAGCCAGCGCTGTCTGCTTCTGCAGACATTTCCATGGTCATGTGGCAGGCATGACTAGACACCGGAGCACATGGAACGCTGTTACCTTCCCACCGAAGTAGTCCCTATTTATCTACTTGAAATAGAAAATGTTTTTCCAAACAGTTGTGTGAACTTGGAAATACCCAGATTATGATCATTTGAGGTACAAAAGTTCGCAATTTCCTCTTCCAAATCTCAAAGCTATCTCAACATTATTTTGCATGAGGAGGAAAGAATTGTTATAGTAGCACACTTGACTATTTCTGCAAAGCTAATTTTAAAAATCTCAGATATAAAACTGACTTATTACTCCTGAAGTTGCTACTTCTTGCTTTGTAATCTTTGCTTTCTGTCATCTACTGATAAAATGCCATTATCCTTGATTAGATGCTTGTGATTTTTAATGAAACTAGTTTCTGAAGAGGTTTTCAGAAAACATGTACAGTATGTCCAAGAGTTCAAGACGTTTCAATAATTAGACAAATGATTGATTTTTTAAAAATGCTTGGAAAGAAACCATGTGCAGCAGTGCAGCCCATGATAACATCCATGGATCTAGTATAAGAGGGCTTTCTGTGTCTTCACCGTTACTTGATAAAGTAATTTGTTTATAAGATACAATATCCACAATCCCCAGCTAGTTTGGCTTCTACATACAAAAGCAAAGCAATCACACTTATATATACCACCCCATAGCACTTAGTGCACTCTCTTGGCGGTTCACAAGTTAATTAGCATTTTGCCTCCAACCTGCTGGGTACTCATTTTACCAACCTCAGAAGGATGGAAGGCTGAGTCAACTTTGATCCCTGGTCAGGATCAAACTCACAACCTTTTAGTTGCAGGACAGCAGTTTAACCACTGCACCACCAGGGCTCATACTGTTTAGATTTATTTCTTGGACCAGAATGCTGCATGGAAACACGTTGTCTTTCATGTTGTGCATATATGGCTAACAACAGGGCAATACATTCAAAGAATAATTAAAATACATTTTTCAAACATAAAAATCCTTTTGTAACTTTATCTTGTAAATATGCTTGTTTTGTCTTTACTAGACATTTAGGTACTGAAACATAAGTAGCAGTTGCTGATTTTTAAAATGACACCATCTGTTTCCGTAAAGTCTTAATAATGACAAGGATCAGTGGACATTAGTTTAAAGTTACAAAATCCAAGATTTGAATATTTTACAGGAAACAGAACAGTACAAATAATGAATCAGCTTCCTCAGCATATCCTCAGTTCCTTGCCAGAATTTGATAGATGATACATTTGCTTCATGCCGAATACCACAAAAAGAACACAAACTTGCTATGTAGGACAAATTACCAGTGAATTAAACAGAATACATTTTCAAACATTTAAACAACTGAGTGTATTTCAGTTCTCCATAATCAACAAATATAAAGTTCTTAATCTAAATTATATTTGTAGAAATGCACTTCCACAGAAATTCAAGGGCTTCTGCTGTTAACTCTGCTTTCTCAGGCTACAAAATTCCACTGCCCTCTCGTCCCCGTGAGATAGCTGCAAATAGACAAAATCAATATCAAACAGTTCTCCCTCTGGAAGCAATAAAAGGGTAAAAGAAATTCTTTAAATGTACAAATCTAGAATCACTTGCACTCCAATCCAGACCCGTCGCGTGCTCCACATCTTCAGTCTTTTCTTAATTTATTTCAGCGGAAGATGTGGATCTTCCTACTGGTGTAGGTCACACCTCTTTTGAATGTAAACGAGGTAGTGTAGTTGGGGAGTGATCCATCTCAAAACTCCCATGGTCTTCTGTATTTATTAGATTAATGGTGGGAAAGAAACTAAACCCTGTTGTCAGATAAATCTCACCAGATATATGTGTTTGCTATACATGAATGAGCAGGAAAGCTATAACCTGAACATTTGTCTGTGCGAGTCAAATAACTTCAGTTGTAAGATGAGACAAGATATAAACAAGTGAAATACCTGTACCTTTCTATTTCCTGTTCAGTATTTCCGTTATTGGTCTGTGTTGAAATATAATACTAATTTAGGTTGTGATTGTTTGGCTTTACATCAATGATGTTGAAGTTCTTTTTCTATCTGTCCTAGAAATAACTTATAGAAAAACAGCCCTAGCAAGCAGTTTCTCATCAAGTAGTTTGACTCCTAAACACCATACAGTTACCCAAAGATGCTCTGAAACATCAGATCTCAGAAGCAGGAGTCAGGTAAGGGTATATTTCAAAAGAATAATACCTGTATGCTTTTAGCATAAATTTTGTTGATATGTTTGTGTGGCTTAGTTTATAGACATCCATCATAATGTGAAACGTGGAAAAAGTAGGAGGTTTCTGCAAATGGCTTGACTTTCCTACTAGACTGAATTTTTAAACATATTTAAGAGGGGAAACAGGTGCAAGGATAACATGTGGAAGATATACCGTGTTAATTGAAAAAAACTCCTTTTTTTGGCCCATAGAAGGTGGCTTGGGATTTTGCTGAGCTTGCTGGCCACATTCAGACAAAATGGTGAGCTTAAGGAACCATGGGAATCTTGCCTTAGTGACCACTAGCATTTTGCTGGTGCGTGCTTCCTAGTTTTCTCACTTCCTGATCATTCTCTTCACATAAGAGAATTAACCTCTGATTCTTTCTCTGGCTTACTGGGAAAGAAACAAAACCAGAACTCCAATTGCTATCAGGCATGGGCAGGACGATAAACAAACCAGATAGCTTAGCTCATGGTGTTAATGCTCAATAGGCCATGATTTCCTGGTATATAGGAAAAACTGATAAAAGATAGTAGAGAAAAACCAAGTAGCCACCTTCTACCAGCTGCTGTGTACCAAAGAAAAAGCCAAAACCTAAGTGGCATAGGATCATCATTCAGGACAGGAACGGACTTTTCTGCATAATTAAGAGGGTTTTAAAGGTCATCACCAGCACCTTGAATTGCACCCGGAGGCATACCAGCAGCCAGTGCAGCTCCCGCAACGGGTGAGGCATGGACATAATGCCCACATCCCATCACCACTCATGCAGCTGCATTTTGAACCAGTTGTAGCCTCCGAATGGTCATCAAGGGCAACCCCATGTAGAGCGCATTACAGTAATCGAGTCTGGAGGTGACTAGAGTGAGTGACCATAAGCAAGGAGTCCCGGCCCAGGAGCAGGTGTGATTGGTGAATAACGTGAAGTTGCTGCAGAACAGCTATAATCTGAACAAATTTTCACAGCTGGATTTTGCCCATGTCAATTATATGTCACTTTAAGAATCTAAACCCAAAAGGTTCAAATGCAGTATAACTAATTGCTGACACTCATCTTTTAAGGTCCCTGCTTCACAATTGGACTTTTCTAAAGAACATGAAAATGCCCATCAAATGGGGTAAGACTGATTTTTTTTTGTTTGATATCCATTTCATAGCTCTGACATATATCTTAAAACTTGTAAGAGGTAGCAACGTTTTCCTTAAAAAAAAGAGAAATAAAGTTATAAAGAATAAGCAGTTGTCTGCTTTGCGGTGACACATAATGTTATGTTTTCTGCCTTTTTTTGTAGTCACCAGGTAGTGTAGCCAACAATTCGTTAAAATAAGGTAAGACAGGTGAAGATCAGGGTGGAGTCACAGCATGTTCTTGGAGGATTGAAGGAATCAGATGAGCTGAAGTGCTTTATCATTCTCTTTACATTGATGCTTGAAACATAAACCCCAAACCAGTGCATAGGTTAGGCATGCTTGAACCCATTCAGTTCACTAAGTTTAACTCTGCTGTTAGATTTAGATCTAGGGCTTGCTAGAGTACAGACATCCAAAGTCTTTTTATCACCTATACTGTCACCTTATTGCTGTGTGATTTTGACAGAATGGCACAGAATGAGATTACAAATTAAGTATAATTATTTTTAAATTGGATTAATGTCGTTTCCTTCTTTCCTTGTTTTTAAAGCTTGGACCATTCAGATGTAGAACCTGATATCTTACGCGACCACCTCAATACATTTATCCTGCCTTTCACTTGTATGTCATACACTACCACAAACCAGGAATTTGTGCAACACCTCTCTGGATTGATAGCAGAAGCTATGGAAAGTGCACCCAATTTTTCAACAGAACCTCAAAATGCAGTGAACCTTCCAAGTGACTCCAGAGTGGCAGATACAGAAGACGGCTATTTTGAAATGGGACTTCATGAAGGAGACAGTACACTTGCATTCACCCCTACTTCAGACATTGTGCCAATCGTTACCAATAGCAGAAAACCAGAACAAGACAACATAGCGAAAGTCCTGTGGAGTTTTTGCATCCAGGTTCATAAAGGACTCAGACAGTTTGCTTCTTGTTTGGTTTTGGCCAGTAGTGGAGTCGCTGTATTCGAAATTCCTCAAGACCCCAAAGGAAACTGCCAACATATCCTTTCTGCCTTGAAGCTAGCACTGTGCTTTCCATATTCTGACCTTACAGAATTTGGATTCTTGATACCAGAAATATGTTTGACCCTTAAAGTGAATAACGGTGACATTTGCTTGTTGGTTGTCTCAGACTCTCAGAACCTGCAAGATTTCTATTCCTGTTTACATGCATCTTGCTCTCAGTGCTGCATGCCAGCTTTAGCAAGTTCTGCATTGTACTGTGGTAAAGCAAGTTTGCAGGAATTTGTTTACCAGCTAATGGGATTTTATCACATTTCTTCTGAAAACGCAGAGATAAAAGGTTGCTTTCCTGTCTACCTGTTCTGCTGTAATAAAACTGATGCTAACAAAGTAATATGTCAGCTGGATTTGGCCAGTGATGGCACACCATGTTCCAAACACTTTGGTTGTTCTGCACTTTATTCAACATTTCATAAGTCTGGAGAAAGCCAATACATGTTTCATCCCTGTTGGATAGTTCTAACATCCCAGCACCTGCATATAGTTCAAGTCGATTTTAACGTGCTACCAGGAAAATCTGTAGCTGCTGAGAATGCAAGGAGCATATTTAAGCTGAACAGAATTCCACTGGCTTCAGTTCTTTTACACCCTGCCTGCCATTCTGTACAGCAAGAAGGTTCATTTTCAGATGGGCATGTGCTTCAATTACTCATTGGCTATAAGTTTGTCACAGCAGTTTTTGTCCTACCTCATGAGAAATTCCACTTTCTAAGAGTCTATAATCTTTTGAGAACATTTCTGCAAGACATAAAAACCATCATTATTTTCAGAGCTTCCAATTGTGTAGAACCAACAAGACCTTCTCTTGTTGATCCCAAAAGGCACAGCCATACAGCAAGGTGAGGAAATGCATTTTGAAGCCAAGTCATCCAAATATCCACAGATAATAAGTGATTGTCATTAGCGATCGGGGCCTTTTGGTGAACTGAGAATAGTGCCACAAACTGTCTCCATCTGTTACATGCTGTGTAATGTTGCAGGGAAAGTTTGGGGAAGAACTTAAAAGACATGAGAATGTTACAGTGACATAATTCTTCCATAGAAGTATTTAAAATCAAGCTCTTCTACAAAAAGTGAGTTTACCACATTCAGGTGAAAGGGAGATGCTGATTCTTTGTTGTAAGACCTGCACTTTTGTCTCATTTGTGCTTGTTTCTATGTGCGTTTGTCTCTTCCAGCTTCTGTAAGGCTCATTTGCCCTTCTCATCTCTCTATCCATCTGAATTTCTGATGCAAAAAATTACAGAGGAGAACCAGATACCGGTGCACCTTCCAGTCTCTTCAACTCTTCAATATGTGGCTGGGTTAAAGGGAAAATCTATTGTGGAGTTTTTCCACAAAAGCATTGCTGAGGTATTGCACAGTTATAAAATAAGATGCATTCATAAAAGTAGCCATGTTTATTTATTTTTTTGCAACAAAACACACATTGTACTATTCTACCTTGAGGTTAAAATACTTTTTTTTCTCCGTTAATGCAATCATACAAGTTTTTCTGGTAGGCTGAAAATCATTGCCATAATGGCTAATTTTACAACCATTAGTGTTGCAGTAAATTGCCTTTAATTGGCCAGAAATTAAATGGGACAGGTTAGGCCTGGCAAAATATCTCTGAGAATAAGCATAGGGTAATTGCAGGTGTTTTATGCAAGCATTTGGGGCGTGCAGAGTCTAGCTTCAAAGGACAGGGTGTAGCTGAATGGGAGGGACAAACTGAATCCAAGAGTATGCTTAACATTGTAAACTAATTGCTTTTCAATATTGTAGGTGGAAAATGAAGAGCTGAGACATCTCATGTGGTCGTCTGTTCTATTTTATAAAGCTCCTGATATGGAAGTGACAGCTTGTGTACTACTGTCAACTAAAGCTATTTACTTCCTGTTGGATGATTCTGCAACTCATTTAAATGAGTACCAATTAGGTAAGTCAAAATCTTTAGTGCAGGGGTTCTCAACCTATGGTCTGTGGGTCAGATCCAGCCTGCGGAGCCATTTCAGGTGGCCCTCCGCCCTTGCTCCTGCCTCCGTCAGAAGTGATGGAAACAATTATAAATGTGGACATGGCTGTCTTAAATGCATTTTATGTGTTTACAACAGCCACAGATGTTTTACCATAGCATTTACAGTGGGGGAACCACTAATCTGTCCTGCTCAACTGTCTGAGGGACTGTGACCTGGCCTGCAGCTTTAAAAGGTTGAAAACCCCTGCCTTAGTGTATAATAACATTTGCAAGGAGAGCTTGACAAAGTGTTTCTGATCAGAACAGAACAGTTGGTGCTTCCCTGGCCCTTTTGTCTGCATTTCCTACCTCTCCTGAATATATTACAATCCATTTCCATTTTTAAAAATGGGTTGATCTTATAGTATCTTGAATGACGCCTCCACAAAGCTCTTTGTGCTTTGGTTTTATGGGAGTACTTAGTAAGTGCAGAAAACTTTAAAAAGCCAGTGTATATCTTTTTACAGGGCTTTAAAAAAATTTTTTGTTGTGCTCACCCAAGATAGCATGGATTCCCTCCTCCATCTCAGCTAGCTGTCAGGAGCAAAAATAAATGAGGAAGAAAATGAAATTGAGAATTGGGGGGAAAGTTAGCGGGGAAATAATATTTTTCTCAAGTCTGCTGAGTATTGATTCATATTACCAAAAGAAAATTATATTTGGGGAAGTTATTATTAGGAGTTTTTCTAAAGTTAAAGTTCCAGAATGTAAAGATTAATAGTGATTCTTTAAAGAGATTTGAAGCTAGGCCACAGATTGCTTTGATGAAGAAAAATATTGTATATTAGCTTTCTATATTCTTCATTTAATAGGTTTTTGGAGAAATGGTGTCTTGGACTATGAATTAAGTTCTTTTCACCTATCTTGCTGCTTGGTTCTAAAATTAAATGATCTGCACTCAGTAAATATTGGACTTTTTGATCAGTATTTTCGACTAGCTGGTAAGTGAATAGATGTTACGCACCCCTTCCTTCTATTTCCATCTCAACGTCAAATGTTATACATTCTTAATTTTTTAAAATTTGATTCCCCTCCCCTTATCATCTCAATATTGCTTTATGAATATTTTTGTCCAGTGTTTGAGTTAAATTTCTGCATATGATATCCTCTAATCCAGCATTTCCCAAACTATGTTCTGCGGAACACTGGTGGACTTCAATTCCCAGAAGCCTAAGTCAGTACATCCACACTAAACCAGGAAGTAAATATGGACGTGTCAGCACATGTGCAGATGCATCTATATTCACTTCCTGATTTGATGAGAGCATCGTGGGCCTGATGGAATGACTTTGGGGGCTGTATCCAGCCCATGGCCCATAGTTTGGGTATGCCAGGTTTAAAACATTGATAAGGCATCTGCACTAAATTTCTGTTACATAAAAATGTTTTGAATGGTCAAAATTCATTCCCAGTATAGCTATAAATTCTTGGGCTTTGGCTATCTTTACTATATAACTATTATTTGAATATTTTTGGCTTTTTTGTTTGTGTTACATACTGTTCCATTTTTCTTTTGTTTTTATGTTTTTCACTGGTTTATGGACTAAGCCAAGAGTATATAAATAATACCAACTATAAATTAATAAAATATTGTTTGGAAATTATAAAGTCTGGGTACACTAAGACCTGAAACCTGCTCAGTGAGTTTAGAAGTAATGAACAGAAATATAACTGATGCTATTTTCGTTATAGGATTAAATCCAGTGTTTGTTCATCTTAGAATGGACTCATGAATCAATGGCAGAAATCTAATAGTAATTTGAACTAGAGTAGGCCCCTGGAATCAATGGAACAAATATACATATTGACTCACCAGATAAATTTACCCTTATTCAATGGATCTACTATAGTTGTGACTTACTCCTGGATTTCAGCCATTAAGACTTGATAATTGTGACTAACAAGACTTATGTGTTACTTTCGCTGTAGAATTAATATTGCCATTGGCCCATATAACCTTTTGTACTATACGGTGGAACTCCATATAACATTTGTTTCGTATAACGAAAAATTTGTACAACAAAGTGTTTTTTTCGCTATTGACGATACCCCGCATAATGAAAAAAAGTTAACGAAGATTTTTTTTGTTATACAGGGTAAAGCCAATAGCGCTTCGTATAACAAAAAAAAGTATAGCAAAGAGCCCCACAGAACTGAGTTTTTTGTTATACAGAGTTCTACTGTATATTTTTGCCAATTCTCCTTTTTAATGTGAAATTTTATGTAAAAGTCCTGTACAGATTTACCAATAAATGATAACTGTTAACTAGTTATTACAGCAGCATTGATATAGAACTAGAAGCAACTTTGGTTTTGTCTTCCTTTCAGGTCGTTCAGCAGAACATATATTAACTTGCCTAACCAGAGATAGTTACAGTACTCATGCCTTTATCCAGAACCTTATGGCAGTGCTGTCACAACTGGCAAGAACACCTTCACCTGAACCAGCAGATAAGGACTTCTATTCTGAATTTGGAAAGAAAAATACAGGTAAAATGGTTCAGAAAACATTTTACTTATTGGGTCCAATTAATGCATTATTAGTATCAATATAACCATTACTAATTTGATTTATACATGGTGTTTCTAATAATAGTTCTGGTTAGCTTCAACAGACCATTCTGAACATTCTAATATACATTTGCTTTGCTAAAAGGTAATGTACTGCTTTTTTAAAAAATCAGTATACTTAATACTTTGGCCAATAATGGCTGAAAACCTGTTGCTTAGCGTGGTAAGTTGCTTTAAAGTAGGCCTGTTTAATCAGTGAGGATTTGGCGAGTCAATTCCTTTGTAGGTTCCAGTGATTCAACTGGCATTTCTTTAGTTGCAACTTATTTTAGCATAGTAAGTCACAACTAGAGTAGGTTCATTTTGAATTTGTGAAACTTACGGAGGACTTACCATACTTCTACTGATTCATTGAGCTACTGTAGTGCAACTTTCTGTGCTAAACAATAGGATTTCAGCCATTGTGCATTGTTATATGGATTCCAAATTAGCCCAAGCATAATAGGATATGTGGAAAAGTTAAAAATTGGTTTTGTCAATGCCACTTCTATGTGAATTTCCATGGCTGAGTAAGAATTTGAATTGAGGTATCTATCCACTACACTACCCTGGCTAACAGTAGAAAATAATGTATTAGAGAGAAGGTAACTTCATAGCGGTAGATGAAATGATTATGGAGTATACTTTTAGCTTTGGTTTCCAAATGAGTAATAGAGACTACAGTCCTCTGTACTGCTACTAAGGGTATGTCTCCTGGAACTCAATATTCCTTCCAGGCCTACATATATGACAGCGATCTCCAGAGATCAGAGGCCCACAAACAGTTCCATATTTGGATCTTAGAGGGATCCTCTTTGGCTTCCCACCCCACCCCCCCAAAAAAAAATATATATATTTTTTGGCTGCAGTTGAAAAATGTACTCATTTGTTCCATTTTGGGGAGAAGCTACTGCACAATAACATGGACAGACAGTTTGTATCAGTTGAAGGTCCACTATCTTTTGCTTAGGGGTTTTGCTCTCTTGTCTCCCCCCCCCCCCATGCTACTTTGCTTCTACTTTTTCTAAGAGTAAACTTGTATAAAGAACTAAAAATCTGCTAAATCATCCTGAGTATTGATTGCTTTTAGCTGACATAAATTGTTTAGTCATGTCATCATGCCCTTGGCATATATGTCATATATAATTTGACAAAATTCCCGTTTTGGTGTAATTTATATTTAATTTTTCCATAGTTTGATTGAAAATGAGACAAGTTACAACACTAACATTTGACCATACTGTAATTGAATAATCAGTTCTTGAAGTATTTTCACTGAAATCAGTATAATAACTCAATTTAACACCATGAGTTCAACTGTGCAATCTGTTTGGTTACATATTCCCCACTTGCTAATAAATCTTTGGTCAGAATTCAGGTGAAAATACATGGGGATTGAAACAGAAATCAGTATGGACTTGTAGGGGGAATAGATGTATTCTTTAGATACTAAATGTAAGGGTTTGTGTAAAAGGAAAGGGAAAAATGCCATCATTACAACTTTAATAATAGATTGACACCCAGTGAATCTCTGGGAAGCTGGTGCTGAAGAACATTCTGTCTTTGAAACGTCATGATTTAAAGAAGGAAACATTGACCTGTGTACTGAAGGGAAGGTTAACATAGGGGAAAAGTGGAGGGGACGGAAGTGAACTGCTTCAGCTATCTGGTACTTAATGTCTGTCCAGATGTTGCATATACCTATGATACCCTCTTCTCTCACAAAGGATCAGAATTGACTATGCGACTGAACAACAAAAAGAAAGAATTAATGGAATGAAGAATTCTAGACCAACTTTCCAATACATTGCTTTCTGTGTTAAAGCCTCTTTTGTACGACTGTTCCTCTACCTGCAGCCTAAAAAGTCACAATACCTCAACCTCCACAGCATGTGATCTCCATAAATTGGCTCTACAGTCTGCTTCTGGAAAACCAAAAATATATAGGTGTTAGATGTAAATCACATCACAAGAAATACAGATTGTACTAACAGTGACATTTCTTAACCTTTTTCTGAGTAAATGAAAGAGGAAGTTGAAAAATCAGGCCAGTCACCATTTTTATTCTCCACAGTTACGTGCTGTTAGAAAATACAAACATTTCCAATTTAATAATAGTTTCTGTGAACAAATAAAGCAGGGATGTCCAAACTATTTGTGCCGGGGGCCCAACCACGTCCCCAGAACAGCTGAGCCTCATGAGACACACTAACTTCAACACTTTATTTCAGGGTGCCCAAACTACGGCCCATGGGCCAGATCTGGCCCCAACGCCAATTCATCGGGCCCACAGCGCCCTCACCGCTCCTAGAAGTGGACAGGAGACACACCCACCAATGCGCATTCACATCTAGAAACACTTCCAGAAGTGGATGGGGATGTCCCTAACCATGCCCCCCGGAAGTGGGTGCTTTTGTTCATGCGCATCCAGAACCACTTCTGGGAGTGGCGCAGGGACATTTACGCATGTGCGGGGACATCCCCATCAACTTCCAGGAGTGGCATGGGCATGTTTACTCATGTGCGGGGATGTCTGGAGCCATTTCTGGGAGTGGTTCTGGATACAAATGCGCATTGGCAGGTGTGTTCCCGAGGACATCACAGGCTGGATGAATTGGCATTGGGGACCAGATCCAACTCATGGACCATAGTTTGGGCACCCCTGAAATAAAGTGTTGAAGTTGGTGTATCTCATGAGGCCTGCAGAGATCCAAGTTCAAATTCCCATTCAGATATGAACATCATTAGATGACCTTGGTTCCCATGCTGTGTCCCTTGCCTAATGGTACCTCTCAGGTTTCATTTATTTATTTTGTTGTTGTTCAGTCGCACAGTCGATTCCGACCCTTTGGGACCCTATGGACCATTGTCCTCCAGGCACCTCTGTCCTCCACCATCCTCCTCAGCCTTCCCAGCTCTGTGCCCATTGCATGTACAATACCATCTAGCCATCTCATTTTGGGCGGCCCCCTTCTTTTGCCCTCGACCTTTCCAAGCATCAAGGCTTTCTCAAGTGAGTCTTCTCTTCTCATTTGATGTCCAAAATACTTTAGCTTCATCTTTACTATTTGACCTTCTAAGGAGCAGTCAGGGTTAATTTCTTCTAAGATTGACCTATTTGTTCTCCTCGCTGTCCAGGGGACTCTCAAAACTCTCCTCCAACACCACATTTCAAAGGCATCTCTTCTTCTGCGTTCAGCTTTCCGTATGGTCCAACTCTCACAACCATACATTGCCACAGGGAATACCATTGCTTTCACTATGTGATTTTTTTTTTTGCAAGGTGATGTCTCTACTTTTAACTATGTTCCCTAGGTACCTCATAATTGCCTGAGATACTGTACCCTTAAGGTGATACACAGATCAAGTGATAAAATACTTTAAAGTAAATGTCCAATTTTAAAAATGCATCCCAAAGAGTTAATTTTTTTAATTATAACTTGTATTGGACAGAAAGGTTTGCTTTGCCTTGTTCCCATAAAATCAAGCAAGGATGAATAATATTTTTATTTGATGAATGAATTGCTGGATTAAATAAAATATTTTTAAAACAAAATATTAATTGCATTTGCTTGCTTGCTTATTGCATTGCATTGCATTTTCTGGTCTGGTCTGGCTTTTCACAAAGGCTTTCATTGGGTCATGTTTTAATTTGAAATCTTGCTTTTAACCTTTTTCAGAAAACAGATGTTTGCCCTACAACTGATTTATTGTTTTATTTTGTTTTATTTGCTGTAGTAAACATTTAGTACAAAGTGTAAATCATATGTATTTATACCTGCAGGGAAAATGGAAAATTACGAACTGATTCACTCTAGTAGAGTGAAGTTCATCTATCCAAATGAAGAAGAAATTGGGGACCTTGCTTATCTCGTAGCAGAGAAGATGGACGATGTGGTTAACTTCCAGTCTCTAAATATACTCCTTTATGTGCTGGCTTTTCAAGTGACTGCAGTAGAAGGGACTGCTCAATGTAATGGCTCACTTCAGCCTAAAACACTGATCTTAACCAGTTCAGATTTGTTTCTGTTCAATGAGGATTACATCAGTTACCCGCTCCCAGAATTTGCTAAGGAACCACCAAAGAAAGACAAATACCAACTAGCAGATGGAAGAAGGATCCGAGATTTGGACCGAGTGCTCATGGGCTACCAGACCTATCCCCAGGCTCTCACGTTTGTCTTTGATGATGTTCAGGACCAAGACCTCATGCAGAACCTGACCCTAGACCACTTTGGCAATGTTGTCAGCTTCCCTAAAGGGCAGGTTCCTCAGGAGGGCAAGAGCACCCACGAAGTCCTGTGGTGTGTCTTTATCCCAAGCCCAGAAAGCCGTGAGAAACTAATCTCTCTGCTTGCTAGGCAGTGGGAGATCTTATGTGGCCGGGAACTGCCTTTAGAGCTCACTGGGTAGCAGAACTATTGCATTTTATTTTCAAATAAATATTTTAGTTATTGCCATACTAAGGGATCAAGGAGAAGATTATGAATGAAAGCACAGCACTGACTGGTTTGATAGGGTTTAACATTCTCCTGGCAGCAACATAACATAGTATTGAAGTTTACTTGTTCGTTATCATTACCATTCCTTGTGCAGTGGAGGGATTTTAATAACATAACATATTCAGCTAAAATGTTGAACTGGTATTTTGTAAACTCTATTTTTATTTAATGGTATACATTCAGGACTTCCAAAATAAGCATCCCAGGCAACTGTATGGAACAAAGGAGTTAACACTTGGTATTCTTTCACCAAGGGCTGTTATGTTTGTATTGTGTTTTTGTATATATATATATTGGTCTCACTATATTATATCAACACTGTGTAAATAATGGCAACAAAAGCTGCTGCTTGTGCTTTGTCAAAGTGCAATGTTCTTTGTACAAGATATATTTTATTGCCGAAGCTGCTAACAATTATTTATGTAATGACCCTTCTGATAATTTTACATCTTGACTTTTTATGATGTGTCAAATTTAATTTTGTTTGCTAATCTTGAACATGAGAGCAAAATTGGCCCATAATTGAAAGCTGCTTTTACATCTTATGGACACTTGGAATATTTTCATACAGTTATCAGTTTCACTCCACCATTTCAAACCTAAAATTTGACCAGGGTTGTGAAATGTCTGTTGCCAGCAGATAATGGGACACTTGTATAAAATGCAGTTTCTTTTGCCATCTTTCTCAATGCAAATAAACTGAAATTTGACACAGTTGTGTTGCTGGTTCTATTGTGTTTTGATACATTATGCACAGTATAATTCCTGAAGTAAAGTTGTAAACAGTGGCTGGATGTATTGCTGGATCTGAGCCTGGCTACGACAGGAAATACGGTAGGAAGTGTACGTGTCATTTCTAAAACATCTTCAGGTCACCCAGAGAAACATTCCTTCAGGCTTGTCTCACCAAGAGCTGAAATGCCATTGACAATGTTGGAGAGATACATGAATTGGAAGCCTCTGAGAAGAGAGTCTAGTGCTCATTGGGCATGTTCTATCTTGGGAAGTCCAGTATTAATCGCCCTTTTGATTTCCTAACAAAGGGGGGAAGGAGAGAAAATAACTGGTGAAGAGTCTGTTTGGTTTGTGCTCCGTGACAATGACAATGAAATCTACCAGCATTCAGCCTGCGAGTGTCTATTTGCAATGAATGTCACCGTGTGGAAGGAACACAGCCATACAGCATGGGACATCACCTGATAGTGTCCTGATCAGGAGTGATTCAGGTCTTACTAGAGTTAACATTAGGGGAAATAGCTGTACAGTATAGTTAACCTTTTACATTGCAATCCTACCATTCTATGAATGAACAGAACCCTATGAATGAGTGACCTCCAAAATGCCCTGTCCTAAACAGCCCTGCTCCACTCAAGCAAGTTTTAAGCCATGGCTTCTTTCATGGAGTCAATCCATATTTGGTCTTATTTTTTCTTGCCTTCAAATTTCCCAAGCATGATTGTCTTTTCCAGTGTATTCTCCCTTCTCATTATGTGTTCCAAGTGGTTATTACCACTGTATTCACTGTGGAGTCAAGGTCCCATCATATGGCCTTGGATTTTGATCTAAAATGTCTTGCAAACTGCTCATAAGTTTGTAAGTCTTGGCTGTAAGTCATATTTGCAGCCTCATATTCCCTCTTCATCTTTCTGGGGGAGCCAAATATATTTCTGGAAGTTTCTTTTATTAAGGCAAAGTTATAGTCTGGGGGAGCTTGTCTGTACCTGCTCTCTAGCCTCACTATGAACCACATATGTGGAACCAGTCACATGTTGAGATAAGCCCTTCGATGCCATGGAATCCATGAACTCAGGCTGCTTGAGCTATCACTGCCTCCACAAGGATATTGAAGTCTCCCAGGAGCACAACTCTGGGGCACCACAACAAAGATGAAGTCCATCAGCCTTGATAGGGAAAGCACTATGTTGTAGGAAGTGTAGTAAACCAGCCAACACTAGTGTGCTCCAAGTGGGACTGTGTAAACAAACCCTTAATTGCTTCACTCTTTCTTACTGTATTTAATAAAATCCCAGGATCAAATAATCTGGGCAGTCTGTGTGCTTTTTGTGTGTGGTTTTACCCCCTAAACTGATCTTAGTTGTTTACAGAGCTAAAAAAAATATGCATGGAATAATTTATCGTTTTAAATTTTCCTTAACATTGCATTAACATGGCATTTCAAATGCAGGAAACGAAGGACCTTTCATGTGGAAAGGAAAGAGGCCCAAAATCGTTTAAAAGTTATATACACATAGAGGAAGAAACAATACCTGGAGCTAGAGTTTTGCATACTGCTTCTACCGTACAACTTTCCACTGCTGAAGACTGATATTGAAAAACACCTTGTGTTTGGGCAGTGGGAATTCACTAGCAAGCCTGCACATGTGAACTTTGCCTCTGTTTTATTTTCTACAAATCTCAGTATTTCCAGGATTGTGTCCTGCAGAGTAAAAATGATTAACTAATGCCACCTTAGAAATAGTTAATTGATGCACATGAAGTGCTAGGTCTTACAGTAGAACACTGGCACTCTTAAGGACTGTAACCACCTTCTGTTGATACTTCTGTATTACTCAATGCTCTGGTATTATCCAATGCTCTGTTGTTAATATTGGTAACTATGCTGTGTTGCTGACTTAGTACAACACTCGGTAGTTGTTTACAATAGAGGTGCAGTTCCACACTTTCCTTCCCCTGGGTAAGTATTCCTAGTCAAAGTTTAAGGTCCATCCACTGCTGTTCAACATCCATGAAGGGTGTCTATCCAGCATATTAAAGAAAAGCACAGAGCAGGCACAGTTGAAATCATGGAACTTACACAGCAGTCAATGTGACAAATCCCCATTGATTCAGTAGGCCTACTTTAGTGCAAACTAGTACATCAAGCCATAGGATTTTGGAAATTGTTGGCTTGTAAAGCAGAATAAGTACGAAGTACAGTATACCATTATGTGGCTATAGGAAGATAGATTGGAGAGAGCTAAAGCTGCTGGCTCTTAGCTGTGGTTTAAAGTGGTCAACAGGAAATGCCAGCCGCCTTATTTGAATGAATGAGAACTGATTGAAATAAATTTTAAAAACTGCTGAATGGGTCAGCATGAATTAATTTATTCATATTTATATTGCCACCCACTCGCTGTGACGACTCAGGGCGGCTTAGAGACAATACAATCAATAATATAATAATAATACAGTAATAATATAATTAAAAACTACTCAATGGGCCAGCATGTATTTCCTTGGACAGCAGCCCTGCATACTTCTCAAATTTCCCCTTTTGATTTCCAAAGATGATTCTCCACAGTATACGGTAGAACTACTGGTTGAAAACATACATATTACATCTCCATCCTGGATGTGCGTTTTAAATACAGTACAGTATATTAATATATCTTTATTGAGTAATTGTTTTTCAAAAAAAATAATCAAGTTTTTTCCCCTTATCCACTGGAGAATTGTAAATGCTCTATCTGGTCATCTGTCAAGTTCAAAGAACATTTGCTGGCTGGTTTCTTTTATGTTTATTTATTCTGCTTTTTGTGACAAAGTCTGTTGAAAAGCGAGCTTAAGAGTAACATACTTTTTAGTACTCAGATACTGGTCTGGGTAACTCTGGGGGTTGAGTCAGTTGCCTTGAAAATAAAGTATTTAAGTTGAGTGCTGTTTTAGCAACATTTTAATGAGGATGTTCCTGTACATTTTAAAAGCATTAGAACATCTTCATTTTTGTGTGGTATATATTTTGCTGCTTTATATTTCAAACAGTAAGTAGGTCCTAAATAGTCATAAATCTACCAAGAATTAGCATTTAAAAAACCATGAAAGAATTTAACAATACAGTATGAATTTACCACCTGGATCTATATCAACGCTAGCTCACTCATCAGCTTTACTGCACAGTTAAATGTGTGATTAAAATACTCCAACCCATCCCAATGAGAGAAGAAAGATTTCCTTCCCTCTGTTTTGCACTGATAGGAGAGAGGAAATCTGTCAATGTTCCTGTTTTTAAGTAAATTCCCCCCCCCCTCCCACCACCAACCCCAGCCAGTCTTGCCTTCTCAGGCTGAGTTGTATAACTCTGTCAATTTTTGCCTTTTAAGAGATCTGCTGACAATTCAAGGCTTAGTCATAGCAGTGTTGCTTTTGTATACTTTGGAATGAGAGATTCACAGCGTGCAAATGCTTTCTTCCCCGCTTACCGTACATTAAACGTCAGGAGTTTCTTGGGTCTGGTTTTTAGCAGGCAACACTGGCTTACCCAAAAGGCAACTTCCAACGTCTCAGTTTGAGCAGAGAGGTGTGACAATGACTGCTCCGGGCTTACTCTTCTTCTTCTTCTTAGCAACCATCATGACATTTCTAGCTGCAGGCCAGAGGCCACAGGTAAGGTACCTATTTTCTCAGTGCTGAAATCTGTAGGGCTTACATAGACACTCGATGTGGAAGAAGAGGCCACCAAACTCACCAGAGAAGTCTCTTTCCTCACCATCGCATAGGCATAAGGCAGGCCTACATGGTAGATCAGAAAACGGATGGCTGTTAAACTGGTGCAAATTTTTTCTTCGGTTCTGGAACTATTAAAACCAGATCCCTTGATCGGAGTTTATGCCTGCAGTGTGAGTTGGCTGTGTGACAGTGTTTGTTTAATTAATTAGATGAGTTGTTTATCATTTCTGACTATAACAAGTGCTCCTTCACCACCATTAGTGGGACAAATGGCTTAGAATGAGCAACTATCCTGAATAAAAGTAGAGTTTGTTTAAGAAGAGGCATTCCCTCCCCTCTAAACAAAAATAATAATTCTTCTAAGGCACGTGTATGTTCCTTTAGCAGAGGAATAGGTTTCCTACTTAAAAGTTTTATACTTCTGCTTTCTGTTGTCAGTAATCTTGAGAACCACTAACTGGGGCCAAGGGTAATGAAGACACTTTGAATTAAAGGGTTCTGAGCTCAGGATTTTGGTTTGGTTTCCCAAATGAATGATGCATAATGTCCTTCCATTCTCTCACACAATCCTGGTTAACCCCAGCTGTTCTTCATTTTATCAGTATGTCTGAGCATGAAGACAGTAGCATCTTTCTGTTAAACAATCAGGAGTCAAAAATTCTCAGTTATCTACTGCTGATCGCTCAGAGATTTACTATCCGATTAAGGCCTGCCTTCTGCCCACCCCAAGTATTATTTCCTAATCTACAAATCTATGTTAAATTTATATTAAAAGTAATAGATATTTATTTGATTATCTGGTTTCAAATAAGATTTATAGTATAGATTTATTTCATCTGATAATTGTGATAATTTGTGCACTTAAATAGGCAGACAGATATGAAAAAGAGATATTACAATGTAGTTACCTTTAAAAATACTCTAATATCAAAACATGTTTGATTTAATTGAGACATGTTAAAATGTATTTGCCTTGGAATGTAATCTGAAAAAAAGTGGCAGGTAGAGTCTAAGGACACTACCGTCAGGGATTTAGTGCGTGAATTCGTTCTGTTGAATTATGCTCATTAGTTCATTTATTACTTTTATTTCATTCATTAGTGAAGGGTGATGTTTCAAATGAGGGAAAATAAAGACATTATGTTCATAAAATTTAGGTTTTCATAAATGTTCATAAAATCTAAGGTTTTCTCAACTAAGGTAAAGGTAACCCTTGATCAAAAGCCAGTCATATCCGACTCTAGGTTTCAGTGCTCATCTCTGTTATAGCCAAAGAGCCAGCACTGTCTGTGTCTGCAGACATTTCCGTGGACATGTGGCAGGCATGGAACACTGTTTACCTTCCCACCAAAGTGGTCCCTATTTATCTTCTTGCAATTTCTTGCTTTTGAACTGCTACATTTTGTTAACCCAAAACCAGAAATCCCAATTTCATGTGTTTATTTTTATATTTTATTTTTCAATAAAGATGCTCTTAACCTTTATTTTCCATTCTCCCCGACTCTACCCACTGTACACACAACAATTCACCATAGGTGAATAACTGCAAAGGATCTATTTTTAATAAATATTTCAATAGTCAAACCGCAAAGTAAAAGTTTTTCCTTCATGATTCCTTGAAAGCAGTTCTTCAGTAAGAGGGAAAGCCAAAAGAGAAAGTGGTTATGACTTCAAATGAGAAACTTGCTACAGTGTAGCCATTCTCACAACAATGTATTCTGGTGTGGAGGGATACTTTTTTTGAAGGAAAGAAGGTTAGAAAGAAAGTTTTTTTTTGTTTTAAACCTTCATAGAAAATGTTTCCGAAGTTCGATCCAAATTGTATAAGTGTCACAAGAAAGGTTATTATGTCCTCTATCAATCACACTTTTGATCACTTTGATTGGTTAATCTGTCTGGTCGCAGACACACTGTCAACCAACACCCTCCCTCGAAAATTTCATTTTTATGAGTCACTTTTTTCCTTAATATCTTTGTTGTTGATTCCTGCTTTTGGCGTCATTCTTCTCCACATGTTGTATTCAAATTGTATCCACCTCGGAAAGTTGTCATATTCAGTTTCTAACACTGTTTTCCCTTTTATTTTTGCATTTTGTGACCTCATTTGAGTGGTTTTTTGTAAAACGCTTCATAGTGGCTTTTTCCTGAAGTCAATTTTCAAATGTTATAGTGTCACCACAAAGGGTATTATTTCCTCTTTCAAATGCACTTTGGGTCACCTGAATTGGTTGTGTGGTTTGGTTGCTGGGCCACCGGAAACCAACCCACCCCCCGTGAAGATTGCATTTTTTCAAGACAAATTTGGAAGCAATGACATCATCACTTTGTATTTTTGGCCAATGGCTGTTTGCATTTCTGAAAGTTGCCGAGATGAGCTTTCAGTTAATGTAACCATTATTTTCATGGGTGCTTTAGTTTTGTGATGGCAGCTCATCAAAAGTACGTACATGATTTTTGTTACATTGCAAAAGCTGCCAGACCACCCATCTGAAACGTAAGACAGTCATAGAATTCAAGTCAAAAGTGAATATGTTGAATGTAAGATCATATAATATCACAGAAAGAAATTGCATATAGCACTTTCTGTAAGCCAGAGGATCAATGGTCTGCCTTTGTGTATAAGAAAAATATTGATCTATCCATTTAGAAATGAAAAAGCCATGTGTGGGTTTAAAAAAACACACACCACATGCTTCTACATAGGATTACTTTAACAATATATGTAACTAAGAGCCAAAATGTCACTTCTGTGTAAAGTGTTTTACCAATACTGTATTTCCAAATCATCTCTAGAACTAAGCTGCTACTTGCAGAGCAAGCAAATGTCCAACTCAAAACTGACACATTTTGTCAATAATAATAGTTATATAAAAAAGAGTTGACAAATTTGTGATGGGCAGGTGTGTGGGAAACAATTTGTGGTACAGAAAACAAAAGCAGAAGATAAGTATAGCCATACATACATACACACATTGCTTCTTTATTTCTTAATTATTTATTACACTTATATCTTGCCTTTCTTCTAAATATCAAGACCGCTTACAGTAATAAAAATGGGCAAAACAATTTCCAGAACAGAATCATAAAAATCAGATAAAATAAAACAAGGCCGTAAAAATCAATAAATCTACGGATGGTTACATTCATCATAGTGCATAAAAACAATATAACAAAGACATGATCATTAGCCCATGGCATCAAGAGTAAAAAAAAGTTTGCAGGATTTTGTGGCCTGGGAGCCACATGGGAGAGAATTCTGTTCCATGTTCCAAGCAGGTCCCTACATGCATTAGCTTCCTCAACAGGAATATGTTTTAGAAGTATGTCACAGTTTTTCACCCAAATCCGCTGCTGTTGTCTCCAGTTGATTGAGTATTAATTGGAACAAAAGTACTAAACATTGGGTAGCGGTCATATCCAACTCTGTATGATAGACTTCTTACAAGGAAGCAGGTCCATAAATGTGACCTAAATTGGAACAAAATGGTCCAGTTCTTGTAGTAGAGCATGTTTCAAGTGAGATGTTGCAGGGATGGGCCAGGCCGCTGACTGTATCTCTGTGTCTTGCTGGGGTTTTTTTTTTAAATGCATGCATTATTGGAAGGTGCAGTTCATAGCACTGGAATGGCTGGCTATGGGGGCAGGGGCAGGGGTTTTAATTCCTCCATGCCTCCTGGGAGAATGGCAACCCTAGAATACCTGGGCATGTGTGGCTGTAGGTGTTATGTGCCCTGCCACAGGTGAGGCACCAGGAAAACTGCATTGTGCCAGAGCTCCACAAGAAGGGACAGTTAAACTACTTATGCATAGAAAATTCTACGCAGCTTTGTATAGGTCAGAAGTGATTTAACAGCTGAAATTCTGTTTTTTAGCATAGTAAGTGTCAACTAGAGTAATCCCACTGAATTAGTGGAACTGATGGAGGAACCAACTCACTACTGATTTAACAGGCCTACTTTTTTTGTACTGTTTACTCTGTTAAGCAACAAAATTTTATAATGTGAAGATGATGATGTTGTCCAAAACAAAAGCTTTTGCAAAATTAAACAAAAATGTAACTGTGTAACCCTACTAATGATTATTCTGATCCCATGTGTCTATTATTTGAATTCTGCCTTTCTAGATTACACTATGTACAATTAGAATAGTAGGCAATAAGCAGCTTAATAATTTTCTCACTACTAGAGAATGAAGTGTATACTTTATATAGGCATTTAGATATACAGTTGTACCTCGCTTAAAGAGCACAATGCACTCCACAGGATTGCTCTTTAAGCGAGTTTGCTCATTAAGCGAAACACCATTGTAAATTACCAATTGTGGGGGGGATTGCGAACCCCGATTTATTTGTTAAGTGAGTTTTTGGTTGATTTTATTTGTTAAGCGAAGCGAACATTCAGAGAAAATTCTGCTCTTTAAGCGAGTTACTCTTTAAGCAAGGCATTCTGTATATGAGATTTGACTGTACCATATTTGCTTTCCATTTTTCAGATAAAGTCCATGAGATGTGACCGGAGGTTTACAGTTACACAACATACACCTTGTACTTCCTGTGCTTTAAAAACGAGCACGAGGTGCCCAAGTGGGTGGAGGAAAATGATGTCACATGTAGAAGAATGCAGGTAAGCCTTGTGTTGTTTTTGCTTTGGTCTGAAGAACATACCATTACATATTGTTCTCCTTTTTAAATATATATATATTTATTTTTACTAAAACAATAAAAGAAAAAAACCAATATATAATAACAATACAAATTCATCTATGATACAAATACATTTGTGCACCCATCCCCTGGGGGCCTTCCAAGTTATTAATAAATTCCACATAAATTATCTTGTCTCCTACAGTATTTCCAAAAACTATATGTTTCCTGACCCGGTTGCATATCTTTTCTCTTGACCAGTATTATTCTCCTAAAGTCCTCTCCACTTCAAAACCAGGAAAGAGTACACTGCATAATTAGCTAATTTTTCCAAAATCAAGAAGCACCTTGAATTTCCAATCCAGTCAATGCCGCTCATTAATATTGACAGTATGAAATAGTGCTTGTTTCTTACGCTCTTAAGAAAACATGAAATGATTCACTTGCTGCCTCAGAGCTCCCACTGCTTGAGAAAAAGATTGAAGGCCTTGTGGAAAATATGTTTCTTGTTCCATGTAAAAGTTGCAAGTGATGAGAGACTATTTCCTGGCCAGGTTTGATTCAGACCTTCTCTAGGAGTATTTGAGTATACTTTCTCAATGTATTTACATTGTTCATGCTGTTGCTGTGTGCTGTCATTGTCCCCAACCTATCGTCATCCTATGAATGAGAAATCTCCAAAATGTTCTATTCTCAACTATCCTCTTCCGCTCTTGCAAACACGAGCTTGTGTCTTCTCTCACAGTGTCAATCGCCTCATATCCTTTTAAAAAAAATCTCACAACTTACACTTCAATGCAGAGGATGGCTTGCATTCTTTCCCAGCTTTATTATCTTTCCCAGAGAGTCTTGCCTGCTCAATTTGTCCAAAGTAGGACAGGCTTGACTTCATCATTTTTGCCTACAGAGACAGTTCATGGTTGATTTGTTCTAGGACCCATTCTTTTTGGCAGTCCAGGGTATCCACAGAACTCTCCTTCAGCACTATATTTCAAATACATCGTTTTTTCCCTGTCAGCTTTCTTTAATGTCCAGCGTCTGCATCTATACATGGTGATAGGGATCACATGAATGGTCTTGGTCTCCAATGGCACTTTCTTACACTGATGATATTTTCTAATTCAATCATTGCTACATTTCCAAGTCTCTGTCTTCTATTGATTTACTGTCTGCAGTCCCCATCTGGACTGATGATTGGACCAAGATATACAAAACTTTTCACTGGGATGATTTCTTCATTGTCATCTTTAATATCAGGTAGTTTTCTTTTCTTTTCTTTTTTAATTTTTTTATTAGAGTTTAACAAACAACGAGGAAAAAAGAGTATTAAAAAGAGGGGAAAAACAGAAAACAATTACAAATCACATCTTTACAATACTGAAAATAAAAAGAAAATACAAAGCAATATAACATAATACAATAACATAATAATTCTATTATTTTCAATGCAATCAATACTGTTTATATACATATATAGTATATACGTTCACATTTTGTAACCATTGTCCTCTTCAGCATGGTATTACAACTTTTTTTTAAACATAATACATATATCACCCAAGTGCGCTAAGGTCCTTGGGTCTGCCAGCCATCCCTTTTACAACTCAGTCATTCTGCCAAAAGTACATTGTATTCGGTGCAGGTTTGTCCCCTTTATTTCCCCTCAATGTATATTGCAAGAAAGGTTTCCAAATGTCCCAAAATCTATTTTGTTTTATTAAGCCTCTTTTTATGTTCAATTCCCATGTAAGTTTTTCATTAAGTGCCATATCCCAAACGTCGGTATACCATTTACTAAGTTCTAAGTTCATGGCACATTTCCAATTTCTGGCCACTTGTTGTCTTGCTAAAGTTAAAAAAATAGATATCGGTAGTAACTCTTTTATGTTTTCCTCTAAGTTCAATTCCTCTAAATCTGTCAATAAAACAATTTTTTCATTCAGCTTTAAATTGAAGTTTAAATTTTTTTGCTATATCTTGTTCCATTTTATGCCAGAATTTGGAAATAATTTTGCAATCCCACCACATATGTTTTCAAAATTTAATGAATAATTATTGCAATGGAGGGAAAAGAGCAAGAATACACAAATGTTTATGGTATAAGTCACAGAAAGAAGGAGGTGTAGGGTTACCTAACGTTAAATCATACTATAGGGTGTTTCAAATCAAAGGTTTGGTAAAACTTTTAACGATAAAGGCTCTTCTATGGAGGGATATAGAAATGAAAGATAGTAATGTGTGTGCAATTGGAGATTTTTTGGAAATTACAGTTTCTCATTTAAAACCAGGAAATAATGTCCTAAAATCTATGATAAGTGTATGGGTAAAATTAAAAGAAAAATTGGCACCAAATACTTCAACATTAGAATTACAAGATCTTAAGACATTCCCGATTAAAAATGTAGAATTATCAAAAAACATTATGTATAAATATGATATAACTTTATTAAAAGATTGGTTGAAGTGGATTGAGAATGAAGATACTAAAAAAGAAATTTATAAAGAATTAAGGTTGAACTGGCTTCAGATACTAACGTTGGAAAGATGGAATAAAGAATATAAAGAGAAATTACAACCTATAAGACAGATGACAGATTTCGAGGAAATTTTATATAAGATAAGAAAAGATTCAATGGGGATAAAAGGAGTAGTAAGTAAGCTACATAGAATGATAAATTGTACTGAAGAAATGCAGGATGTTCTTAAAAGATTGTGGGAAACGGATTTAAGTATTAATATCTCAGACGAAAACTGGAAGGAAAAAAATGGAAAAATAGGATCATGCGAAATCTGTCTACAAAAGTTAAAGAACATAATTATAAAATTTTGTGGCAGTGGTATATGACGCCAGTTTGGCTAAATCAAATAGATAGTAGTAATTCAAAAAAGTGTTGGAGATGTCATCAGGAAATTGGGACAATATCGGGTAGTTTTCTGTAGTGATCATTTTTGTTTTCTTAATGTTTAGCTGCATTATGCTGCATTGGCCTTTGTTTCTTTCATTTTCATTAAAACTTGTTTCAAGTCACTGCTGGTTTTTGCCAGTAAGATGTTGTCATCTGCATATCTTAAGTTATTGATATTTCTTCCACCAATTTTCACTCCTCCTTCATCTGAATCTGGCCTGCTTTTTCCATGTGATATGTTCTGCATACAGATTTGAACAGATAAGATAAAATGCATCCTTGTCTGACACCTTTGCCTGTAGGAAACCATTCTGTCTCTCCATATTCTATCCTAACAATAGGTTACACATCAGGATTATCAAGTATTAAGACATGGCCCATTTATTTCAGAACTACAGTACTACATTGTACGTGTGCTCATTCAAATGGAGGGACAGCCAAGAAGTGGGACTTTTCATTTTAAACTAGTGGCTTCCTCAATTAATAACTGTTCCTTACTTAAGAACAAGAACTATATTTAATTCATGCTACAAATTAAGTGAAAAACAAGTGGAGAGAGGGAGCATGTTAGCCTCAATGTCAACACTTCTCTTGACAAATTCCCCCCATATGGAAGAAACTTTCTGAAGGAAAGTACTGTATATAGAAAGTTTCATGTGCATGGAGTGGATTCAACATGCTCTCCTTCCTGTTACATTTCTAGTTCTTAGTTTCAGAGCACTTGATTGTGGGTTTTGAATTAAACATTTAGAGTAGACTACCGCTTCTTCTTACGACCCCTTTTTTGTTGTTGTTTGTTAACATTTCAGGTACACAGTAAAGCTGGGTGAGAATACACTTTCACTACAAGGTTGTACTTTCTCGTGTGAGAAGGAAGTTGTGGAAAAACAATGCTGTCGTAAATTCTGGGGTTCTGATTGCCATGGTAAGGTTTTCAGTCTAATGCATCAGACTGACAGGAACCTAGGGACTTAAAATCAAGGGCGAGAGGTCTGTTTTTGGCAAAGTATCGAGGATTAAGTGGGGACTGTGGTGGCTTAGTGGTTAACTCGAGGACTGGAAGAACAACAGGTCAGCAGTTTGAGACCCAAGTACTGCACGACGGAGTGAGCTCCCGTCTCTGTCCCAGCAACTGCCAACCTAACAGTTTGAAAGCAAGAAGCTGCAAGTAGATAAATATTAAGTACCACTTCAGTCAGAAGGTAATAGCATTCTGTGCACTCCTGTGTCTAGTCACGCCTGCCACATGACCACAGAAATGTCTGCAGATACAGACAGGGCTGACTGTTTGCCTGTAAATGGAGATAAGCACTGAAGCCTAGAGTCAGATATGACTGGCTTTTGACCAAAGGCAACTTTTACCTTTACCTAGGATTCTATTGGCTCAAGCATTGCAGCTTTCTTCAGGTACAAAAAGTAAAAGAGGGAAGCACAAAGACGTAGAAACTTGGGAGTTTGAAATCTCCATGTGCCCAGCCATCCACCTTTGGCTGGTTTGGCACCAGCGAGATTCAAAGCTCCTCCTTTTGCATGCTCCCCCCCCCCTTTGGTGACAACCAAGTCAAGGTTTGAATTTGATTGCAACTGCTGACAGCACTGAATGGTCCTCAGAAACCTAGGCAAAGACTTGTGTCTCTTGCAAATTTGAAAACATAAATCTTCTCAACTAAAACTTCCATGGGGAATACTGGGAATGAAAAGACTAAGTATGCCAAATTCTGGATGAAAAGCCTCTCACTGTTCCAGAATTAAAAAAATATGAATCTGGATGAGTACAAAAGACTTGTCAGAAATGGAATCATGCTAAATTCATAAAAGAAAAAGGCAACAAGTCAGTTATATTCCTCTGGACATCCAAGAATTCTCTTGGCTTGTTTCATGGCAGAATGCCCTGGTGGACCCGGCAGTGAATGCAGTGGACATGGTGTCTGTTTGGATGGCTTGACAGGGAATGGAACTTGCATTTGTGAGGTATGTAAAGAGAATTGTTTCCATTCAGTAAGAATAATCACAGAAATCCTAATGCTTTGCATACTTGCATACTTTGCATACTGAAAGGCATAATATTCAGTCCATTCCCAGCCAGCAATTAAAGAGTCATTGCTGTGATTCTGGGATGCACAGGTGCACCATCGTTTAGTGTGTGTTCAGTAATCCCAACCACAACTCTTAATTGCTGGCTAGGAACAGACAGAATGTCATGCCTTTTTTTACACTAAGCAACAGGATTTCAGCCATTTTCTTGTAAAGAGGCTGTAAAATGAGCAAAGAGGAAAAGCCAGGGCAGGAGGTTTTCTGGGAGAGATCATCTATGCCGATGGTGGAGAACCTATGGTACGAGTGGCAGAAGTGGCATGCAGAGGCCTTTCTGCTGTCACATGTGTTGTCAAGGGGAAGCCCTGCCCCACCAAACCAGGCCAGTGCCACTTCCCCAACCATCCCTCTCCCTCTGCCAAAGGGGAGGTGAGAGAGGAGGCTGAAATCCTGCCTGGGAGGCTGCAACTGGGTGAGGTGAGGTGACCAGACACACCTCAACCATTCCTCCTAGGACTCGGGTGTACCCATAGGAGTTGGATGCACCCGTGAGATGATCGGGAGCACCCATCAGGGGTGTATATGTGGCTGCACCCATGTGAATTCACTGGAGGAATGCCGGGAACATCACATGGGTGTTTGGGCAAGCATGGTGCCTGCCTGCCTGCCACCTTCTGCCCCTTGGGCTCTCGGTCTCTAAAAGGTTCGCCATCACTTATCTGTGCTGTTAACATCAGAACCTGGAAGATATTACAAAAGAATAAAAGTATGGAAAATACAAAAAAAGTCTCAGTTCAGAGGGCTTCACCTGGCTTTTTTAAAAAGCTTTTTAAAGATTAATCCTATATATGAATGGTGTTGTGAGCCACCCAGAGTTGCTCGTCAAGTGGGCGGCAATACAAATTTAACCAAATAAATAAATAATGTGGACAGTTAGGAAGTGAAATGTTGTATTCTTATGCAAAAAAGTCACCTTAATCATGTCCAGCTTTTCTGATTTTAAGTGATTGGATCAGAATCTTGTTGAAGCATCCATGCTTACTAAGGTAATTGTGCAAGTGGTTTGCAGGGCACATCACTTGTTGATTTTCGTTGCAAACAATGACATTATGGCTGGTCCCCTAGAAAACAGAGGCTGTGCCAAAAGCTTACACTTCAGTTTCTTAAATCCCTATAGAGTACACTGCTCCATGTCATTTCTTTTAACTGAAAGGTTATTCCTCTCATGGCCATCATTTCCTTCCTGTTATTCAGCTAAAAAAAGTTGCCAATTACAAGGGAAATGTTTTAAGTATGGCCCTTTCATTGTTAAGACCTTCTCGCTGATTTAGTTGGGTTACAGATGTGCTTAGTTGTTCTGTCTGTCAGTGATATTTAAAATAGAACGTAGTTTTGTTCACAAAGAGGAGGAGAGGCTTACAGGGCATAAAGCATTTTGGAGAAGAGATTTCTAAGTGGGCATCACAGAATATTTGCCCCTTTCTCGTGTTTCTCCCCACTTAAAAAAAGATACATTAATGCGGAAGCAAATGGTATTTATTTCTTAAATTAAATGTCACATTTACATGCATTAATTGGGACACTGAAATGGCTATAAATGACTCACATTTGAATAGCACTTCCTCTCAGACTGACTTTCCGCCTAATTTCTAAGCGCTCTGTACACAAGAATGTGGGGAATGGCCTTGTCAAATAATGTGTGCTCTCAACAAATGAACTCAAGATGGAAATTTAGAATTTGGAAACAAGTTGAAAACCGAGCACTTAAATCACCCCTTCTTTTGCATACAAACGAAAATGTGATTTCTTTTTAGAGATGCATAAGGTTTCTCTTTCCAAGAGCTGTGATAGTAAGACGGATCTCAGAGACTTGTTTGTTTATTTATTCTTTAAACATTGTTTACCCTCCTGTAGAGTTGCCATAATTCTCTCCCACAAAACTGGGAAAGCCACGTGATCTCATTGCATTGTTCAAACTGTGCATGCGCACCCCCAATTTACACCACCTCCAGAAGCCCCCACCAACATGCCAGGCCCCAGACAAAGCCCCCCTGCCACCACCACCCTGGAGATGGGGGAGCCCAGTGGCGGGGCTTTGTCCAAACCTAGCAAGGATTTTTAACTCCCTTTTAACTCCCCTGCTTGTCTAGCCTCATGGAGCCGCTGTGGCGATTTCCCTTGAGCAAAGGCATCAGCCAAATGGGGCAGGAAAAAGTCCTGGGAGAAGACAGGCTGTGGGTGGATACTCAGAGTTAATTCACTGCCTCCCTGCCTTCCTTTCCAGTACCCCTTCCTGCTCTTGTTTTTATCTGTTGCGCTGTTTTAATTTTTCTTATGAATTTTTAAGGTTTTAAATATCACTATTATACTAGACGTAACCTGTGATTTTAATCTATGTTGTAAGCCTCCCAGAATCGGGTCTACCCGATTGGGGCGGGATAGTAAATATGAGTAAATAATAATAAATAATAAATAATTACCCTGCTTGCAAGCATCTCCCCGCAGGCTTCCCAGGGTGCTGTTTTGCCTTTGCCACATGCAAGCAGGAGTGGGAGTCAGAGGGTAATCAAGCCTCACAGTTTCTGATTGGTCACTTGGCCTTTCAGCACGACAAGGAAGGAGGGTTTTTTGTTGTGCTTTCCAGAGGGAACTGTGATTTTTCTGATGGCAAATGAAAAGAGAGGGGGGGAGGGGGGGAGTCCGTTTGTACAGCTGAATGTGTGCATGCGCTGCTGTCCATTATGACAGGGGGAAGAGGAGTGTCATTCCTCCTTGCCCCACCCACCGCCCATGTGAAAGGCAGCAGGAAGGCTGTTGTGAACTTATGCCTCTGTGGCATTTCCACTCTAGCCGTCATGGTCATCTGGCCTCCCTCCCATGGTTGGCCGCTGGGAGACAAGCATAGGACAGTTCTGTAAATTAATTCAAAAAACCTGGAAACCCTGAATAAATCTGACTTTGTGGCATCAATGTGTTATCAGATTCTAGTTGTGAAGCTGACATCTCATTTGTTTTTACCCTAAGTAGTGTTACGTCTTCTTGGTTCTATTATATGGCATGGAAACAGGGTTTTTAATACAGGTGACTGTAAAAAAGAAAGTTTTCTAGGAAATTCCTCCAGCTGTGTCCCAAACTGGAAGCCCTATACTTAGATTTACTTAATTCATTCATTAGACTTAAATCCTCCTATGCTGGGTAGCATGTCGGGCAGCAAGGGATCTCCAATGGTTTTGGTCTTGGGCAAGTACTTCAGCATCTTCCCATGTCATTTCCAGGGTCTTTAAATCTACCAGGAAAGTTCTTCACTATGTGCATCTTCATTGTGCTTTGGCATTAGGAGGGGTCCAACTTATTGCCACCATAGGGATCCTGTTTTTCTCTATACAGAAAATATGGACTGCCATTTGGAGTCTTCTTCGTGCAACAATGTTATGTAATTTGCATGAGCTACTCCTTCGAAGCACCTCCTCATTGGTAATGTGGTCAAAATAGCAAATCTTTACAATTCAGAGGAGGACAGAATCTCTCAAACCCCACACTCCCATTTTATATAAGGCTCTCCAAATGACTTTTATTCATCACATTTGTATGGCAAGATAGTGGTTTCTTGGCTATGCATGCCAAGACCGCAATATCGCTGTTAAAATTGCCCCTTTTCATTCATTGTTTAGGAGAACTTTGGTGGCTATGCATGCCAAGAATGCCGAGATGAGTTTCATTTTGGCCCTGACTGTAAATCTGGTAAGTTTCTCAGATCAAGAGATGATGACACACACAGATATAGATATAGATATAGATATAGATATAGATATAGATATAGATATAGATATAGATATAGATATAGATATAGATATAGATATAGATATAGATATAGATATAGATAAAAACCATCCAAATGTGATTAAAACCAGGGTGTAACTAGTAGTTACCATCCACCTTTGCTGTAGAATGGGGTCAGGGGCTCAGGGCCAAACTCCAGGTGGTCACTGCCAGTAGAATCATTAGGGAGCTGAAAACTATGGTGATCACATGATCCAAAACCTATGCGCCATACTGTTCTCCCTGCTCCCTGCCACCATTTCTGCCACAGGAAAAGGCCAGCCCTGCTAAGCACATTGCAACAGAAGTCCAAAGTAGGCAACATGATGTTCTCACATTGTCTGGCAGTATGGAAAGAGGCTAGTGGTAAGATTTTTATTTATTTTTTTTTTATTTATATATCGACTTATATGCCGCCCCACTCGCAGAGCGACTCTAGGCGGCTTACAGAGGAAAAAGTTTACAATTACACAGCAATTACAGTCAGATATCACATAGTAAATTACAGTATCAGATATATAATATATATATCTCCACTTAACAGTTACAATTACACACATTAGATTCTCTAATAACAGTTACAATTTACACAACATTAGATTAAAACATTCTAAGAAATAATCAAAGATACTGTAATATAAGTCATTACAGCATCAAAATTCACTAACAATATCAAACAACAATCAAATTTATACCAGTTCAGTTTACACATACAAAAGCAGAAACTTAATAAAAAGCAACTACTAAATCCCGCAATAAGTACCAAGCCAGTCCGCCCCGCCGCAGGTGTTTCTGATGATGGTGGCGGATACTCGAGCCGCCGCGCTTTTAACCTCCCCGGGCAGAGGTGTCGGGACCCGGGGGGAGGGCGGGGGCGCCGTCTCACCGTCCACAGCTGCAGGTCCTTTCCCCCGGCGTGGTGGCAAGTCCGGAGGGGGAGATGGGAGCGTCTTCGCTCCACCGCTGCTGCTGCCGCGCTTTTAACCTCCCCGGGCAGAGGTGTCAGGACCTGGGGGGAGGGCGGGGGCGCCGTCTCACCGTCCACAGCTGCAGGTCCTTTCCCCCGGCGTGGTGGCAAGTCCGGAGGGGGAGACGGGAGCGTCTTCGCTCCACCGCTGCTGCTGCCGCGCTTTTAACCTCCCCGGGCAGAGGTGTCGGGACCCGGGGGGAGGGCGGGAGCACCGTCTCACCGTCCACAGCTGCAGGTCCTTTCCCCCGGCGTGGTGGCAAGTCCGGAGGGGGAGACGGGAGCGTCTTGATGACAGTCCTTCTTAAAGAGCATAACATTGGAGAAGGTAGTGTGATCTCACATGATCTTGTAAGAATTCCTCAGTACAAAGTCCCCCACAGGAACTTCCCATCCTGATCTAGGGCACTTCAAGACAGCATGTTTCCTTTCTCTATGACCCCCCCCCCAATCTTCCCTCTCAGGAGGATGTTGAGGGGGTACATTTATCCAGAGAACTTTCCTGATGAGACCAACATGGCCAGGTAATGATTGTGTGATAGACTTTTCAGACCATGTCATACATGTGGACTTTGTTTTGTTTTCTTTCTCATAGTATGTGAATGTCATCATGGGATATGCAACCATGGACCTTCTGGTGACGGAAGCTGTACTTGCTATGCCGGCTACAGTGGTGCAAAATGTGACCATGGTACAGACACATCTTCCATTTACCTTTTAAAAAAATGTATTTCACAGAGGAAATATTTTCAGGGCATATGTCCCAGTAGAATGTTTGCGCCGTCTCTGGGATGGTGTTAATATATATTAGGGCTCTCCTTCTAGTTTTCATGAAAGTGAACTTATCATTTTCTCTGTTATAATCGTGGGCTGAACATCTGAATAATGCATAGCTCTCTAAGCTTGCAACTCAAAATAGCAGAAGGTGGCAACACGTTTAATTATCCTAAGTGCTGAAAATGATTAATAGCTACAGCAGGACCTGGCTTGCTTTGCTTTCTGATTGGTCAGAAGGAAAACACAAACAAGCATTGCCTTTTGCTTGTCCTTTGCAAGTAATATTGCCCTGTCATTTGCAAGGATGATGGAGTTATGTTTGTGGAATGCTAACAATTTTCACCTGCTAAGACGCTATTGCATATCGTTTGACCTGGAGTAGACTCTGTCACCAGCATAGCAAATGAAGGAAGATCCTGAGTCTACTTTTGGGAGCTTGAAGGGGATAAGCAAATTTGTTTCAAGGAGGGTTAGCCATAACTTGCACTTTGAGAGATCAGACTGAGATACCTACAAGTAGATCTAACCGGAAATAAATGCACCCCAGTTGGTATTCTGAGTGAAAAATATCCTTGTGGAGAGTCAATGTCCTTGTGGAGGGTGAGTCACAAGAGGGTTTTTAAAGGTAGGGTTAGTCAAGAAGACGAGTCCTGCTTTTAGAAAGGGTGCTCACTAAAGCAATAAAAGGCATCTGATTACGTGAGATTATCTCACTTCTGCACCTGCACATTAGTTTGCTCCATTTGGTCATTGACAGGGAAACACAGGCTTCATCTGCAAGTCTGATAGTTGATGCACAAACTTCTGAAGGCAATTCCTGGAGGAAAATGTGTGATCATGTTCTAATTTGAAGCTTACTGTCTTGTGTAGTTTGTCCTTAAGTAAGTACTTGAGCAGTGGCAGTTTGATACCCGGGCACTGCATGACAGAATGAGCTCCCGTCTCTGTCCCAGCTCTTGCCAACCTAGCAGTTTGAAAGCAATAAATTGCAATTAGATAAATAGGAACCACTTCAGTGGGAAGGTAACAGAGGTCCATGCACTCCGGTGTCTAGGCATGCTTGCCACACGTCCATGGAAACATCTGCAGACTCAGGCAGCACTGGCTCTTCGGCTATGAAACAGAGATGGACACTGAACCCTAGAGTCAGATATGACT
Source organism: Furcifer pardalis (assembly GCA_030440675.1). Taxonomy (NCBI): domain Eukaryota; kingdom Metazoa; phylum Chordata; class Lepidosauria; order Squamata; family Chamaeleonidae; genus Furcifer; species Furcifer pardalis. Next base: position 111,262,433 of record CP126893.1, read on the forward strand.
GGCTTTCGAGCAAGGGCTATCTTTACCTTTAACTAGCCCAATAAAAGAGAGTCCCATTCTCATCTTGGTCTTATTTGATATTAAAAAATGAACAATATGCAAAGGGATACTGAAGGGGAAAAACCCATAAAACCTAGACTGCCGTTGAATAAATCTAATGGAGGTGTGTCCTTAACTGTTGTAGAATAATAAAGAGAGGGACCCTGTAAACACACACCTGTGTGGTAAGCTCTACTTAGTGCAGCACAATGGGACGTATTTTCAGGCAAACCACTTACATTTTCCCTTTCTGTTCCATTGTTTTAGAACGTCCTACTTGTGGAGGTGCAATCTGTGAAGCCAACTCTCTGTGCGTGGTGGCAAATGGGCAGGAAAGGTGTGAATGTATGCCAGGTTACAAAAAAATTGGCATCCACTGCCAAGGTGAGAGAAGAAGCAGAGCATTAGTGTAACACTTCAGAAGGTTCAAAGTGCATCTATGTGTATTTTGTAAGCCCTTCTTAAGGCAGTAATTTTTATATTCATATGCCAAAAAAAATGTTCCAGGGTGGTACAGATGTAAGATGATTACTCTCCTATGATCTTCTCCAATATGCTCAATTTCATTTCCAGCCTTCTACTCCATCTCAATCAACAGCCACTTACCATTCAGTTGCCGTTAAGCATGGTCATGTCTTCATTACATTGTTTTTGTTTTCGGTAGTAGAGATCCTCTCCATTCTTTTGATTTTTACACTCAATTGCATTTAAGTTTCTCTCTGTTGAATTGACGAAAGTCATCTACCTTGGCAGCTAAGACAGTTTCTTTCTGATTGAAAGCTAGACTAAAATGGATCAGAGAATAAGTAGCATTCATAAATCTGGAGTTCCATTCCTTTTATACAAGTTTAAAAAAGCAACCCCCTTTCCCTTCCTGTGTTTGAGAATGTTTCCATCCCATTCTCCCACCCTTTATAACTGTGCTTAGGGTGTCTTTTGTGACTGAACAGCAGGCTTTAGTGAGCCATTCTGCAACATGGGATGGTGGTTGTTCTTTCTTCCACATGTGTGGGCCCACTGCCTGAAGACTTCATTCAACCTATTATTCACACATAGCTGAGGGCTAATCAGCAGCCAAAGTCAACACACATGCTGTGAGTGAAAAACCTAAGTTAAACTGGAGGAACAACCACAGGATTTGGTAAAGGCAAGGAGGCTGAAATTCTTTTCAACTTTCTCTTTTCCACCAAGAAAGTTCACCAACTTAGGAAGTGGAGGAGGCACAAAGAAAATGAACTCTCAGTACAAATGAACTCTCAGTACAAGTCACTCATTAAGGGCTGAAGGAATGGTTTCTGGAGGATCTATGAAGAGTAGCTTCATGATCATGACCAGATCCAACTCTTTCTGTATAGATAATATACAACACAACAGGAAATACAGAATGATTCCAGACAACATGTTTACAATTGCTAAAAAGATAGGGTTAGCAGGAGTGGCATTGACCAAGTTAGTGGTTCCAAAGCATTGTGGAAATGAAGAGACAGGGAACCTGCTGTTCTTCTCAGACAATAATGCCCATCAGCTCCAATTAATATGACCAACTGCTGGGCTGCCCAAACTTTTTGTGCTTTTGGTCGGTCATGTAGTTAAGCAGGCCAGTCATGTAGTTCTTCCAACTGGAAGCAGAAGTAAAATGCACCATGCAATCTGTTTTGCAACAGATATGTTTTGCAACAGAATGAGATTTTAAGCTGTTTTTGTTGTTGTTCAGTCACACAGTTGATTCCGACCCTCTGAGACCCCATGGACCACTGTCCGCCAGACACTTCTGTCCTCCACCATCCTCCTCAACTCGCTCAGTTCTGTGCTCATTGTCTCTACAATACCATCTAGCCATCTCATTTTTGGCCGCTCCCCTTTTCTTTTGCCCTCCATCTTTCCAAGCATCAAGGCTTTCTCAAGTGAATCCTCTCTTCTCATTTGATGTCCAAAGTACTTTAGCTTCATCTTTACTATTTGACCTTCTAAGGAGCAGTCAGGGCTAATTTCTTCTAAGATTGACCTATTTGTTCTCCTTGCTGTCCAGGGAACTCTCAAAACTCTCCTCCAACACCATATCTCAAAGGCATCTATTCTTCTGTGCTCAGCTTTCCTAATGGTCCAGCTCTCACAACCATACATTGCCACAGGGAATATCATTGCTTTGACTATATTAATTTTTGTTTGCAATGTGATGTCTCTACTTTTCACTATGTTCTCCACGTTTCTCATTGCTTGCCTCCCAAGAATCAGTTGCCTTTTTATTTCATGGCTGCAATCACCATCTGCAGTGAGCTTTGATCCTAGGAAAGTAAAATCTGTCACTGATTCTATTTCTTCCCATCTATTTTCCAGGGACTGATAGGGCCTGTTGCCATTATCTTGGTTTTCTTTATATTGAGTCTCAAGCCATCTTTTGCATTCTCTTCTTTCAACCTAATCAGGAGCGTTTTTAAGTCCTCCTCGCTTTCTGCCATTAGGGCGGTATCATCTGCATATCTCAAATTGTTGATGTTTCTCCCAGCAATTTTGATCCCAAATTATGATTCCTCCATCCCTGCATTGCGCATTATGTCCTCTGTGTATAAGTTGAATAAGTAGGGTGACAAAATACAGCCTTGTCTTACTCCTTTTCCTATTCCGAACCACTCTGTCTTTCCGTATTCTGTTCTAACTGTTGCTTCTTGATTCATGTACAGATTTCTCATGAGGTATATAAGGTGCTCTGGTATTCCCATCTCTTTCATTACTTGCCACATTTTGTGGCAAGTAATTAAAAGAGAACATGAGTGGGATACCTGTGGCCCTCCAGCTGCTGATAGACTATAATGGGGTGCCCAAACTACACCCCACAGGCTGGATCTGGCCCCCAACACCAATTCATCTGGCCCACACTACCCTCGTCACTCTGGAAGCAGAAGTAAAATGCGCCTGAATGGTGCAGGCTGGGTGAATTGGTGTTGGGGGCCAGATCTGACCCATGGGCTGTAGTTTAGGCACCCAGGTGTAGTCTATCAGCATCTGAAGGTCCATAGGCAGTGGTGGACTAAAAAAAAAATTAGTACCACACTGTGGGCGTGGCATGGCGGGCATGGCAAGGGGAAAGCCTTGTGTTGTACCTGAATTAAGACTACAGTACTTTATTTCAAAACTTGGATGGGCAGAGGGGCCAGTCAAAATTTATGCTATTGGTTCTGGCGAACTGGTGTGAACCTGCTGATGCCCACCACTGGCCACACAGGTATCCCACTCATGTTCTGAAAAGTTAATTCTCCACCTTTGCTCTACTTGGCTATGACTTAGCTGAAGGTCCTATTTACTTGATGCTGGAGAAACTGTGACTAAACCTAGTTTTTTATTTTAAGTGCATCAAAGTTTACTTTTGAGCAGTATCAACATTTACTGACATGCAATTTGCATTGGTTAGCTACATTTCTGCTGTGCTCCTATCCCCTAATTTCTGCTGTGCACCTATCCCCTAATATTTCTTTTTCACTTTATTCCCAGCTCAGGATCCCTGCAGCTCCTCTCCATGCTCCCCACTTGCTGTTTGCAAGACTGTTGGGCACACCAAGTATGAATGTACTTGCAAAAATGGGTACAACGGAGGTGGGAGAGTGTGCCAAATCATAGATCCCTGTCTCGATAATAATGGAGGCTGCCCTGAAAATTTCACCTTCTGTAAGTTCGAAGAGCCAGGAAAGGTAAGATAGTGAACCACAGTGTGTTTTTCTGATAATATCTGTGTTTCCAATCTGATAGTAGGGATGTGCTATTCAGACAGAAGTGTCTTTTTGGTGCATTTCTTGGGAACTTTGAAGTTAGCAGCATACTTACATGCTTTTACCAATAATTCTTAAGATATATTTACAACTTAAGGTTTATTATCAAAGAGCTTTTATTATTATTATTTATTTGATTTATACCCTGGTCATCTGGGATACACTCCTACTCTGGGCAGCTCACAATATTAAAAAGACCAGAACAAACACCATAAAACCATAGAAAACTGCCCACCCACCCAGTCCATTCAGCACCAAGGACCACTAGCCTTAGTGGCCAATGACAGGAGGGTCTCCTATTTAAACTTCAACAAGCGCCAAAGGCCTCCTCGAAAAGAAAAGTTTTCAGTTGCATCTTAAAGGTCCCTAAAGAGTCAATCAAATGCAGCTCCCCAGGTAGGACATTCCAATTAGCTGGAGCTGCCACTGAGATGGATGTACTGTATGCCTTAAACCAGTGATGAGGACTGGTTTTCATTAAATATAAATCTATTATAGTTACATAGAAATATACTACATCTAACACATTTATCCTTACTTTATCTACCTTTTTTGAAACACTATACCAATATAGTCTTAGAAATATAGCTTACAATATTCTTAGAGATACTATGCAACATAGTAATATCTTTATATAATAGCAAGTTTATACACATGTTAGTTTACATATGTTAGTCTATATACTTAAACACAAACAAGTTATATTATTCTTATGTATAATTCCATTGACACACCAAAAAGCGCTTTTTAAATATTTTTTGGGAGTAGGAATCAAAAAGCCCTTTGTAAGCATCTTTGGGTCGTTAAGAGATAAAGAAGTTGGTAAGATGTTTTTCCAAAGAGAGTTACCCATCCCTCTTTTCAAATACACAAACCATCCATTAGCTTTGTCAAGGCTTTATGACAGGATGAAAGAAAAGGAGAAAAACCTCAGACTTGGTGGTTCCAGGGACACTATCTCCCATTACTCAGATGACTGAATGGTCTTAAATCTTAAATCTCCTAGCTCCTTAAGTTTCGATTTCCTGCTTAGTGACAGACGAGAAACCTAAGGGCTTCCTTGATATTGATCAATAATAAAAAGCTAAGATTTGAAATAACTTTTCTCTTGGATTGCTTTCTAACTCAATTTGATCATGAGGGTTTGAAAAGAACAGAGAAGTGCCGTTGGCAATTGCAACATGAGCAAACGGCAGGTGAGTTAAACAGAACTCATCAAAGACCTAAACTTCTAAGGATATTGGGCATTACGTTCTTAGAAACTAAATACTTCATCCAGGCGTAATTAGGTAACTAAATTCTTCATCCAGGCATAATTGGGTATAAGTGACTTGGGTATAAGTGACTTGGGTATAAGTGACTTGGGTATAAGAGACTTGGTCTCTCTTTGGAAGTTATATATTTTCAGTTCGTTGTGGGGTTTTTTGTTTTTTTTTGTAATTTTACCTTTGTAGATTTTGACTGCTCTGAGGCCTTTCCAGTTGCTGTTTTACACTGTGTTAGACAACTCTTTCTGAGCAGAGTGACAGACAATAGTGACTTCACTAGTTAAATTTTACACTTTTTCCCCTTCTGAATTTTTCAATCTGGGTATTCCAGAATAAAATTTTCTGCACACTTCCGTGACTTTTTAGGAATCTGTTGCTTGGAATAGTTAGCTACATGTCTTTATTTCCCAATGTTTTGGCTAAAGGTTGCTGAACCTCGTGAACATCAATTTTGGGCAGGTGGCAGTAAAAACATTATAACATTTTATGAAAGGGCTAACTGTGGCTAATTTTGTACAACTATAATTTCCTCTGATGCTTGATTCCAGATCTTTCTGCTCTATACTTTTAATATCATAATTGCATTGTACTGTATTGTTAGAAATTCATTCATTTCCCTTTAACCTCTTTTATACTGTGCCTTCATTTCTTTGATTTATTCCTTGGTGGTGGTGGTGGTGGTGGTTGCTCCTTCACATAGTTGAGTCTAATGTTTTGCAACCCCACAGACCAGTGGTGGGCATCAGCAGGTTTGCACCAGTTCACCAGAACCCGTAGCAGAAATTCTGGCTGGCCACACCCATCCAAGTTTTGAAATACTGTAAAGTAGTTCTAATTTTGGTGCAATGCAGGGCTTTCTCCCTGGCCACGCCCACCATATCACCCCCACAGTGTGGTAGTAATTTTTTTTTGAGGCCACCACTGCCATGGACTATCACACACCAGGCACCTCTATCCTCCACCATCCTCTGCAGCCCAGTCAGCTCTACGCCCATTGTGTCAACAATACCATCTAACCATCATATCCTCATCCTTGCTTATCTATTGTGATTTAAATAAATCTTTAAATTATTTGTGCCTGTGAATAGCTCTGATCTTCTCTGCGTGCACCTTTCGCCCACAGGGGCAAATAAAGGATCTCATTTTCACACTACTGCCTCTTTCAAGACAGAAAACACCATCCTCTGCTGTAAGGAGGAATTTGTCACCTTCTGGATGCACTCACTCAATCCATACTTACTAAATCACATCAACTATGGTGGGCAAAGATAACAGAATAACTGAGTTGGAAGGGGCACGTGGTGTCATCAACTCTAACAGGGGACTCAATGTAAGAATCAAAATCAAAGTTGATGTGACAGATGGTTGCCCAATTAACTCTTGAATGCCTCCAGCACTGGAGTGCTCACCATCTCCAGAGATAATTGGTTCTTTTTGCAGTACTAAGATGTTTTTCCTGATATTCAGTCTCTATCTGATTACTGTAGTTGAAAGGTTGGGCTTAGGACCCCCTCTGCTTTCTGGGCCCTGGGGACCCACCCAACTCACCTGGATTGCTTCTTCTGGACAAGGCAACCCAGGACTTCACAGACCTCCGTAGCTTCTCAGCAGCAGAAGAAATCAACACGAGGCAATCCTTGGTAGTTCCAACATTTATGGTAGCAAAAAGGCATAGCAAAGAGAAAGGCCATTCAGTAATAGAGTGTATCAAAATAAGAAAACTGCCTAACTCGAGGCCTAGGAACCTCATCCCCTAAATGCACAGTGGATTCACATGTCCAGCCTCTATGAGTGGGCATAGACTCTAAGGGGAAAAAAACCAAATTCTCAAGTAGCAAGCAAGCATCCTCTCTTAGTGCAGCGTATTTATAATGTATTCGTCACTCCAGAACCCATTCTCCTGATCAGGGATGTCATTCACAGTTGTAAACCAATCATTAGCAACATCTGGGGATGCAAGGGGTGACTCTCACTGGCTAGCAACCTCACCCAAGATCCCTACTCCTGGCTTCCTCTCCTCACTATGGAATTCTAAGGGAGGCCAAAGACAGGATCATCTCGAAGACAGTTCTCTCCCCCTTTTACAACCAACCTTCACCTAGCTTTCCCCAACAACACTGGCCTCTCTTAGTGAAAAATCTTCCTTCCCCGGTTTCCCAACACATTCCACCGTAATGAGGCCTTTTTCATGATGGCAACTCACTCTCACCCTTACAGTAGTTTCATACTGTTATTATATATCTTGCACTCTAGGATGATCAAGAACAAGTCCTGCCCCTCTTCTTTATGACTAGCCTTCATTCTACTTTTCACAAGGCTAAACATGCACGGTTCTTTCCGGTTTTCCTCATCAGGTTTAGTTTCCAGGCCCCTGATTATCCTTTGTTGCCCTCCTCTCAACTTGTTCCAGTTTGTTGGCATCCTTCTCAAAGTGTGGTGTCTAGAACTGGACATAGTACTCTAAATGTGGTCTAACTAAAGCCAAATAGAAGCTTTGGACACCAAAGAGATCAAGCATAGATGTGGTGGGAGTAGGGCCGAAGCCAGGATTCTAGATTGGGAGGGGGGGTTCAGGAGGGGCAACAATGTCAAACACACATACAGTAATACCCCGTATAACGCGAGTACCGTATATCGTTAAAACCGCATAACGTTACAAGATTTTCGGAAACATCTTGTATCGAGTAACGCGATTTTAACGTTACACGATACAGTCGTTCTTAGCAGCAGGCTGGGTGGAAAGCTGAACGGGGTTCTCCGTTCAGCTTCCCAGCCACCCTGCAGCTACGGAGGCAGGGGTGGGGAGGCTGGAAAGCTGACGGGGGGCTCCCCCATCGGCTTACCCAGCCACCCCACAGCTGCGGAGGCATGGGCGGGTGGCTAGGGAAGCCGACAGGGAGTCCCCGTCAGCTTCCCCAGCCACCCTGCAGCTGTAGATCGGGTCCTCTGATCTCTCTGGAGGTGTTTCTGGGCTTCCCCGACGTCCAGAGCCGGTGCAGCAAGCCAGAATGTCAGAGTTCGAATCCCAACGTTCTGGCTTCCTGCACTGGCTCAGGACATCGGGGAAGCCCAGAAACACCTTGGATCGGGTCCCCACACCTCCCTGGACCCGGCGGGGGGGTCAGACCCCCCAAAATTGGTAAAAAAAGGATAGGGTAGGTTGTGGGGGCTGGCTGTTAGCTCAGGGTGGTTTTTGCCCACCCCCTGCTGCTCCCCAGACTACGGCCCTGGGTGGGACAGACTGGTTCATATCCACCTCTTCAGGTCAAAACAATGGAAGCTGACTCCCAAAAAATGGACTAGATAATGAACTGGATGCTCCCTAGACACTGTAACATTTGTGGCATTAAGTTTCAAATGAATATGAGTGGCTTCCTCATAACATCATCGAGAAACACAGTGTTATGAGCACTGGGTTTATGAATATTGTAGTATTGTTTGGTTGAGTGACTCTAAGAACTGTAGTTTGAAGACTTAATTTTTCCAAGCTTTGCCAGAACACTATTTTGAGGGCACAGCACTGTTAATCTGTTTTCTCTTTCTATAGTCATCATGCCACTGTAAACCAGGAACAACTAGACAAACGAATATGGAAAATGGGCTGGCTTGCAGCAAACCTTGTTCCCCAATTGAATGTAGCAGGACTGCAAAGTGTGTAATAGACTCTAATAGAATGCCCAAGTAAGTTGTTCAGAAACGTATTGCTTATTTGAAATGTGTACAGTATTGTGAACCATTTTGCATGTTGATAGATGGCAATTAGCATGGATACAGAACTGATAATTGGACTCAGGGTTCTGGGTTCATTATCACTCCTAGTTATGTAAAGTTTTCAGTGAAACTCTGACCCTCAGTGCAACTGTTGTGGTAACATTTTCAATGGCTTATCTAGTTTTATTCTTATCTTTTTTAAAAATGCTTCTTCTGTGAAGCTCAGACTAAATAAAAGGTACAGAATAACGGTCATCAAGATCAGTGTCTATGTTTGTATTTTCCATTATAATTATTACATCCAGAAAGACATGGGTGGGGGATTAAAATGAGGTTGTGATTTTGCAGGAAAAGATTAAATGACCTCTTCCCAGAACAGAATTTTTCTGATCAAATGAGCATCATTTAAAAAACCAATAACAGAAGATCTCTGAGCACAGATTTCCCCATTTTCTCTCTCTCTCTCTCTCTCTCTCTCTCTCTCTCTCTATCTATCTATCTATCTATCTATCTATCTATCTATCTATCTATCTATCTATCTATCTATCTATCTATCTATCTATTTGGGTGGTATTACAGGGCAGTTTCTGATGAAAGCATGGATTATTGGACATACAAAGATTCATGTCAAAAAGGCATTGCCGTGTAAACAGCTTCTCCTTCATATTTTAAATGTTTTTTACCTGATCTCTCTCTCTCTCTCAGAGAAATCCATTTTCCTTCTCAGCTTCTGTTCTGGAACTATTTTATGTATACTTATTTGTTTGTGTGCTTATTTGAATGGATAATTGAAAGCTTCCAACTGAGAAGTTGTGACCACAGAATAGAATTTCAGTAGGAAACACCATAACCCTACCCTCCAAAATAGAAAGTGTGTATTTAAAAAAAAACCCATAATTCAGGAGGGGGAAAAGCATGGGAAAATCACAAATTTTGCTACTGTTTGAACCAAGACAAGAAAAATATTGTGCAGATGTAAGAAGAGATGAATATTGATACATAATATGAAACCTGAATCAAGCATTTTAGAAAAAACAAATGCTCTATCAGGCATTTGCCTCAACAATCCATTTGAGACAAGTTTATAGAAATCATTCTCTGTCCTTATCTGGGACACTCTGGTCTTCCAAGCTGACAGTTTTTAACCATTTAATTATACACAGAATTAGTACAGCTTTTCCGAGCATACAGAGTACTTTATCATAACTCTCCTTGTAACAACCCTCTGAAGTTAGCGTATGGCAGGGGTTTTCAACATACGGCCTGTGGGCCAGATCCAGCCCATGGCACCAAACACTCTTCCCCCTGTCCTTGCTGCAGCCACTGCTGCCACTGCTGGAATCAGCCTCGGACTCATTTATGGAAGCCATAAACACCGGGGGGGGGGGGGGCAGTCTGACCCTCTTAACTGTTTGAGGGAGCGTGACCTGACCCCAACTTGAAAAGGTTAAGAACCCCTGGCATATATTATTACACACTAGATCTGTAATCCTAAATAGATGATGAAGAAACCCAGGCAGAGAGAGAAAAAGAGGTTTGCTAAGGCTGCCTGTCAGATTCTTGGCAGAAATGAGATTTGAACTGGGGACTTCAGCTACTTACAGTGGGCTTGATTAATGCTCGTTAAAATAGATTGTTACCATTGCTTGGCATTTTTAATTGGTCATTATGAAAGGTGAAGATTGAAATGATGTGTTGAATCATTTTAATTAACTTAATCAGTGACCATTTTCTGGTGACTGTCTCGTGTCCATAACTGTGATTTTTTGTTAAGTCTTTGTGGCCTAGTTACCAACTGAGTTAACTGATCTCATAAAAGTTATTTTATATTGATCAGGTGTCTTTGTAAAGAAGGAGAAATAGGAGATGGCAAAGCCTGCTATGGTACTCTCTTGAGCCAAATGTTTCAGTTAAACATGCGAAGAATACTTTACAGGGACATGGACGCCTCAGTGAAGATGTTTGGTAAACTTTTTCAGAGTTTGCTTAGCTAGGAAGCAGAGTAATTACACAAGCTGTGTATGTTAAATGTGTAGGAATTAGAATGCCAATTACAGTATTGCGTTTCTTTTTTCATATTCCAATTGGTCGGATACTTTGGTTGAATGTTTTCCCTTTATCTAGTTGCATCTCTAGATGGAGTTGCTGCCCTTTAGGAAGGGCCTCAAAACCTGGCTGGCAAAGAAGGTGTGGGGCACCAGTGATGTAGTGACCCCTGCCTGCTGGCTGATCTTGGAAGAATGGTCTCTCTCTCTCTCTCTCTCTCTCTCTCTCTCTCTTAATCTGTAGGGGTTGGGGTAATTTTTTTGTAAGAGTTTTAATTGGGTTTTTTATAGGTTTTAAAGTTTTTTTATTATGATTGGTTGTTCTCTGTGTGCTTCCTCATTTTTCTTACTTTTGGGAGTATGTATTTTATTTTGCTGTTTTGTTCCTATATGTGTATGTGGTTAATTTGTTTTTCCTGTTCCCGTGACAACAAGCCATTGTTGATTTAGTGTGTAGATCAGGGGTGCCCAAACTTTTCAGGCTGGTCACATGGTTCAGCGGGCTGGTCACATGGTTTCTCTCACCAGAAGCAGAAGTAAAACATGCCTTGCAATCTGTTTTGCAACAGGATGAGATAGATTTTAAGCTGCCATTTTCTCTCCTTAACCCAGGGATGCCCAAACTATGGCCCATGGGCTGGATCTGGCTCATGCCGCTAATTCATCTGGCCCACGGGCCATAGTTTAGGCACTGTGGTGTAGACTCTGTTAAAAAAGATTACTTTGGGGGACTCCAATGCCATGTCCTGGCAGATGGGATTGGGTAAGAATGAAATGGTGAGGAAGTCCAGTTAAATTTATCTTCTTGGTCTCTGCAACAATGTTTGCTGTTTTGCTAGGGGCAATTTTAAACATAGCCAAAAAGAGAGGCATCATTATTTATGCTATTAACAATTTTCCCCGTGGGAATCTTTTAACAGAATTGGGCTGTTCAGTACTCCTGGAAAATTATGGACCTTTCACAGTATTTTTGCCATACTTTTCTCTGTATCGTGGAACAGCAGCTTTCAACGTAAGTGCCCAAATCTCTTGATATAATATAGTATGCTGTGATGGTGAACCTTGGCACTCTAGATGTTCTTGGACTTCAATTACCAGAAGCCCAAGTCAGCACTCCTGCTGATCAGGGCTTCTGGGAACTTAAGTTAAAAAATAACTGGAGTGACAAGGTTTGCCACTGCTAACACGGTAGAACCCCGCATAACAAAAAAACTCAGTTCCACGGAGCTCTTCACGATGCAGGTTTTTTTGTTATGTGAAGCTGATGGGAGATGCCCCGGATAACGAACAAAAAATGTTCATTATCCAGAGTTTCCATTGACCAAGTATACACCAGTTACCAAAAAACCCCGCATAACAAATTTTTATTTTTGTTACGCGGGGTATCACCATTGCCAAATAAATGCATAATTATGCAATTTTTTCCGTTATATGAAGCATTCGTTATGCAGGATACCACTGTATATTGTGGCACCTATCATGTCCACTTCATCAGGAATAAGCGTGAGAATTCATGGCATTAATTTATACATATCAGGTACAGAGGTACACATTGGTTGGCTAGCATAACACAAGTTTACAAATCAGTGTGACTATTTACAACCAGTAATAACAGAAGATCCCTGGTTGGGGTTAGTTTTTGAGGTGCCACAAAGTTTTATTTTGTTTTGTTCTCTGATATCCTTGCACAGACTAACATGGCTACCATTTCAAAAAATTCCATAAAACAGTCCTTTAAAACAATTGTAGTATGTATTTTTTTTTTCACAACAAGCTGGAAGTGGAATTAATGGAGGGTTAATGAAGATGCTTAATCCATTGCACTCTCCTCTATGGCCAATATCTTCCAACAATACTGACCAGAACCCCCCTGGTGTTCATGTAAGGTTTGTGATACTGGCAGGACTTATTGTTAAGGTGCCAAAGTGCATCTTGGCCATGTGCCCAATACTGCATCCTGGTAATTGTTGATTACCTGCAATTAACTATTTCAGGTTACACAAACCCGAAATGAACACCAATAAGATTCTGACTGTTGACTAAATCCATTAACCAGGTATTCACAGAGATGTTAATACAGTTTCTCTTAATTTGTCATTAACCAGAAGTGGCAAATGTGAGTTAGAATCCCCTGGTAGACATTGCTGGGTGGATTGTATTAACTAGACAAAGCATACAAGCTTTTGGTTGTTTAACAATACCAACAACAGAATACTCCCCCCCCCCCAATTTAAATTAGATGGCAAAAAACAATAGGATTCTGGCCAAAGTGTTCAGTTAACTGTGTTTCCCAACTGTTGTTTTTTAGAAAAATATTTATGCTTTTGAATATTCCCTTTTGTCTCTGCAAAGGTTACATATGCTCAGACTTTATGCAAAATGCATATTGTACCTGGACAGCATTTATTGGATGGTTTAAGAAAAAACAAGGTTCTGTGGACATTGTCTGGGCAGAAATTGATATTCAACAATCAGGTAAAATAATTTCAGTGTTATTGCCACACCTGAGTCAAGTTGCATATAAGTGTCTCTAGAGTAATCTAGAGCAGGAGTTCTCAACCTTTTTAAGGCAGGGGCAGGGGCAGGGTCCCTCAGACAGTTTTGAGGGCTGGACAGCCGCTTTTCCCTTCCTCCACCATATGTCACTTTCTAGGATGATGGAGACGGGGGGGGGCACATGAAATAGCACCATGGGCCACATCCAGCCCGTGGGCCACAGGTTGAGAATCCCAGATCTAGAGTGATATTGCTTCATCTCTTATCTTTTTGGTAATGTTTGATATTGCTTTCTTACAATTTGTTCTGAAGTCCTAGCCCTAATTTTAAATATTAGAAGAAAAATTTCAATTTCTTTCTCTGAAACTGTAAAGTAGTTTACTTCTATATTTCACTCAGAATTATCACAAAGTGCCATGAATTCTCCCAAGCACTTTATTGTTGCATTGTCTTATGATTTCTTTTAAAATACCTTTTAATCTCATGTATTTTCCTATTAACTGACAATTCCTAAATAGTTTTGGACCCCTTCTGCTTTCTATCCAGGCTGTAATGATGTGTGTGTATACCAGAGCTGTGTAAAAGGTACTTCTACTTACTGATGTGCCCAGTCTGTTATGCTGACCTCAAATATGTTTATGCATTAAAAATGCTATGCTTCATTAAAGCATTTTTTCTTGCAAGCTGTATTAAATAAATTCCCTGTTTTGCATATGTTTTTAGTGGCAATATGTAGAATTCAACTGTAGCCTTCTACCTTGCATTTTCTCCCATGACTGAACAAATGTTCATATTTTTAGGGCATGGTGCATAATGTGGAATGCATGAAACCAAATCATCATGTGTATGCCAATAAGTGAATGTCACAATGTGGTAATTAGTTGGGTTTCTATGGTGTTAGCATTTTTGCTATAGATCAGTCTTTTATTACTTTTCCAGTTGACACGGTCCCGCTTCAGCTATTCAGATAGCCCAGGAGAATTCTATAACATCAGAAACCCGGACTTGCCAGCTGCTAATGGTGTTATACACACTATTGACTCACTAAGGAAAACATCCATGGAAATCCTTGGAGATTCCCAGGTATTTGGAACTATCCTATTCTTCATAGGAAATAGTAGGCTGACAATGAAATTATATACATTAGTAAATCATCTTAGAGTTACTGGACATTATGACATGTATGTCCCACAATAAATTATAGTGGTCTTACCTGTACAGGTTTCATCTTCTGTGAATGATTTGAAAAAGGAACCATAGAGTATAAATGTGAGGTACTCTTAGAAGCACATGTCTTTTGTGACTTTTGTGTTGTTGTTGTGGGACTTCTCAAATGAGTGTTTTTCTCTTTTATAATGCGCTTTTGATACTGTGATTTGTGATGATGATATGATATTGTTTGATTTTACTGTGTTCTGTTGTACTGTACTGTAATTATTAGATGTACAGTAGAACACCGGAAAACTGGATTGGGTAGTGAGTCCACAGCCCTCCAAAAGCGGTATTTTGAAGTGACTGAGGGCTAATGAAATAAGAAGGAAAGATTGCTCTTAATACTGCTGCCAGCTAGGGAAGCCAGGGTTTGATCCTGCTATTGTCACTGAAAAAATATTCTGTGTGTTTTAAACTGGAAGAATTAGTGGGCACAATTTAAAATAAGAGACAACTCTGTCTGTACCTCTTATAAAAAAACTGAATGAGGAAATGAGATTGCACAATGAGCAGCTTTGTCTGGAAGTAGCCTCCATCTCCCATCTTTATTCTGTTGTGTTTTTTCTCTTTCCTCAGAAAACTGTGGCAGAGATAATTGCTTCGATGGAAATAGCCAGCCGGTTTGAAACAATTTTGGAAGTAAGACTCTCACACACAAACTTCCTGTACCTCCCATAGTCTGGGAAATAAGCATTGGGTTCCTGCTGTATTTTCTCTGTTTTATACGAATATATAACTTTCATTTTATTTGAACATCATTTAAAATATGTTCATGTTTAAGAGGGGGGAGAGGGAGAAAAGAAAAGATTGTAAGAAAAGACTGAGTTCTCAAGAAATGAAGTAAGAGTTGATTGGAATAGTTCATTGTAAATGAGACTCATAGAAAGCACACTATCCTTGTTGCTTGATATAATGGTTGAAAACTTGTTGCTTAGTGTAGCAGATCACAATATGAGTAAGGCTACGTGAATCAACAGAGAAGTCACCAAATCTCAAATCTGAATGCATCGAAACGTTACATATGAAAGGCCTGATCTGGTTAAACTTAGGCTGTGATCACACTGGGAAAATACAAGAAATTCTGTGAATTTGTGGCGGGCTGATTCAGATTCAACCACATGGCACAAAATTAAATGTGAATAAACTCAGAGTCCCTCCCCCTCTCTAGTTAACTACCTCCACCACAGGGGCTTTCACTTTAAAAAAAAACAGATCCATTACCATTGGTTGAGACATATGATCACCTGAACTGATGCAAAAAAGGGAGGACAAGCCATGCACTTATGCACACTTTCCCCCTCAAAATGAGGATGTCTTGATAACAGCTTGTTAGGGAGCTCCCCTTTAACATCAAATTCAAGGGGCTGGTGATGACATATAAAGCACTGTAAAATTATCCTAATCTGGTTCTCAACTCTTTCAGCCAGCAGTTCCATGCATCCCAAATTGAAACTGATTTATTTTGCTAAGCAATCATTGTTTTAAGCAGTAGTGTTCTATGGTAATATACTTAATATTTTGCAGAACTGTGGTTTGCCGTCAATTCTTGAGGGGCCTGGACCTTTCACTGTGTTTGTACCAAGTAATGAAGCAGTGGATAAATTAAGAGATGGAAGACTCATTTACCTTTTCACAGAGGTGAGGCCATCTTCACTTTGTGATATTGACAGGGTGTTGCAGTTTTGGAATTAACATGTGAGTTACTGTCTCAACCATACTCTAAGATCTATTTGAGTGAGCCTTGACTGGAGGGGTGTTCTCCAGATACAGTGGTACCTCAGTTTACCAATGTCTCGGCTAATGTAATTTACAGTTTACGAATGAAAGTCCATTGAAAATGATGCCTCGGTTTACAATTTTTTTCACAATACAAAGCAAGTTTCCCCAGGAAAATGGTGCATCACCAGAGCTGGACACTAGAGGCCAGTGTCTGCAATGTGAAATACAGTGGTACCTTGGTTTACAAATTTTTCAGAATACAAAACGTCCCGGAGAATGCATTAAATTTGTAAACTGAGGTACCACTGTACTTAGCCATCAAGCCCATCAACGTCTTTGGAAGCACCTGGCTGGGAATAGCAATAGCAATGACATTTATATACTGCCCCACAGCATTTAAAGCACTCTCTTGACAGTTCACAAAGTAATTAGCATTTGACTCCCAACATTTACTCAGTAAATGAAAGGTTGAGTCAAGTTTGAACCAGGTGGGACTAAATTCAGATTGTGAGCAGTGTTTCAGATGCAGTATTGCAGCCCAACTACACAATAACAGGACTCTAGACTGTTATTATGTTGGAACCAGTATAAAAGGTTTTAGAGTTTTAGGGAACCAGTATAAAAGGTTCTAGGATTTTAGGAAGTGAAATATGGCTATATAAAATGTGACTATTCTATTAATAATCTGTGAATTATCTAAAGAGAAAGCCCTACCCTGTAGGATAGACTGATAGAATCAGTCAAAATTGAATACTTGGGCTTTATTTTAAATTTTGTTCAATAAGAATCTGGCTGTGGCAACAAACATTCCCTGTTCATTTTAGTTGCAAACAGTGGTTGGCAAAGACATTTTTTTAATGTACTGTATGTAGCTTCTAGAACTTGCAGCCAGTGTAGCCACCAGAGCTGTTGTCTAAAAAAGCAATATTTCCAGCTTTGATCTCAAATATGCAGCCCAGGATGTGGAAACTACTTCAAAATAGGGTCTTGTGGTTTTTCTCTTCTTTTTTCTTTTGCTTTGTTTAAAGCTTGTCTAGTTGTAGAAGAATGCTTACATAGACAGAATCTTCAGAGGTCAAGAAATAACCTTTCTGTGTCCGACACATTTCCTTACCCTTCCTGTGTTGTATCTTGTCTTTTTGCATTTTTAAAAATCCTCTTGTTTCCTTCCATGTCATGGGCATCCTTCTCTCGCTAAATATTCATATTTTTGCAAAAACATAAGTATATTGCTCAGGATTATCAATATGGGTAAAATTTCATTTTCCTGATAAGCAGAACTTGAATTTCTTAGGCTGCAGAAACTATTTTCAGCATATTTGCACATGTTATGTTGTCCTTTCCTTGATACTTCAGGAAGGAAATCTGATTTTGAGACTTGTCACTATACAAAACATTTCAGGAAAGTGTGTAATCGCTTTCTTCCTGCTCTAGGGAATAAACAAACTTCAAGAGCTTGTGAAACACCATATATACACAAGAGCAGCGGTAAGGAATCTTTATTTTGGGTTGAGGGGAGGTTGTTTGTTTCTCTCCCCCCCCCCCCATTTGCTAGCAATTCCCACCTTGCCAAACACGTTGGATATGAAAGAGCCTGAACGCTTAGGTGAACAAGTTGCCTAATTACCTTGTCAACCCTTTAGATTTTCTGCATAGGGAAAATGTCATAGCAGGTGGAACAACAGAGCATATTATTAGATACAATTGATGCCACTTTAACATTTTAAGGTAAATAAATAACTGAAAGCAACTGATTATCCCTGCCATGTCACATCTAATGATGATGATGATGATGATGATGATTTGGTCATCTCTTCAGTTCTTAAATGAGATAATTGTGTATGTCTCTCCCACCCAAAGAACTAAGAGGGTCTATTCCTACTGTATCAGACTTTGAGTGAGGCTGCAGTGTCCTCACCGGATGAACCCTGTTGCTGTATACAAATGCTGTGTAGTGGAGGTGTCGTTGTGCAGCTCACATAGTCGGACTTTATATATTTTTGCATAAGCTTCCCATCATGTTCATGCTTAATTGTAAATTAATCCCATTGGGGGAAAATATGGGACTTACTTCTAAGTAAATTCGCAAGTGACTCTAAAGGCTGGAGGGGACACACTTTGAACCAAAAACATTATCTGCTCCTGACCACCCAATTGTTGCTTCAACACCCACAGCAGACTGTGAGACAAAGGAGAAGCTAGAGCTTGAATCAGGTGATCTTCTTCTTCCAACTCTGAGGCTACATCCTCTGTAGCTGTCAAATTAAGTAAAACTCTACAGTTACACTGCAAAAGGAGCAACATAAAGTTAGACACAGTTGGGAAGGAAAATTTATTGCAACCCATGAGTTGTTTGTAATTAGAACTGGTTGCCTAGGTCAGGTCATAGCAAAACAAACTTTGAAACCATGAACTCCCTGACATTATCACTTTGCTTCTATACCATAATGGAGCTCAGCTGATATAGATTGTTTGTCCTCACATTTTCCAGCCATCATATTGATGATTTTCCATTAAAAATAACTGTTGCCTTTTTTCAAGAGTTGGGTTGTCCAGGTGGGCAGCAATTGAGCACAGGTAGGCATGGTTCATCCCAAAGGGGAGTGGGGCTTACCAATCCACACTGCATTGCAAAAACCAAGTGCTTGAAAACTGCTTATCTAGGCTTTTAAGGGGAGAAATCTTTATATATTTCTTCCTTACTACAACTTTGCTTCTGAAGGTCCACCTCCCCCACATTTTAAAAGCCAATAAAAGGGTTAATTAGAAGCTTCTGAATTGGAAAGAAATTATAGATTTTTCATAAGAAGTAATGTTAAAGGTAAAGGTCACCCTTGCTCGAAAGCCAGTTGTATCTGACTCTAAGTTTCAGTCCTCATTTCTGTTTCATAGCTGAAGAGACAGCCCTGTCTGCTTCTGCAGACATTTATGTGGTCATGTGGCAGGCATGACTAGACATCGGAGCGCATGGAACACTGTTTACCTTCCCACCAAAGTGGTCCCTATTTACCTGGGACAAAGACGGGAGCTCATTCCATCCTGCAGTACTTGGGACTCTAACTGCTGACCTGCCACCTTCCAGTCAGCATCTTAGCCACTTGAGCCATGTTAGTAAGCTCCAAATGTTACCCATGGAGTGGACAGTGTTATGCTAGTTGAAGCATTTTTGTTATTCATTACTAAGACAAAATGGTTAGTTGTTCGCTTTGCCTTCTTCATTGTCCATGCTGGGGAGGAGGAAGTGAAGCCCAACTGCACGCAAGGCCATAGCTGTTTCCCAATATTGATGGTGCAACTATAGACTTCCTTCTCAGTGAGATGAATTGTTGTTATAAGAGCACAGCGTGCATATAAAATGTGCTTAGGAAATGTCACAGGTCTAGTTCACAGAAGAAATAGTTCAGGCCCTATCAGAAGGAGTGGAATTCATCACATGAACTGGGTTGGGGCCTGCCTGGCAGTTATATCACTTGATGTCATATCAGCAGACACCCCAACTCTAGCAGGTATCGCTGGTTATGGGCAAATGCTTGAAATCACAAGGCCTTCATATGCACTGCTAAACTCCTTAAGGCTTTTATGGATTTCTAAATTTTGCACACACAGAGTTCTGCATCATACAGAAGCCTTGGGCAAGCACAGTAGAATGACCACACCCCTTGCAGACGTGGGTAATTCAAGTATGGAAGCCCTCAGGGGTGGGGTAGCTGGTCATCCAGTAAAAGGAGTCTGGCTGTTTGGTGTTGCTCCATTCCTGCTAGTTTATCAAGTTGTACAATAAAGAGTGAATTATTGAGCTACGTAAGTTATAAAACTGTTTCCAGAATGTACCATTCCAGGGAAAGTGGTACCTTCCAGAAATTTAAGAAAAGATGCTCATTTTGAAAATGTAAAAAAAAAGGTCCCCCCCCCCATGAGGAAAACATTCAGTCAAGCAATGAGCTATTGACCACAGTCCAGTTCAGATTGCAGAGTTCACCTCGATTGCTGTATGAATGTGCAAACGCTAATTTCCAGTACAATTTGGATTTACCCAGCACAGATCTCAAAGAGACATGAAGCTTTTAAAGCTTTGCACATGAGATTTAACTTTAGAATTTAAATCTGTCTTTTGGCCATTAATATTTCCTCTATACACTTCATAAATGTCTTTTTATATACTGATGTTGTTTTTTAAAATATACTGAGAAGACAGTGATTCTGGAATGCCTAATATATGCTGCTTTTCTTGCATTCCTCACTAACTTCCCTTCCTTTCCAGGTGCAAGTGGAAGGACTCATGATAATGCCACACATTCTGACCATGGCAAATCAGATCCTGCAAATCCGCATTGGTGATGATGTAAGTGAGCTGTTCTGTAATTCAATCAGCTGAAATTAATGGAATGGCAACCATGTGCTGGAAAACTGTAGGAAAATGTTTTTTAATGTTGACTTAGCCAAAGAAACAAAAACCAAATTTATATCAAAGTGTTGATCTTCATGTAGAGCCCCCTGTAGTAGTAAGCAGGGATTTTTCAATGTTTTTCCTGAAGAGTCCTGTTTACTGACAGGGTTGCCTTGTAGAGTTCAATCTTTGCCATTTCCTTCAAGCAATACAGTGACCAGAACTTTGATGCAAATGTTGTTTCTTTTGTCACAGGGAAGAATTTTATTGGGCGAGTCTGAGGTTGCCTTAAACAAAAGGGACATTTTAGCATCCAATGGTGTCATTCATACATTGGATGGCATCTTCATTCCACCATCAATAGTCCCCATTCTGCCGCACAGATGTAATGAACTGACTTATAAAGTTGTAGAGGTGAGTCAAATCTGTCCAGTCTCTCTCCTTTCCCTGATAGACCTTTTCCATGTCCCGTAGGAAAATCCTAGAGTGCTGAGAAAAGACTGTGCATTCTCACCAAACTTGGTTTCACACAAAGAAATGTTTGTCCATAGCTTGCCAGTATAAATCACAACAATCATTTCCACAGGGCAGCTTTTTTGCAAAGTCAGTTGCTTTCCCCAGTGAATTCCTTTTTCTGAACTGAGGTGGAATTTTTTTGGTTGTGGTGTGTGGTTTTGCACTTCCACGTTGTGCCCATAATATCTGGGAACCAGACAAGCAGCTTCATTCTTCCAAGGCCTTTGCACTGCAATTCCTGCGAGAGTTGTCCCTTCCTGTTGACACAATTTCTTTGAATTGGTCTGATGATGTTTCATCACCTCAATTGGAACATCTGCTTCCTGTTGCTAAAATAGATAAATAGACAGAGCTTCTAGGAAGGGACATTATACGGTCACTGATATAATCAAAGGAGCAGCAGCAGCAGCACACATAAAATGGTTTCTGCTTCTGCTTCTGCGGCTTTAAAAAAATTATTTGAAATCAGAAGCCATTTGGAAAGTTCTCTTCTGCCTTTATGAATAAACTTCATGGAAGGTGGGGAATAGACTTTCAAAGACATTTGTCACTATTCAGGAAGTTGTTGTTGTTGTTGTTCAGTCGCACAGTTGATTCCGACCCTTTGCGACCCTATGGACCATTGCCCACTAGGCACCCCTGTCTTCCATCCTCCTCCTCAGCCTGCCTAGCTCTGTGCCCATTGTATCTACAATACCATCTAGCCATCTCATTTTTGGCCACCCCCTTTTTCTTTTGCCCTCCACCTTTCCTGGCATCAAGGCTTTCTGAAGTGCATCCTCTCTTCTCATTTGATGTCCAAAGTACTGGATTACTTTTTGTAGAACAGAATGTTTACTTAATAGGGGAAAGGGCCAGTGGTGGGCTCAAAAAAAATTCCTACCACACTGTGGGCATGGCCTACTCTATGGGCGTGGCCTACTCTGTGGGTGAGGCCATGTGACTGGGTGGGCAATCTAGTCATACCTGCCGCATGACCATGAAAACATCTGCAAACACAGACAGCACTGGCTCTTTGGCTGTAAATGGAGATGAGCACTGCACCCTAGAGTCAGAAACAACTGGTTTTTGAGCAAGGGTGACCTTTACCTTTACTAACCACGTGCAACTAAACAGGGCCAAACTTCACAGAAAATTTGAATACCAATTAGGGATCTTCTGTTATTAGGTAAAGGTTGCCCTTGGTCGAAAGCCAGTCATATCCAACTCTAGGGTTCAGTGCTCATCTCTGTTTATAGCCAAAGAACCAGTGCTGTCTGCATCTGCAGATGTTTCTGTGGACATGTGGCAGGCATGACTAGACACTGGAGTGCATGGAACACTGTTACCTTCCCACCAAAGTGGTACCTATTTATCTACTTGCAATTTCTTGCTTTCAAACTGATAGGCTGGCAGCAGCTGGGACAGAGACGGAAGCTCGCTATGTCATACTGTATTCGGGAATCAAACTCTGACCTTCTAGTCAGCGAATTCAGTATCTTAACCACTTGAGCCACCACAGCCCCAGGTCAGTTCCCAAATCCCCCTTGGCCTGCAGAAGGTGCAGGAGTGGAGGACATGGGCCATGACAACGAGGGAGCCGAAGCCACAGCCGCTACCGGGCTCCCCCTCTCACAACGATGCCCTGAGGCCACAGTGGAGAAGACCGGGCAGTGGTGGCAGGGGAATTAGGCTGCAACCGTGGTTGGAGCCATAATGGCTCACTGGGGAACCCTGCTGCAACCGCTGTGCCGGCGGAGCAATGGTGTGCTTCTGCATCTCTAATACCACTTAGTGCCTGTGGTGTTTTGTAGTGGGGATGAAAAATTTGCAGAGTTCCAGGGACCACAATACCTATCCCAAACCTTTCAGGACCAATCAAATTTTTTGTTTCGCTTTAGTCAGCAAAATGTTTGAGAAACTAGCCATGTATGATATCATATTTCCCAAAATGTGCTGCTCCACAGATGTCTTTTCCTGTATGGACAAGACAAAACCAAATTCACTTTATTTTAATTTAATTTAAACCAGGGGTGCCCAAACTACATATGGGTGCATTTTACTTCCACTTCTGGGAGCAGTGAGGGCGGCGTGGGATGGATGACTTGGTGCCAGTGTCTGGATCTGGCCTGCAGGCTGTAGTTTGGGCACCCCTGGTTTAAGCAGAAAAAATGGCATCTTAAAATCTATCTCATCCTGTTGCAAAACAGATTGTAAGGTGTTGAACCACATGACTGGCCCACAGCCCAAAAAGTTTGGGCACCCCTCATTTGAAAAGTCAGATTGGGCATGGTAAAGCCATCCCAAATAAGTTACATGAATCAATAGTTGGGCTACCAAGCTTCTGGATTATTCATGTGAAAAAAATTTACAAGAGTGCAACCAATGTAACATTCAGTAGCAGACATGAGGTTTTGAAAGCCCAACTTCACTTTTTCTGCTACAAAACACTGCTGTGATTTGCTGCATAGAAACATGCCAGTTACCTAAACAAGCAGAGCACTAACTGATAGGGTTTCTTAAACTTCTGCCCCCAGGTGCTCTTGGATGTCAGTTCCCAGAAACCCAAGTCAGTACCCCTGCTGATTGAAGCTTCTGAGAATTGAAGTCCAAGAACCTCTGGGGGCTCAAGGTTGAGAAACCCTGGATTAGTATGTCCTTTTGCTTTACCCTAGCAAACAATGTGGAAAGGAAATTACTGTACTGTATATGAGCTTCTCATCCTGCTAAATAACTGTTTTGATTAAGTGGAGAGGGCTAAGCACGAGTATTTCATTTCTCCACTGATTGTGATATCAGCTATGAACGAGGTGTTTTTGCACGTTTGACAAACAGTAAAAATTTAAATTAAATAGAATGTTTTATTCTTCATTTGCATTACAGGGTTCTTGTGTGAACTGTGATGCCCTTAATACCAGTGTTTGTCCACCTCAGAGCACAGTTATGGTAATTATTCTTATTTATGCTTAGTTTGTTGGTGGTGGTGAAAATAAGAATCCTAAGAGACTTTAAATACAGTCAAAAGGCCTTTGCAAAAACTGCAATTGAATAGATGGTCTTCTTGATTTAGTAATGTTTGAAGTGGTAGCCATGTTTGTCTGTGCAAGCATATCTGAGAGTAAATAAAACAGAACAGCAAAAACAAAAACAAAAAATGTTGTGGCACCTTAAAGGCTAACTCCTGTATTTAACTGTGAGCTTTCACAGACCAAGTCCAGTTGTGGTTCACATCAAACAGCACCAGGCTGGTTGTGCTGATCAGAATCTGGATGATATAGTTGGAAGCATCTTAATTTGTCATGGTCTTACATGCATACCTTTTCAAAACTGTCAAAGCCCAATAGGATGAGCCACAATTGATAAGAGCCAAAGCATCACTTTAAAGGCAAAACTTGTAATTATAGCCTAAAGCTGATCTATTTTAAACATGTTAGAGAGGTTTAACTTGTTCCCTCCTAATGTACTTTGCAACACAATTTTTCAGGCATGGTGGTCCTGATTCAGCCAAGTTAAAACCTCCAATAGCCTACAAACATCCTGATAAAGCAGAGGGACCATAGGCTACCTCTGGAGAGAAGACAGAGCTGTTGGTTAAATCTCTAAATAATTCTACCTTTTCAGCCTTGTTTTCTAGAATCTGAAATGGCATTCTGAGTAAAAAGTTAACAAAGGCTAGATAGATAGATAGATAGATAGATAGATAGATAGATAGATAGATAGATAGATAGATAGATAGATAGATAGATAGATAGATAGATAAAAATTCAGTAGTCCATATTACTACAGAGCAGAAGCAGAAAATTCTATAGACTTTGGAAGGAAGACCTTTTGGGTGAAAGTGTTGACACAATGCAATACAAAACGAATCCTATCCTCCACTTGAGAATTCTTAGCTCAAGATCTTCTTGAGAGGCTCTTCTGTTAGTCCAAACAACCTCCCAAGCTTGTTTGGTGAGAACATGAGAGAAGGTTCTCTAAGTGGTTGCTTTGGAGTGCATTACCCTAAGAAGCCATTCTTTTGTTGTCTACCTCAGATCTTACTATTTAGGCAGGCTTGCTTTTAAGCAGGAAGGATCTCAGGACTGCTTTCCCAATTAATCTGGCAAATTTTAAAAATGTTTTAAATTTTAATTATATGCTTAACTTGTTATTTAGTATAACATTTATAACTGTTAAAACTATTGTTTCATATTTTAGTTGTTGTGAGCTACCTTGGACAAATGTTCCATGTAAATAAACAAATAATAAAAGGTATATTTCCCTGGCTGAAGAATTCACTGAGGCTTTAGTAGAGTGGGGTTATTGAAAATTACTTGAAGCATGTCTGACACTGATTTTGATTAGCAAATAATAAATGGAACTTACTTAGCAGCAGTATTTTCCCCAAAGTATTTTCCCCTGTGGCAGCTATACCAATAGAGTTTTTTTAGCAATTTGTAAAATAGTAGACTGACTACAATAACTTCAAACAAATGCAGGAGGGAATTATACCTATTATAGGTCACTTCAAAACTTCACAAGCTTTTGTAACTCATGGTTACTTCCTCAGGCTTCTGCATGGCATGGTGTACAAGTGTACAAGCCAGATTTTATTCTTAGATATTAATTGAGAAAACAGACAGCAGACTACATCTTTTTATAATCCAAAGGCAGGAAGCCAGGGGTTTGTATATTACCTTCCCCAGATGGCCATCTCTGAAACTGAGAGCTCTCTTTGTGGCTGGGGTAGGGTTGCAGTTTAAACACATTCCTCCAGAGATGAGCAACAAATTTACATTACCCAGTAGGCATGCCAAATTAATCCAGGTCAGGCCAAATCAGAGTCAGTTAGGTATATTACCTAGTGGAAGTTAATCAAATAAGTGCTTTTGCAGTGTTGATGTTGAAAGTACCTTTGGATTATAAAAAAGATGTAGCCTGCTGCCTGTTTTCTTGTTTAACATCTAAGAATAAAACCTGGCTTGTACACTTGTACACCATGCCATGCAGAAGCCTGAGGAAATAACCACAAGTTACAAAAGCTTGCCAAGTTTTAAATTTTTGAAGTGGTGTGACCTATAAAAGGTATCATCTCCCTCCTGCATTTGTTTGAATTTATGGATGGGTCCCACAGCTTATTTTTGTTTACAATAACTTTGTCGTCTTCTTCCGAGTTGAGGCCAGTTGTGAAACTGCCAAAATGAAGGCACCTTTTGGTGAGTTCATTCAGCAGTTCCTTTTGCCTGACCTAGTGTGAGAAAGATTAGCCAGCAACACAAGGTGCACATTACCAGAGTACACCTGATTGTGGTTCAAAAATACCACAATCTTTGAGGAGGCTTTCTGTGTACTCCATTAAAATAACTAAGACAGTGGCTTCTATGGGTTCTATATACAGTATTTTCACAGATGTAGTTACTCAGCCTCTTGGGTATATGTAGTGGAAAGAGGGGAAAGTAGTTTGGTTAATGTGCTGCTTAGTCCTGGCTTATGCCAAAGAATGACTCTTAACTTTTTATTGGAGTGCTGCTGATTTTAAAGAGAGAGTCAACCACACAAGTGTGTGCATGCACTTACAAGACTGGGTACTAAAAAAACAGAGATAAGAAAAAGTATGTATGTCTTGCAGTTTTGCTGCAAGAGATGAAATCTAGGCCACCAATCATAATGGAGCAACTAAAATCTTTTAAAAGCTGGGTGTGGACTTGTGGTTTACTTCCCCTTTTCTCTTTCTGCAATGGGTAACTGCCATGTGACAGCCTGGCTCTGAACCAAAGAAACTTGTTTGTGGTTTGGTTTCTGCTGTGTCTTCATTGTCCTTCCTTCCTGTGAGGTGAGCTGGAAGGCTGTCTTTTGAAGGGCATGATCTGTGCTGACCACCAAGAGAGGAATCTGTTGGGAGAGGAAGCTGCTTTGTAGCTTTTCCCGTCGAAATATGCTGAGCTCCTAGTTCAGCTTGCCTTCCCTGTAAAGTGACCTTTGGTTGGAAAGAAATCATAAACAGACACGCAACAGTGTGTGGAAAGCGCTTTTTATATTCATAGTACCTTTTCTTTCTGAAGGAACATGGACTATTTCCAGGAGAGTGTGTTTACATCCATGATCCATTAGGCTTGAATGTGATGAAGAAAGGTTGCCACAAGAAATGCAATCAAACAATTTTGGTAAGTAGAAGGTACAGAGCAGTGGCTCCCAAACATATTTTGTGAAGTGCTATTTTTCATTCCATAAATGGCTGGCAAACCCATTACCAAACCCCAACATTCTCCCCATCCACTTTTTATGAAACCTGTCCTGGGACTGGCTGGCGAGCAATCAGTTCATCACTAGTCAGCATTTACTCTAGTTGTGCAAAATATGGAAGGGTTGTTTAGGCATTACAGTAGAAGAGATGATCTGCAGCCAACCCCAGGGTGAATTTCCCCAGATAACATTTTCAGTCATGGCATCTGTTTCAACTCAATCTGTGAGCCAGAAGCAGTGAAATTTTCTGTACCATCTGACAGGCTCTGTCAACGTAGATATAACTGAGGGCCTGGAAAATTGGCCATGGCAACACACACTGTATCCTTGACAAGAACAATGCATAAACCAGTGGTGTGGTGATTTTCTTCCTTTCTCTTGACAGTTATAACCCATCTGTTTCCCATTTAGAACAGTGGTCAAAGAAATATAAGAAAGACACACGAATGCAACTGACCAGCAAAGGCAACCTCATTAATTTTGCATGCCGAGGTCTTATAAGGTCAAAAAGTCTGATTCCTAAATCCAAAGAACCCTAGAGCCCTTTCTGGATCTTTAGGAAGAATCACAAGCCTGCTTTCACCTTAGCTGGCATTTATCCCTAAATTTCAGTACGAACCAGACAAATACTTTGCATCTTCTACAATTTACTCCCTTTTTCTGAATAGCCTTTAATTTATTTCTCCCTTGTAAAATTAATTGTCCAGAAAAATCTCTACTTTATCTTCATTTTATAGAACAAGCATATATAAGCAAATATATGTGTGCAATATTGTTTCTATATACTGAATATCTAATAATTGTAACTACAAACGTAATGTTATAGAAATATAACTATGAAAGCTTAATGAAATGTTTAAGTAAAATATTTTAACAAACTTAATATGGTGTTTCAAAATGGAATAATAAGAACTTAACAAAAGTGTTACAAAAGTATAATGACTAAGTTTAAAAACCCAATTAAATAATGTTAACTGTTAAAGCTTAATGAACACTAAAGCATAAATAGTCACAGAATCACATCATCATAATTGTGTAGTGTTGCAAAAAATCTTATCTCTGCTTAGCAGTCTTTTCCTCTCTGCGGGTGCTTGTTTTGTCTATGTATTTATAGTTCTCTAAGTTGTTTACATTTCCCTTCAGTTGTAAACAACTAAATTTTGTCTGTATACTATATTGCTGACTTTAATTTTTAATGAAAATCTCAACTGTTTTTACTGGGGTGGCAAAGTAACAGTATCTAGTATACAGTACAGTATATAAGAATCTGCATGTGGGGAATGATCATGTTTCAAATGAATCATTTTTGTGTGCATTTTAGCTTTTATCACCGCATACTGTATGCAGTAATTAGAAATCCTACCTTTGCCCTTTCTTCCTTCACTTGTCTCATTAGTTGTTTCATGTCTTTGCTGCTTTCTGCCAGTAGTAGGCTGTCATCTGTGTAACCTAAATTACAAACATTTCTTCTACCATTTTCACTCCCCCTTCATCTGAATCTAATCCAATTTTTAGTATGATTTGTCCTGCTAATAAATTGAGGCTATAATGGGATAAGATATGTGATACCTTTGTCAATTGGAGGCCATTGTGTCATAACAGTAGCCTCTGGTCTAGACGTATAGCTTGTGTAACAAGACAGCTAGTGTATAAGTCAATGATGGTGAACCTTGGCACTCCAGGTTTTCTTGGACTGCAATTACCAGAAGCCCAAATCAGTACTCCTGCTAATCAGGGCTTCTGGGATTTGATGTTCCAGAACATCTGGAGTGGCAAGGTTTGCCATCACTGATGTAGTTTATACACCAAGATAATCAAATAGCAATGGCATATGCATTTCATTTGGAACAACCAAAAGCCTTTCATAATATGCTTAGGCAAAGGCTTGCTGTAATCTACAAAATATAGACTAACACTGCTGTAAACTGTAAAACAGTATTTCTCAATCTTTGGTTTTTGGACTCCAATTCCCAGAAGCCTAAGTCAATTTCCCAAAGCACTGATCAGCCAATGTACTGACTTAAACTTCTGGGAATTGATGTCCTCCTGTGAGACCTGGGCCCCACATTTTAACATAGCTGTAAAACACAGCTATTGAGCCCTATGAACCATGTATTCTTTTGTCACAATCACTGTTGCCTGTAGAAGCAAGGAAACCCAAACATGAAGAACAGATTCAGCAAAATACACACTTTACTCTTTAGTATTAATATGAAACAAAGAGACATTCCAGTGAAATCTTTCCTGTCAGCACTGGTGCTGGTGATGTCCTTCAAAATGATGTGATTCATGTTTTTTTAGACACTTGGCTGCTGTAAAGGGTTCTTCGGTCTTTCTTGCACCCAGTGTCCTGGTGGATTTACCAACCCATGCTATGGCAGAGGTGATGTAAGTGGTGGAGAACTTCTGGGCATTTGGGAGAATGCTTTAAAGATGACAAAATTAGTGCTGATGTACTGAAAGGCTTCAAGTGATGTATCCTTGAGCTGTGCCTGGATGAATTTTGATCTGTTTATTAATTAGACGTATCTGACATGGTCACAAAACAATTATTCAGAGCTCTCCAGTGCTATATGATCATACAGTAGACTTCAAAAGGCATTGGGGGGGGATCTTACTGTACCTCATTGAAAGGCCTTTTTTCCTGCTACCAGGAAATTTACTCTGTAGCACACTGCAGGTACATAGTTACCATAGAATACTTTATTTAACATTCACCAATTTGGATTATAAAGAAATCCAGCACTGAACTAGGTATAAAAGAGTGTGTGACTGAAAAAATAAAGTAAGCGCTATAGACCATTCATTCATTTGGTCAGTTGATCGATCACTCACTCAGTCACTCTATCTTTATTATGGTCCAAGACCAGCATAGTACAGCAAAAAGAACAGAAGTTAAAATGAGGGTACTTAAAATAAAGCCTGTTTGCCAAATACAGTATATGTTATTAACTATGAAAAACCTCAAAGAACAGACAAGTTTGATACAAACACACTTAGAAAAATTGGGGGAGATATCAGGGTTATGGATAAATTGGAACAAAACAGAAATGATGTTATTTAATAATAAAATTCAAGATGTAGAGGAAATTAGAAGCAGAATGGGAATAAAAATAAAGGCCTCCACAAAATATCTAGGAATATATATTACAGGACTTGAAAGCAATTAACTACAATAAACTAAAAGATAACATAAAGAGAAACATAGAAAACTATAAGAAATTAAGACTATCCTGGCTCAGAAGCATAGTTCTATGTAAAATGAAAATTGTACCTAAAATAATTTTTATATGGAATGTTACCAGTAATAGTAACAGAATCAGAACTAAAGAAGTAGCAAAATATGATCAAACTTTTTGTAGTTGGAACAAAAAACCAAGAATTAATAAAATATTATGGTGTGTTACTCGGAAACAATTATGCTTAGGGATTCGTAATTTAAGAAATTACTACATGGCAAACCAAATTAAAAGAATTCTTAATGTACTTTCAGAAAAGAATTGCTTTGGAGAAACATAGAGGTCCAGGATATAGGGGGGAATTATGACGAATTGGGTTTTAAAACTCAAAGAAGTAAAGTATTAAAAGAGGTTTGAAATCCCTTTTACAGAACCACATTAGAAATCTGGTATAAAAATAAAAAGATTCTTAGTCCAGAAACGTCCCCTTTAACATATATAAGTCTAGATAAATTCCCAGAGGACTTAAGAAAAAAGCTACGCCAGGACCTAGATGGAAAGGAAGTACAATAGAACCCCAGACAACGTTATGACATGGTTCCACAAGTCATGACGTTGTCCGGTTTTTCACGTTGTTCGATACATTGATCGAACAATGCTAAAAAAAAGCCCTGATGTCAGGGACAAACCACGCTGAGGCAAGGCTCGGCTTGTCCGAAATCCCCCCCCCCCGGGTAGGCACGCAATCATGTGTCGTTCGGGGTTAGGGCAAGGTACGGGAAAGACCCCCGTATCCTGCCCTAACCCCGAACGACACGCGCGCCCATGCTCAAAGTTGCGAAAGTGTAAGGATCTTTATCCTTTCGCAACTTCGGGCGGCTTGGAGGCTTGCGGGCCTCGGCAGCAGTTAGGCAAGGATGCGGGGGTCTTTCCCGTATCCTCGCCTAACCCCAGCTGAGGCGTGTGTGCACGCCCGAGGTTCCAAAGGGGTACCCTCTTGGAACCTTGGGCAGCTTGGAGGCTTGTGGGCCTCGGCGGCGGTTAGGCGAGGATGCGGGGGGTCTTTCCCATATCCTTGCCTAACCCCAGCTGAGGCGTGCATGCATGCCCGAGGTTCCGAAGGGGTACCCTCTCGGAACCTCGGGCGACTTGGAGGCTTGCGCGCCTTGGCGGCCGTTAGGCGAGGATGCAAGGGTCTTTCCTGTATCCTCGCCTAACCCCAGCCGAGGCGTGCGTGCATGCCCGAGGTTCCGAAGGGGTACCCTCTTGGAACCTTGGGTGGCTTGGAGGCTTGTACGCCTCGGCGGCGGTTAGGCGAGGATGTGGGGGTCTTTCCCATATCCTCGCCTAACCCCAGCCGAGGCGTGCGTGCACGCCCGAGGTTCCGAAGGGGTACCCTCTCGGAACCTCAGGCAGCTTGGAGGCTTGCGCACCTCGGCAGCGGTTAGGCGAGGATGCGGGGGTCTTTCCCGTATCCTCGCCTAACCCCAGCCAAGGCGCGTGCGCACGCTCGAAGTTGCGAAAGGGTAAGGATCCGTACCCTTTTGCAACTCGAAGTTTCGAAAGGGTAAGGATCCCCGTACCCTTTCCAAACATCGTGGGGGCGGGCGCTGGGGGAGGGTTGGATTGGGTAGATGTTCTACCCAATCCAACTCCCCCCCACGCATACGCTTATTCCGAATAACATGAAAATTGCGTTATTTGATACAAGATTTTTCCGAAAATCTTGTCACGTTATGCAGTTTTCACGGTATACGGTACTCGCGTTACCCGGGGTATTACTGTACGCTAGTACCTCGGATAATGATGAGACTTGGTTCCACAAGTCTCGTCGTTATCCGGTTTTTAACGTTGTGCGATGCATTGATCACACAACGTTTAAAAAAAGCCCTGTTCCCCTGGAGGCTGCAGCAAGCCAGAACATCAGGATTTGAATCCTGATGTTTTGGCTTGCTACAGCCCCAAGGGAGGTGGGGGAACTTTGGAAACAGCTTGGATCGGGTTTCCCGAACACCCCAAGCCAGCAGGGGGGATCAGAGACCCCAAAATGGGTGAAAAATGGACAATTTTTTCCCATTTTGGGCTCTCTGACCCTCCTGTTGGCTCTGGGCAGGTCGGGGGACCTGATCCACAGCTGTAGGTGACTGGGGAAGCTGATGGGGACTCCCTGTCGGCTTCCCTAGCCACCCGCCCCTGTCTCCACAGTTGTGGGGTGGCTAGGGAAGCCGACGGGGGAACCCCCAGTCAGCTTTCCAGCCACCCCACCCCTGCCTCCGCAGCTGCAGTGTGGCTGGAAAGCTGAACGGAGAACCCCATTCAGCTTTCCAGCCACACTGCTGCTACGAATGACTGCATCAGATAATGTTAGCAGATTATTATCTGATTTTAGCGTTATCCGATACAGTCGTTATCCGAGGTATTACTGTACTGTATCAAGGGTAAGGAATGGATGGAAAAGTGCTCTAAAAAGGAAGAAAGGGAAGGAATACTACAAGGAATAGTTACCTTGATATAAAAGATTACAATTGGAAAAATGTACAAAATATTGTGGAAAACAACATGGAGAATGTAGGAAGTTAACAGAGTTTGAAAAATTAGATAGAGAATCGGGGAGGAAGAAAATTACATCAAAAGGGTTAGTTAGCAAGATTTACAATATACTAGAGAGACACCATGCATGAAACACCTTAAGATCAATGTGGGAAGAGGAATTAAGGATAAAAATTAAAGAAGAGAAATGGAATGGTTTTTGGAAACAAAAAATAATGAAAAATATGTCGGTAAAAGGGAAAGGGGAAAAAATACCAGACCAAGAGCAAGTATCATTTTGAAAAGAAGGATAAATTACAAACTAAATAGATTGTAGAATAAACAAGGTAAAAGAAACATATATACTGTATTGTCCTGCTGGGTGATGGAATCACACAATATTTTTTATATCTTGTAGTAGTGTTTGTTGTTTGTCTTGCTATTTTCTTGTTTATTGTTCATTCAGGAAGATGTTTTGGAATTGGGAGTGGGGAGAGGCAAAAAAGAGGCTTTTCTATCTGTACAACATCTCATTTGTTAAACTAAATTTATAATTTATTTATTTTTTTCTCCATAGTGTTCCGATGGGATTCAAGGAAATGGCCAGTGCCACTGCTTTGAGGCTTTCAAAGGCATTGCCTGCCATATCTGTTCCAACCCAAACAAGCATGGGGAGAACTGTGATGAAGGTCTGTGACTCTGAATCCACACAAAAATAACCCTGATGGGTGACAGGAACCCTCGGGCAGGGTAAATCAAGGACGGGGACCATTTAAGACCATGAGCATGATTTTAAAAGAGAAATAGACTAAGTATAATATTAAAATAAAGTCCAAAGTAAAAGTCTTGGAAATTTCATTGGTTAGAATGTTTAAAGGGGATGCGTATAAAATATTTACCTGTGAATATGGCTGGATTACGCAGTATAACAAATAAAATACATATTGTGTATAATAGGGATTCAACCATTTGTTTCACAAATTTCAGAGACAGACAAATTTTCAATAGACTGTCCTTTTGGGAAGGGATGCAGAAATCTTTATTTTTTTGGTCCACAGCAAAAAAAGTCCACAGTCGTGATACATTTCTGTTTGTTTGGAGATTTCTGATGCCTTGGCTCCTAAACCTCACAAACTGCCTGCAATTCATTCCTAATCCTGCTACAACACTCAGCATATTCTTGGACTGACTGACCAAAATAGACAGTTCTGTAAGATGCACACCAGTTTTCTGAGTAATGAGGTTTAGATGTTGTAGCACTTACTCTGGAGGTTAGTTTCCTCTGAATCAGGTTCCCAAACATTTCTCGGCATTTTATAACGTTGACATTCATTTACAAATGGACAAGTGGCACATAGGTGACTATTCCTACATTAACCCACAATGCTTCATCCTTCCCTAACCAATTTCTATCAAAAGGCTTCCTGAACATCAGCTAAAACCAACCTCTCAGCCTGTTATCTTCCTCAGTCTCCTGAAGACACTGCCTAACTTGCAGCCTAATTACCGTTCTTCGCTGTTACAAGTGTATGTCATGCTTTGGGCAATGTGGGAAGTCATAAGCACAGTCTCTAAGTGGTCTCCTGGGTTAGAATTGTCCAGTTAATAGTGTTTTCTGTAAACTCTGCTTGGTGTTTCCCTGCTTATGCTGAATGTTTACAACTGGAGTCCCCGGCTAGGTACAAAGTGAGGGTCTCTAGGGGGTGTCTTCTTTACTACAAACCCCCCACCTAATTATAGTTCTTTAAGAAAGCAAATGATGAAGGTAAACTTCTTGTAGTTGTTTAGCTATATGTTTCTCTTCTTTATGGCAGACTGTGGCTGCGTCCATGGGGTATGTGACAACAGACCAGGAAGTAAGGGAGTGTGCCAGTCTGGGTCATGTAAACCTGGGTATGTGGGGGAATTCTGTGACCAGATTAATAAGACCTGTGGTGTCTCCTTCTTGCACTGCCATAAGAATGCGTTCTGCCTCCAGAATGACACTGCAAGGTAAGCTCCTTTGCACTGATATACCTCTTTCTCTGGCACAGCCAGCCCAAGATATTTTGCTGCCTGAGGTAGAACAGCAGAGGGACCCTGTTCACCCACATTCAGGAGCACAGAACTGATAGCCAGCCATATCCATCGAGCACATCACTCAGGAAATGACACAAAACTTGTCCTTGGCAAGAGAGTAGTAAATGAAATAACTTTCACAATCTGTTGTCTTTTCATAACGAGCAGATCATTCCCCTGAGTGGAGTTCCTCCAGCAAAAACCCTTTCAATGCAGAATAATTTCTGATACAAAATTATCATTATTATTACAGAAGGAAGTTTTCAGTTCAGCCTTGTTCCCAACTTGTTAAGGTAGTTTTGCTGTGGCAATCCAGAATTGCAAGAGGTAGAGTTGGAGCACAGCTATCTTAAAACGTCCTTCTTTTTCTCTCTTTCTTCCAATTTCTTTCTCCCCCTCCTTTAAAAAAAAAAAATCATCCGACTCACCCAGTGCTAAGTTGGCAAGCCTGAAAAAGAAAAAGAAAGGAAGAGAAATTGAATGTAGGTCCAGGCAAAATGTGTGGAAAGAAAAGAATAAGAATGGCAGCCAGTTTCCCCACTACCCTTTCTCTCTCACTAATGCTGTAGCCAACTGGAATGGCTTTAAATACAACAGCTACAAATTCCTCCACATTGACTCAAGCAATCATGCTGCCTGAGCATAGGGATTTGATTCAGTGAGAGAGAGAGAGAGATGCCAATGGTGGAAGAAAAAACAAACAAACCATGGATTAACAGGGGAAAACTCCAGGCTGGTTCGCATTGATTTTTATGTCATACAGTAAATGGAAAATAATGCAACTGGCCCAAATCCTGGAGTATTTCTCATGTTATTTGTCAATGTAGTCATACCCTTTACTGTCTCCATTGCCTGTTTCTAGTCCTGTACATACTTACTGAGAAGAATTACCAAGGAAACAGTAGGATTTATTTCTGAGTAAATGCCCTCAGTGCTGTTGTTGTTTTGTCAAATGTTTGGGGGAGGGGGTTGCTCTAGTTTCTGGCCATAGCTGTCATGTTATAGAGCAGGGGTGCCCAAACTATGGCCCGGGGAACAGATCTACCCCCTGATGCCAATTCATCCACCACCACCGCCCCCCGCCCCCCAAGTCCTCATCACTCATGGAAGTGGAAGTAAAACGCACCCATATGGGTGTGTTTTACTTCTGTTTACAGGAGCGATGAGGGCTTCGTGGGCTGGATGAATTGGTCTTGGGGGCTGGATCTGGCCCTTGGGCCATAGTGATCAGCCCCCTGAACCATGTGACTGGCCCCTGGCCCAAAAAGCCTGGGCACCCCTGTTATATATATATAGAGAGAGAGAGAGAGAAAGGAGAAGAAAAGTGACCAAGGTAACCATGGTGTTTTCACCTAATAATGCAGGGTGCAACCATGGTCAGCATTTGCCTAAACTTGAAGGTTAAAATTGTTAATTAGTTTACATTTGTCCCAATAGATTAATCTGAGGTGTAACAGCAAATTGTCCACCCTCATCAAATGCAAGGAGCACAACAGCCAAAGTCAAATGAGTTATATGCTCCCCAAACCCACCCACCTCCATATTGTTATAATTTTTACATCATTGTGGCTACTCTCTTTTATGATTCCCCAAATCTGCTGCCTGAAGGAATTGCTTCGTATGTCTGAACATAAATTCACAAGAATTAAATTTGTGAATTAAGGGTTTCCTCTGCTTATCTCCCAGGTGCATTTGCTTGGATGGATATGAAGGAGATGGGATTTCTTGCAATCCTGTTGATGCCTGCAGCAAGCCAGAACGAGGAGGATGCTCAGAAAACGTATGTGGGCAAAATATCCTTCCCTTGCTAATGGGAATCTCCTTACTACTCAGTTGTTTTGTACGTCAACATCAATATGGAGGATAAAAGTAATGGCAGCCTTACCGTGTGAGGGAAATTGGACTGAGTTACTTGTGACAGCTCAGAGACTTAGGTGTCTAGCAGCCGAGCCAGAGGTTGGGTGTTCGATTCCCCACTGTGTCTCCTAGGGAAGAAGCCAGTCTGTGGAGCCATAAGCAAACTTGAATAGTTGCAGCCCACCCACCCCTCACCCCCCAAAGAAGAACAGACTGGGAAACTACTTCTGAGTAGGCTATAATTAGAAATCCCTCGCACAGTT
Organism: Furcifer pardalis; assembly: GCA_030440675.1. NCBI lineage: Eukaryota > Metazoa > Chordata > Lepidosauria > Squamata > Chamaeleonidae > Furcifer > Furcifer pardalis. Next base: position 111,299,677 of record CP126893.1, read on the forward strand.
CATGTCACACAGTTCATGTCACACTAACCTGACAACTTAAACAAAATACTGATATTGCTTGGACTGGGTGAACAGGAAGAAAAGCTCAACAGCCAGGCTTGCACCACCCCAAATCCCAGCATTCCTCAGTGTCCAAAAGTATTTTTAATGAAGAAAAAAATGATACTCCAAGTCTCCCACCTAGAAAACTAAAAGCTGTAAATGTCCATCTGATTTTTATTTTTTTGTTTTAGGGAAATTTATAAAATTGAAATTTTATTGCAATGATATCATTGTTAGTAACAATTTGTTACTGTTACTGTTATTGCTTTTGCTATTGTTATATACAGCCACTAAGTGTTGGACAGATATAGTTCCTTGAATATCATGTCATTCTCAAGAAACTAGGTTATTCATAGGTATTTTCTTGAAATATATTCTTTCCCAAGTAAGACAGTCCTCCACAGTTGTTGTTGTTGTCATTGTCATTGTCGTTGTCATTGTCACTCCTGACAGTACTTTACCATTTCCAGGACTGACACAGTCTCTTATGTGTGCTGAAGGCAAAAACTTGACTCTCATTTCCTTTGGTCATTTTCATGCTCAACCTTCCCCCTCCCTGCCAAGGTTAGGATAGTTTTAATGGCTATGAGTTAGGATGATTCTATACTATCTCTAGGATGAGAAGTACTGTACTTCTGAATTGGCTTGTTTTAGAATTTTACTCTCTGTTGGGTGGCCAGTAGTGAATATGCAGCTATTTTGTCAGTTTGAAGTGTTTTCACTCTAAATTAGAAGCAAAGCTGTTCTGGTTCTGGGGTTTCCAAGCAAAATGCAAATTATTAAGTTACATTGGTGAGAGGTTTTCCCCTTCATTCTATTCATATAAAACCTAATGCCCTCCTTGCTCCAATTTCTTTTGTGTTTCTTCCCAGGCCATGTGTACCAGTACAGGTCCTGGCACAGCAACCTGCCAGTGTAATACAGGATGGACTGGGGATGGAAAGGCCTGTGTTGCCCTTGACAACTGTGTAATGGAGACCAGAGGCGGTTGCCATATTAATGCTGACTGCAACTATATTGGGCCTGGGCAGGTAACATTCACCTTCTTTCCTATCCTGCTAAAAATTAATCATGATAACTGTAATGAAATGAAGTATGCCCTATGCTTTAGCTTCATCCAAGATGGAGAATTCCGTGTGTAGGAGTCCCTTCATACTAGGTCTGGCATGTAAACAATGTTGGCCTCATGGTTTGGAAGAAGCGAAACCTAACATGTGATGGACATGTCATGCTGTAATATCATTGGTTGCAATCCCTTAGGGGAATGGCTGGAAGATGGTCCCTGTGGAAGGAGATACGTATAACCTTGAAAGTGGGGGCTGAAGACTGACACTCTCTTGGATCTTAACTGCAAAAATGTAGAGGCTTGAGAAAGAAGGGGAGCCATGGGCTATCCCTTAAATAAGCAGCTTTCTTTATTTTGAAATGCTTCCTGACCTTTTGCTGGACTGTATTCTGTACTTTGCTTTGATTTCAATATATTTTTAAAATACCTGGAGTGATTACATGGCCCGTGTTACCTGAATCTACACTAGTTTCATCTACACCCTTTGCTCACTACCTGGATTTCGGTCAGGGGTGACTGGCCACACTTTTAGGAAAAGCCTGAACTGCTGGGTCTGAATTAGACCAGAGAAGCAGGATCAGGCACAATCCCATCGCCAGGAGGCCAGAGGAAGTATGAGTCCTACTTGGGAGTAAGTGAGTTGTCACATTAACTTGGTAAGCTCTAAGGTATTTAAGTAAGAGGATGTCACCGGCTTCAAGTACTGGCAGGATTTTGCCATTGGAACCACCTCAGATGCTCACTATGTCCATTCTGACATAGGAGCTATACTGGCACACACTGTAATTTCTTTCTCAACATTTCTAATTTTTTCACATTTTTGCTGAAATCAACACAATTTTATGTATATAAAAATAATCCAAATTAAAGTTTCTGACATCTGATTCTGTAATTGTAACAGAATCTGTAGTACAGCTTCCTCACATATGTAAACTAGCTTTAAGAACCATAATTTATTTTAAGGTGTCACAACTTTTTTTTTGCTGTTTTGTTTACTCTCAAACATCTGAAGGGCCCCCCCCTCTCTTTCACTACATTCAAACTATATTTCAGGATTTTCCTCCCAAACTTGTGACCACAAATGCGAATATGGGAGAAACCAAAGCTCACAGAAACAGATTTGGTCATCCAAAAAAAGGGATTTAAGTGCATAAAACATCTGAATTAGAATCTATGTGTCATGTAATTGCTTTATTTGGCTATTATCTCTGGTTTTTTTGTAGACTCCATGTCTTTAACACATATATGCACATATATATATGGTCTTCTTCATGCTGAATATAGTTGTGCCTCTTACTTTCATTTTCATAGAAAAATTACCTTAAATCACATATTCAAGATGGATAAATAACCCTGAAATTTAACAGAGAGTAAACAAAAGAAAAGAAAAAAGAAAAAATGCTGTGGCACATTAAAGACTAACTTCTGTATTTTAATGTTAGGTTTTGTGGACTAAGTCCACTTCTTTAGACATAAGAGTGGATTTTCATTCTGTACAGGTTTCTTTGTGTTGGCAGTTTTGATGTCTGATTTGTGTCAATTCAGTTCAGGAGAAATGGGGCTAGCAGACTGACCGTATCTAATTCAATATTGTATAAGCAAATATTCCAGCTTTATTTTCAACCATGAAGAATCCATTGCAGAGACTTTGTAAGAGGAGCAGAAATGATGCAAGATTATCTTGGTGCTTGTGAAATAAATATGAATAATAACATTGATCATATTTTCTCCTGTTTCCACCTGCAGAGCAGTTGTGTGTGCAAAAGAGGTTATGATGGTGACGGCTACAACTGTGAGCCTATTGATCCTTGCTCTGTGGATAATGGGGGCTGTCATGAATCGGTAAGATGCTGGAGCTATGGAAGAAATGTGGCACTTGTTCATTTTCATGTCAGAGATTACTCTGGGTTGAAAGGATTTTTGCAGGGGTTGCCCGAATGAGGGTCCTTTCATGTGCCTGGTCGTGCAGCTTTTGGGTATCGAACCCGTCTTTCCAGTCTCCAAGCCTAGTACCATAACCACTAAGCCACCAGGGGAGCTGCTCTATGTGGCTCTATGGAAATTAGTTGTTATCTTTCACCAGTCCAGTAACATGGTAGTAGAAATGGTTTCTGAGATCCCAAAGTGGTAACTTTTCATCACCATCATGATCTTTCTGTCCTTCCCCCCACCTGTAATCAACTGGGTTTAATAAGTCTTTGAAGGAGTACATAAATAAAAGCTCCTGTATGGATGCTGCTGAGTTTTTCCTGTTTTTGCAGATAAATTACCCTGCTAATATTTTTCTGTTTTCGCTTTTAACTTGACAGGCTGTGTGTCAGACCCTCAGTACTGGGGAGAAGGTTTGCCAGTGTGCAGAAGGATACATGGGAGATGGAATTCTATGTTATGGTAATATAATTGAGGTAAAGAAATAAACAAAAAAGTAAATTATGCAGATGGCCTCAGGCTAACCCTCTGCATGTCTAAGTACTGCAGGGAAAGATCATGGTCTGAAACCCTGCAGTGTTTTTGCTAGTCTTTTCAGACATCAGGAAGCTAAATGGCATGGTTCAGAGTAAAACAGAATCTTCTATTCCTACATTGTATGGCAATATTACTTCAACCAAACCATTTGCTCTGGTTTTGTTGTAATTTCTACCTATCAAAGAGGTGGTGTCTACAGAAACCTGAAAGGAGTATTATTAATTTTTTGCAAGAAAACACTAGGTTTGTTCTAACAGAAACCCCATCAAAACCCACCTTAATGATGGTTTCCAGAGAGCGCCTTCTTGGAGAATTACAAGGCCTGGTGATCATGACAGAACTGTGTGCTGCTTTTGTCCATTTTCCTGGTGTTTATATTATATATTTGAAATGTGACCAGTCAATCATGGATGCCAGAGATAACTTAATACAATGAATGTGTTGGGGTGGGGCATTAGGGGTCTTAGGGCTACTTGAGCTTGTCCCTTGTTAAATACAAATATCACTTTAACATTTCTTCAAATCTTCTCTTTTTGAAGGAATTGTCAAAAAATTACCACTTTTCTACCTTCTTTGAATGGGTTAAGGTGAGATGTTTTACATTCCAAACCATTATTGTTTCTTGTTACTTTCTCTCTTCCTCCCCATCCTTTTGTTTTCTCTTCTGAAGGAAAGGGAATTCTGAAAGGGCCTCTAAATGTAACACATGAGACACAAGCATTCTGTTCAGATGTAATAACAGGAAAATTGGCACACAGCTCTCCAATATTTCCCTGCTGTCCCCCAAACTCTGCTACATGAGGTGACTGCCTCATGTTCCCTAATGGTAGGGCCAGCTGTGTATATAATATTGGGTAACGATGTCCCTCAGCACACACAGGAGAGCAGGCACTGCCTTTGTCTATAATGAACTGTGGGTAGAGTGGAAATTTGTTGGGAGTTTATGCTCATCTGCTTATGCTTTCAGTCTATTGGAATGCTACTTTAGTTTTGTAATCTGCATACTAGATTTTTTCCCCCAGTTGTGTCAGAAGTAGTAGGTAGTCCAATAATTTATTGCCTAACTTTTCATCCAACTTGGTTAACAAGCAGTAATTCATCTATGCTCCATTGCTTTGGGGGGGAAAGACATCTAGCTTCATCATCCCAGAAGAAGGCAATATTACTGCTCTCGTGCCTACAAAAGAAGCCATCCAAAACCTGACCATGGCTGAGAAAGAATTCTGGCTAAAACCCAACACACTGGCATCTCTTGTCAGGTACTGCTGCGTTTGTGTTTTTTGAAAACCTGTGCCTATGTTTGAATATTCTCTTGACCTAAAATACAAGGCAGTTGGATTGGAGATTGATCGCTTGTAAGATTGAAGTTCTTCTAAGACAGCCACCTAACAAATCACTGCTTCTGACTGCCTAGACTCTAAGAGAGTGGTTCTCAACATGGGACTCATGCCCCACAGAGGGACTTCATTCCCAGAACTTAAGTCAGTACATTAGCTGATCAGTGCTTTGGGGAATTGACTTAGGCTTCTGGGAATGAAATGTGCTCTAAAGGCCTTAAGAACTGGGCTCAGAACACCTTTCAGTACATTTATTTGTAGTGTTCAGAACAGTAGAAAGAGAAGACCTAAAATGCAGAAATATTTAAAAGAGGCTAAATTTTAGTGTTAATTTAGAAATGGCAGAAACAGCTCCATCTCGCAGACAGGCTGGCAACATTATTTTTACTCCTCTTACCTTAATGTAGGTCCCACTTCCTTCAAGGTTCTTTGGCAACTGAGCAACTTGAAAAATACATCGGGCAGGAACTTCCCACTCTCAGTCCCCAAACCAAATGGATGATAAGCAAAAGAAATGGGGTGAGACCTTCCAAAAATGTTAATCACAATCTTGCTTGACCTATATTGCATTTGGTTATCAATATGGCACTCAATTATTATTTTTCTTAGCCAAAGTTGCAGAGTTAATGTAAAGTTGATACCCTTTTTAAGCTGGAGAATGTTTTAGCAAATAATAATAATAATAACAACAATACTGTACACCCAAGGTGAATGGAGATGCCTCTATCTACATCTCTACTGTGTAAAATGTTTCTATCTAGGGTTGGCAGGAGAAAAGCAGCCTATTCTCTCAAATGTCAGGGCTAAAAGCTGAGCCCAGGGGATGGACTGTTATGGTATAATGGAGGCAGACAAAAGCTAACAGTCAGGAGACGGAAGGAAGTGGCTTGAGCCACTAGATTGTGAAAACAGGCAGGAGGATGAATGGACCCAGAATCCAGAAGAAGCCAAATAACAAGATAATATGGCTTTGCCAGTTGCGCACAGAGAAAAATGCACCCAGCAGCTGCAGTTGTGGCTTCCATTTCTTCTAAGTACTGTGCCCAGCATGATCCTGACTACAGAATACATGACATACGAGGAGCATATATGTCGTCCTTACACTCGTGATGGCAGGAACTGTGCAAACTGAAAACTCACAAGTTGAGATGCTAGTGCTTCACTCCCTGCCTTGATCCAAAATGTAAGACAGGCCCCAAAAGGTGCATCCACCATCTTTCTTTCCAGTCCCTTTCTCATCAGCTCTGCCTGCAGGACAACAAATGTAAGGATATTTTTATGTTGACTTGAGGAGCCTGGTACTATGGGAAAGAGCACCAATGCACATTGCTTTCACTGACAGTAATTTAGCAAAAAAAAAACTTCTGGAACACAGAATAGTATCTGACTTAATGAATAAGTAAGTCAGGCTTAGCCTGATATCACAAGAAGTGATGAAGGTTGGAGTATTCTTTTTGTTTCTGCTTAAGGCCTGTTAGTCCAGAGATCTGCTAGGCTTCCTAAAGAAAATATACACAATACTGTTTTCATGTTGTTCCATAGACAGAATGCCAGTCAAGTTGAACTGTCCTCCTCCTTCACCCACACAAGAGGTATAAGGGCTAGCAGTAGCCACTAGTGAAGTATGGACATAGTGACATCTTTTTGTTCTATGCCTTGGTTATGTGTAACAGGTGTAAACAAAAGTATTTCACCATAACTAGAAAATCATGGATAGGTAAATCAATTTTCTCTTAGTTTCTGCAAAAGCAATAGGAAGCCCCACACTAACCCGATGAAATTATATGGTGACTGTAATGCCATATGTAATACTGTATTACATATCATTAATCCAGTATGTGGTGGCTACCCAGGCACCTCTAGGCCTGCCCACCACCACCGGAAGTCGTGACAGAGGCAGGAATTGCACTGTTTTACGAGGTTCTTGGACAGGCTCCGCTGCTTCCCAAGGAGGCTTTTCGGAGCATGTTTGCTCCAGTTTGGGATTTGCCTGTTGCTTTTCTGCTGCGCTTCGTCAGCTGGAGCACGGCAGTGGGTGACTTCCAGTGCTGAGCAGGGATTCCAGCTGAGATTCCAGCACAGAACCAGGGAATCAGCCACCGCTGCACTCTAGCTGCCGAAGCGCAGTGGAGAAGTGATGGAAAAATCCCAAACTGGAGCAAACATGCTCTGAAAAGCCTCCCTCCGCCCCGAGAAGTAGTGGAGCCTGTCCAAGAACCCACTAAAATGATGTGATTCCCCCCACCCTCACCAATGACGATGATGAAAACACAAGTAGTGGGCACAGCTACACCTCTGGCCCCCACAACTGAGCATGGTGGCAGGAACTGGCCCCTGGCAGGAAAACGTTGGGGACCCCTGATTTAAGTAAAAAGGCTGTTGGAACATTTCTGTATCCATACATCCATGAAGACCAGAGTTCTGTTGAGGAAATGTGGAGTGCAAAAGTAATCACTCCGATAGATTTCTCTCTCGCTAGCAAGCTGTACTTTGTTTGATAGGTTGTGTTACTGCTTTCAAAATCAGGTGCATGTCTGACCCACAGGGGAGTTACTTCTGCAATTGCCTTTGAATGTGTTGCTTTTCCTAACAAGAAACTTCAATACAAAATTGTATTGAACTAGTACTTCAATACAATACTGCCATGTTTGATTTGTGGTTGTTCTTGTTTTCAGACTATAATGATTCAAAATGCAACTATCACATTGGGTGACATCCCGGCTATTAACAGCACTATTTATATCATCAATAAGGTATATTGATTAGCTTGGACTCATCCCCCCTTTTGTTTAGATTAAACCTATTTATGTTCTGTTTCTACCATATCCAAATCCGAATATTGGCAATCATCATGGCAATCAGCCATGAAGACTGTCCTGAGAATATAATGCAGTGGCTTTTCACCTGCCTTTC